>CM057830.1:66373961-66813961 GCA_030068075.1 Paguma larvata
CTACTATATTATGGTATTGTTATCAATGAGTTTCTTTATGTTTGTGATTCATTGATTTATATAATTGGGCTCTCCCATATTTGGAACATAAATGTTTAAAACTGTTATATTTTTTTGGTGGATAAAGCCCTTAATTATGATATAGTGTGCTTCTTTATCTCTTGTTACTGTCTTTATTTTAAAATCTAGATTTTGTGATGTAAGTGTGGCTACTCTGGTTTTCTTTTGGCCATTAGCGTGATAGGTGGTTCTCCATCTCCTTACTTTCAATCTGAAGGTGTCTTTAAGTCTAAAATGTGTCTCTTGTAAGTAGCATATAGATGTATTTTGTTTTCTTATCCATTCTGTTACCATATGTCTTTTGATTGGAACATTTAGTCTATTGACAGTTAGAATGAGTACTGAAAGCTATGAATTTACTACCATTGTGTTGCCTGTAGAGTTGGAGTTTCTGGCGATGTTCTCTGGACTTTTCCAGTCTTTGTTGTTTTTGGTCTTTTTTCTTTTATTTCATCTTTACTCCACTCAAAGAGTCCCCCTTAAATTTCTTGCAGTGCTGGTTTAGCAGTCACAAACTCCTTTGGTTTTTCTTTTTCGAGGAAACTCTTTATCTCTCCTACTATTTTGAATGATAGCCTTGTTGGATAAAGATTTCTTGGTTGCATATATTTCCCATTCAGCACGTTGAATATATTTGTCACTCCTTTCTGTCCTGCTAAGTTTCTGTGGATCCATCTGTTGCAAACCTGATCTATCTTCCCTTATAAGTGAAGGACATTTTTCCCCTTGCTGCTTTCATAATTCTTTCCTTGTCTCTTTTGTGAATTTGACTATGATATGCCTTGTTGATGGTCATTTTTTGTTGAATCTAGTAGGAGTTCTCTATGCTTCCTGGATTTTGATGTCTGTGTCTTTCCCCAGATTAGGAAACTTTTCCACTATGATTTCCTCACATAAACCTTCTACCATTTTTCTCTCTCTCTTCATCTTCTAGGACTCCTATGATTTGGATGTTATTCATTTTTAATGAGTCACTGAGTTCTCTAATTCTTATATCATGCTCTTTGCCTTAGTTTCCCTCTTTTTTAAGCTTCATTATTCTCCATAATTGTGTCTTCTATATCACTGATGCATTGCTCTGCTTCATCCACCCTTGCTTCCACGCATCCATTCGAGATTGCATCTCAGTTATAGCATTTTTAATTTTGTCCTGATTAGATTTTACTTCTTTTATCTCAACAGAAAAAGGATTCTATGCTTTTTTCAACCTCAGCTAGTATTTGTTTTTAAAAATATAATTTATTGTCAAGTTGGCTAACATACAGTGTATACAGTGTGCCCTTGGTTTTGGTGGTAGATTCCAGTGATTCATTGCTTACATACAACACCCAGTGCTCATCCCAACAAGTATCCTCCTTAATGTCCATCACCTATTTTCCCTTTTCCCCACTCCCACATCAACTGTTAATTTGTTCTTTGTATTTAAGGGTCTCTTATGGTTTGCCTATCTCCCTCTGTTTGTAACTATTTTTCCCCTTCCCTTCCCCCGTTGTTTTCTGTCATGTTTCCCAAGTGCCACATATGAGTGAAAACATGTCTGTCTTTCTCTGACCGACTTATTTCACTTACCATAATATCCTCCAGTTCCATCTACATTGCTGCAAATGGCAGGATTTCATTCTTTCTCGTTGCCAAGTATTATTCCATTGTATATATAAACCACATCTTCTTTATCCACTCATTAGTTTATGGACATCTAGGCTCTTTCCACAATTTAGCTATTGTTGAAAGCACTGTTACAAACATTAGAGTACATGTGCCCTTATGAATCAGCATTTCTGTATCCTTTGGATAAATTCCCAGTAGTGCTATTTGCTAGGTTGTAGGGTAATTTTATCTTTAATTTTTGAGGAACCTCTGTACTGTTTTCCAGAGTGACTGCACCAGTTTGCATTCCCACCAACAGTACAAGAGAGTTCCCCTTTCTCCACATCCTAGTCAGCATCTCGTTTCCTGACTTGTTAATTTTAGCCACTCTGATTGGTGTGAGGTGGTAACTCAGTGTGGTTTTGATTTGCATTTCCCTGATGTTGAGTGATGCTGAGTATATTTTCATGTATCTATTGCCATCTGGATGTCATCTTTAGAAAAGTGACTATTCATGTCTTCTGCCTATTTCTTCACTGAATTATTTGCTTTTGAGTGTTGAATTTGCTATGTTCTTTATAGATTTTAGATGCTAGCCCTTTATTAGATATGTCCTTTGCAAATATCTTCTCCCATTCCATCGGTTGCCTTTTAGTTTTATTGATTGTCTCCTTTGCTGTGCAGAAACTTTTTACCTTGGTGAGGTCCCCATAGTTCATTTTTACTTTTATTTCCCTTGCCTTCAGGGACGTGTCAAGTAAGAAGTTGCTGCAGTTGAGGCCAAAGAGGTTGTTGCCTCCATTCTCGTCTAGGGTTTTGATGGTATCCTGTCTCCCATTTAGGTCTTTCATCCATTTTGAGCTTATTTTTGTGTATGGTGTAAGAAAGTGGTCCAGTTTCATTCTTCTTCATGTTGCTGTCAAGTTCTCCTAGCACCATTTACCAAAGAGACTTTTTTCTATTGGATACTCTTTCCTGCTTTGTCAAAGATTAGTTGCCCATACATTTTTGGATCTAATTCTGGGTTCTCTATTCTATTCCATTGGTCTGTGTGTCTGTTTTTGTGCCAATACCATACTGTCTTGATGATTACAGCTTTGTAGTAGAGGCTAAGGTCTGGAATTTTGATGCTTTTTGCTTTTTTTTCCCCAACATTACATTGGTTATTCAGGATTTTTTGTGGTTCCATACAAATTTTAGGATTGTTTGCTCTCACTTTGAGAAAAATGCTGGTGCAATTTTGACCAGGATTGCACTGAATGTGTGATGTCTTTGGGTAGTATTGACATTTTAACAATATTTATTCTTCCATTCCATGAGCATGGAATGTTTTTCCTTTTCTTTGTGTCTTCTTTGACTTCCTTCATATGTTTTCTATAGTTTTCAGCCTACAGATATTTTACATTTTTGGTTAACTTTATTCCTAGGTAGTTTATGTTTCTTGGTGCAATTGTAAATGGGATCAGTTTCTTGATTTCTCTTTCTCTTGCTTCGTTATTGTTATTTAGATATGCAACGAATTTCTGTACATTGATTGTGTATCCTGTGTCTTTGCTGAATTCATGTGTCAGTTCTGGAAGGTTTTTGGTAGAGTCTTTTAGGTTTTCCATGTAGAGTATCATATCATGTGTGAAGAGTGAATGTTTGACTTCTTTGCAAATTTGATGCACTTTATTTCATTTTGTTATCTGATTGCTCAGGATAGGACTTCCAACACGATGTTAAACAACAGTGTTGAGAGTGGACATTCCTGTCGTGTTCTTGATCTCAGAGAGAAAGCCCTCAGTTTTTCCCCATTGAAGATGATATTAGCTATGGGCTTTTTATATATCGCTTTTATGATGTTAAGATATGTTTCTTCTATCCCGAGTTTCTCAAAGAAAGGATGCTGTATTTTGTTGAATGCTTTCTCTATATCTACTGACAGGATCATATCCTTTCTTTTATTAATGTGATATATTAAATTGATTTATTTGTGAATATTGAACCAGCCCTGCAACCCAGGAATGAATCTCACTTGATTAAGGAGGATAATTATTTTTAAACATTTTTTTTTAATGTTTATTTATTTTTGAGACAGAGAGAGACAGAGCATGAGTGGGGGAGGGGCAGAGAGAGGGAGACACAGAATCGGAAGCAGGCTCCAGGCTCTGAGCTGCCAGCACAGAGCCCGACGCGGGGCTCGAACTCACAGACTGTGAGATCATGACCTGAGCTGAAGTCGGCCGCCCAACCAACTGAGCCACCCAGGCGCCCCCGAGGAGGATAATTATTTTTAAATGCTGTTGAATTCGATTTGCTAGTACCTTGTTGAGAATTTTTGCATCCATGTTCAACAGGGATATTGGCCTGTAATTGTCCTTTTATGTGGGATCTCTGCGTGGTTTCAGAATCAAGGTAATTCTGGCTTCATAGAATGAGTCTGGAAGCTTTCATTCCCTTTCTGTTTTTTTGGAACAGCTTGAGAAGGGTAGGTAATAACTCTCCCAGCTAGTATTCTTATTATTGTGATTGTGAATTCTGGTTCAGACATCTCGATAATATATGTGTGGATTAAGCCCCTGGCTGTCATTTCTTTCTGTCTTTTTTGGGGTTGAATTCCTTCTTTTCATTATTTTGGATGAAGAAAAAGAATTAATAAAATTTAAAATTTAAATTTAAATATTAGAAACAACACAAAAATTCAAATAAAGGAAGTTAGATCCTGGTTGTGTTTTGATCTGATTGTTGAACAAAACTTGATAGAATAGAAAATAAAGGGAATGAGGGGTGCCTGGGTGGCTCAGTAGGTTAAGCAGCCAACTTCGGCTCAGGTCATGATCTCACTGTCTGTGAGTTTGGGCCCCGCGTCGGGCTCTGTGCTGACGGCTTGGAGCCTGGAGCCTGCTTCAGATTCTGTGTCTCCCTCTCTCTCTGCCCTTCCCCTGCTCACACTCTGTCTCTGTGTCTCTCGAAAATAAATAAATGTTACAAAAAAATTAAAAAAAAGAAAAAAAAAGAAAATAAAGGGAAAGAAAAGAAAAGAGGTAAAAAAATAAGAAAACATTAAAAAATTTAAAAACGTATACAATTAAATAGAATAAAATGAAATGAAGAAAGTATAATTGAATTTTAAAAAATTACAAAAAAATAAAACATATAGTGAACATATTTTATAAAAAGTCTTTATAAAAACAGAAAATAAAATAAATTTTTCTTTTTCTACATCCAGGATTGCCAGGGTTTGTCCTGAGAGGAGGCCCGCTCCTACTTCCGGGCTTCCAGCTGGTCCAGGGTTTCATCTGCGTGAGGGTTGGTCTAGGCATGAGAGATGTTGTGAAGTCAGTCTCTTGGAGTCAACCTCGTATCAGGACTGGTCCAGGGCTCCCTATGTAAGTGCTGAGACAAAAACATAAAAACAAGATGAAGAAAAGACAAACGATACGGAGACAGCCTCTTATCTGGACTGCTCTGGAGACAGCCTCTTATCTGGACTGCTCTGGAGACAGCCTCTTATCCGGACTTCTCCAGAGACAGCCTCTTATCTGGACTGCTCAAAGTTTATTTTTTGTTCAGGGTTTTTATGCATTTTTTCTAAGCACAGCAAGTATACATCTTGTAAATATTGACAAGATGAAATCATTCCAATTTTTCAAGGTTCTTAGTAAAATAAAGAATGCTTGTTTCTCAGGATTCCAAACTGATTAAAACAAACTTCACATTCCATAAAACTTTAAAGAACGCTTGTTTCTCAAGGTTACATAGAATGTTTAAACAATCAGTACATGAGGGTAAAAAACAGCTCACATGCAGTCAAAGCATAACTAATGGATACATTCTGGTGAATATCATGGGTTGAAAGGATAAGAACAATGAATACAGATATCAATTAAAGGCTCTGGCTACAATAGAAGGATTATGTGAAAAACATGTTTTTCTCTGAAGTTACTCCCTAAGATTATTTTTGTCTACTGACTATCAATAATGTCTTAACCCGAAAACTACAGCAATCACCACATTCCTGAGGGTCGGGCTGCACTCTTAGGTTTAATAGAAAAATCAGAGATTTATTTTATTCTTGAATTATTTCTATATCACCTGAGGCAAACTAAAGTCTCCTAAATGATTTTCTTATTATTTTTATGATGATCAACATTATATCTCTTTATATTCTAAACCTATTAAGAGGAATAAAACCAGCAGCATAATTGGCTAGTGGAGGGGATGCCATAAGACCCTCTTTTACTTCACTCTGCAGCTGCTGCTAGCAGGGACTTTTCTTCAATATTATTATCACCCTGAGTGCAGGGATTCTTACAGACCCAATGTACTTATCATAGGCCTGGCATGAATTTACCTCCCAATGGCCCTTTTGTGGCTGTGCCTGTCTTAGGTTGTCCCTCCTCTGGGGAATCTTACCCGTCACTGGCTAACCAGCCATTCTTTTAGGGCCAAACAAAAGGAGGAGATCAAAAGCCATAACTAATACTTGCCTTAGGACACCTCCGCCCACTGGCAGGGGTCCAGGCTCTGGGCCACCTGGGCCTTGGGCCTTACTTCTTCACCCTGGGCATCGCTATCAACACCATGGCCTTTTGGTCCCCAGCAAAGAACAAGAAAAAGGAAAAAAAATGAATAGATGGACCAGCGAACAGAATGAAATACTAATGAAATTACATCCAGTTTCCTCCAGAAGTCAGACTATGAAGAACTTTATAATCTCTACACTAGGTAGGGAGAGACACTTGTGGTCGTCCTCTAGGGCTTGGTTGGCACACTTGCATGTGCTTGGTGTAACGACTCCATGCTCCACTAGGTCCTGTTGCCTAGATTATTGAGGTGAATCAGTGTGGCACTTGTGCACACTCACATGCACTTGCATGGGAGAGGTGGAAATGGCATCACGCACCTTCCCAGTCTCTAGGATCAGAACTCTGTGTTCTCTCCAACCAGCCATCAGGGACCTCTCCTTTGTCTCACGCTTCTGTCCATTCTCTGCATCTTTCCATGACAAAGCTGTCAGCCTGACAGGCAGTCCCTGTCTCCCAAATTTTATCTCAGATGGGGCTGTTTCCAAATTCCTCACTTCCAAGGGCCCTGTGGCTTGGGCCACTCTGACCCCCTTGGGGAGGGTCTCATCCAGCAGTGGCCAGGTCCTGGCTTATCTCTGGGAACAATCGCATGACTGCACCACTCCAGAGGCCCAGAGAGTGTATCAGGGTGTCAGCCTGCCCCAGAAAATGTTCACACGATTGTCTAGCAACAGCAGTCCAGGTGACTATGGCAAATCACAACACAAAATTAGTGCCAGGCTTCACTGCACTCTAGGTCCCTTGTTCAAACACCAGCAAACTTTGCTCTTCTCTGGGGTCCACTGGGACCTTTACCCATGGGGAGACCATACAGCCTCTACCAAATGTCCTCCCAGCAGGTGAACTGCGTCTCTCCGTGTGGCCCAAGGACCTCTTGGACCTCACTATTTGCTCCTGGGGATTCACTTTTCCCATCAGAGCACTGCTAGGTATTGAACTGTGGAATTTCCAAATCTGCGCTCATCTGTTTATAGAGTCCCAATGGTATTGAAACCCTCTCCTTTCTCCCTTTCTCATTCGAACCCTGTCGGTGCTTCCACTCTCTTTCTCTCCAGTTGATTTAGGGAAGGAGTGCTTTTCCTGTGCTCCCCCCTCGCCTCTGTTTTCTCTATTCAAACAAAAAATTCTCCCTACCCTCCACGGCTTCTCTCTCCCCCAGTTCACCACTCTATGCTGCGTACCTGTGAAGTTCTGTGGTTTAAGTTATGCAGATTGTTGTGTTAATCCTCAGATCAATTTTCTAAGTGTGCAAAATGGTTTGTTGCTGATCTATTTGCATTTCAGGAAGGAGAGAAACAGAGAACTTCCATGATGCTCTGCCATCTTAGCCCGTAACTAAAATTAAAGTTTTTCTGATACAAGTTTAGTGAAACCTGAATTCTTGTGGGTGAATACTAGGTTAGGAAACATTGCTTGGAATGTAGTTTCAGTTGCAAGAAAGGAGTAAATGAAAAATGAAGTGAGATGGTAGACAAACTGCAAAACATCAAGTGTAGATTGTTGAGAAGTTTAACTATGGGGCAGAAGAAGAAAAATAGAGTTTGAAGAAGTCAGAGGATCAAGAAAAGAGTGTTTTTGTTTGTTTTCACTTAAGAGTAAAGAAACCAGATTGTGCACATAACTCAAGGGAAAGGAAGTAATAGAAAAGATGAAATTGAATATTACTCACAGAAAGAGGCAGTCGATGGAGTAAGAGTCCACAGATGTTGAGAAGAAATGGAACCAAAGGCAAAAGTGGAAAAAACTTGGAGGGGAGAAATACCACTTCTTCAGATGTAAAGGAAAAAAGATAGAGGATGTTTTTTGTAGATTTCAAAGAATTAAATATTTAATTCTCTTGCAGTTTTATTTGCAGAGAAGTTGTCTCTATTTATGAGATGTTCTTTAAAATCAGCTTTAGAAAAATATTGTGCATAACTGTTTATTTCATTGTATATACTAGCACCTTAAAATAATATTTTTCAATATCAATGGCTTTTTAATATCTCTACTACTTCAGTATAAACAAAGATTAGAGTTTTCCTTAATTACACAATTGTGATTTCCATAATATCTATAATAAATCAAGACTTTTTTTTTACCTAGGTCACACTTTCTTTCCAAGAAAGGGATTCTTTCCTGTAGCTATTGTTCTTTCATGATATATTTCTGTTTCCTATCTACATCAAGGTTTGCTCCTAAGAGATGTCTTCAATATGTAAATGCTATGTTTATATTGTTTTATTAATGCAGCCTCTTTGATAATTCTCTTAGATTTCCATCCACATAATAGAGGAACAACATAATCAATTAACATCTCATATGATATCTAGAGTAGTGATGTTTTTAATGGGAATTGACCATCTTCAAAAAGGAGTGACTTTTGGAAAACTTGGTTCCAAATTAGCTTATTCTAATAAACTTTTTCTGGAAAATTAATACAGTTCTACTTAATGGCCAGACATGTAATGGATTGGCAACCTTAATGATTACATGTTTGAGGAGAGGAAATAGAGCCCACCTTCTTGTCATTTGTTTCATTTACATATGTTTGGCTTCATGGTGCAGCATGAGTAGTAGTTTCTGAAACATTATTGCTGAGATACACCACTTACTAAAAATAAATACAATGTTTGAGCACTGGGTGTTATGTGTACCACTAAATTCTACTCCTGAAAACAAAACTACACTATATATTAACTAACTAGAATTTAAATTAAAATTTGAAAAAATAGATAAAATAAGTGAATTCGTGGATAAAAAATAAATAAACACAATGTCAATATTTCCTTTACTAAGAGGGTAGAATATAGATTTTTGCTTCCTTGAAATCTTTCTAATAATTCCTCTTGCTCTACTAATCCACTTCAAATTTGTTAAACCTAAGACACTGCCTAATAAGAGATAATCTACTTAGAGATCTGTAGCAAATGTTTGGTTGGATTTGTGTAATATGTGTTACTGTTTGAGCAGGCAGACTTATTTCTAGAGAGTATTAGCCTCAAATGATATGTAGCACTTAAATATTTAAATAGTAGATCTCTTACATGGAAACAAACTGCTTCAATATACATACATACATACATATTAGTAGGTAATTGACTCAGTAAAAAGGTTATTTTTTGCTCTTTTAAAGTTTGTGATCTTTCGACCCTTTCTCATTGTGTTGCAGGTCATCTTAACTCTTTCTATCATCATCAAAATATATTTATTGCATAAGTACTTGGTGAGATTACTGTGTTAGGCAAGATGGAGTTTCAGACCAAAAATTAAGAATGACCCTTGCCCTTGAGGAGCTTATAGATCACAAATTCCTGAAATAACACCTGCCTTAGCCAGTTGGTTCTGATCTCCATTTCTCTCACACATTCTACAACATCTCAGTGTTGCCTTTCCTATACAGGCCAGAACCAAGAATTCACACAAATAAGAGGGTGTTACAAATTGTGATTTTGCAACAAACAAAATTTTCTGTCAAAGATACCTGCCATTACTCCTTTGTTAGTTTTACAACTCACAAATGCTAAGCCAGCCACGACTTTTCTAGTAAAATTTCTATCCTAGATATCAATCCCATGTCAGTCACAATCATTACATTCTACTTTTGTTACTTCACTTTCAAATTGAGAGGCTTTATCTAGCATCACCTTTAATCTAATAAGCAATGCCCTTAGGACTTAATGACTAATGGTTAAGAAAGAATGAGTAGTAATTTCATAACTAAAGTGATATCTAAATGGTGACTCCACTATATGAGAATATTATTCCTCATCAGCTCCATCTATGTTTATCTATATGCCCAAGTGTGCATAAGAACACCAAAGCTAAAATGAAAATTTAATTTTGTTATTTTTTTTGTATCCTTTTATCAAACTTTTCTTATTTCCTTCACACACTAGTCCCTGGAATCCACCATTACCATTCTATTCTCTGTATTTGAGTTTGCTTTTTTTTTTTTTTTTTGAAGTTTATCTACTTATTTTTAGGGAGAGATAGAGCACACACACACGTGTGTGAGCACGATAGGGGCAGAGACAGAGAGATAGCGAGAATCCTAAGCAGGCTCTATGCTGTCAGCTCCGAGCTCAATGCAGGACTAGATCTCACAAATGGTGAGATTATGACCTGAGCTGAAATCAAGAGTCAGATGTTTAACTGAGTGAGACAACCAGGTGCCTCTCAATGATTTTTACAATCTACTTGTAAATAATACTACATATTATTTGTCTGTTGTTGGCTCATTTCACTTACATAATGCCCTCCAGGTTTATCCATGTTGTCACAAACGGCAAGATTCCTCCCTCCTTTTTTTGACTGAATATATATATTCACACACATCACATTACCTATATCCATTAGTCTTTTGGCAGACACTTAGGTAGATTCCATACCTTGGCTACCATGAATAATGCTATAGTGTACATGTAAATACAGATATCTCTTTGGGATAATGATTTTTTCTTTGGATACACATCCAGAAGTGATATTAATGGATCACATAGTAGTTCTACTTTTAATTTCCTGTGGAGCCTCCATATTGTTTCCATAGTAGTTATATCAGTTTGCATTCCCACCAACACTATACAGAGGTTCACTTTCCTCTACATCCTCACTAGAATTTTTTATTGTTTTTTTTAAGTTTATTTATTTCGAAAGGAAGAGAGAGAGAGAGAGAGAGAGAGAGAGAGAGAGAGAGAGAGAGAGAGAATTCCAAGCAGGCTTCGCTGTCAGCAGAGGGCTCAATGTAGGACTCAGTCCCACAAATTGCGAGATCATGACCTGAGCCAAAACCAAGAGTCAGATGCTTAAATAACTGAGCCATCCAGGTTGCCAGCTTTTTATTTTTAATGATAGACACCTAACAGATGCTAGATGATAGATGATATCTCATGGTGGTTTAGATGTGCATTTCCCTGATGATCAGTAATGTTGAGCACCTTTTTTGGTATCTATTCGCCATTTATATGTCTCTTTTGGAAAAGTCTTTTTGGGTTCTTTGGCCATTTTTAATTGAATTATTTGTTGTTTTGCCATTGAGTTATATGAGTTTCTTAAATATTTTAGATATTAATGGCTTATTGAATTTGCAATTTACAAGTATTTTCTCCCATTCTATAAGTTGCCTTTTCATTGTTGCTGATTTCATTTGTTGCACAGAAACTTTTTAGTTTGATTAAATCTAACTTATATATTTATTTTGGTGGCATTGCTTTTGGTGTCAAATCTGCAAATCTTGCCAAGACTGTCAGGGTGCTCATCCTCTGTATTTTCTTCTAGGAGTTTTATCATTTTAGGTTGTGCACTTTAGTCTTTAATGCATGATGAGTTAATTTTTGTGTATGATGTAAGACAGGGGCCCAGTTTTATTTTGCATGAGGGTATACAGCTTAATTGGCACCATTCATTAAAAAATTGTACTTTCTCCCCTGAGTTTTCTTTCCTTTTTAAAAAAGTTTTTATTTAGTTAACATACAGTGTTATATTACTTTCAGGTATACAATGTAGTCATTCAATTCTTACATTCAACACCCAGTGATCATCACAATAACTGCACAACTAACTTCGTCACCTATTTAATCCATCAGCCCAACCATCTCCCCTCTAGTAACCATCAGATTGTTCTCTATAGTTAAGAGTCTGTTTTCTGGTTTGCACCACTCTTTCTTATTTTCACTATACTCATTTGTTGTGTTTCTTATGTTTCACATGTGAATGAAATCATATGGTATTTGTCTTTGACAGATTAATTATGCTTAGCGGCATACTCTCTGGCTCAATTCATATTGCTACAAATGGCAAGACTTCATTCCTCCTGATGGCTAGGTAATATTCCATTATATGTATGGGATGCCTGAGTGACTCAGTTGATTAAGCACCCGACTTCGGCTCAGGTCATGATCTCATAGTTTGTGAGTTTGAGTCCCACATGGGTTTCTCTGCTATCGGCATGGTGCCTGCTTTGGATCCTCTGTACCCTTCTCTCTGCCCCACACCCGCTTGTCTATCTCTCTCTCAAATAAAATAAACACTAAAAATTAAAAAAATATATTCCATTTTATATATAATATAACCTCATATAAAATATATATATATATTTGAGAGCAGGAGAGACAAAGCACGAGTGGGGGAGAGTCAGAGAGAGAGGGAGACACAGAATCTAAAGCATGCTCCAGGCTCTGAGCGGTCAGCACAGAGCCCGACGCGGGGCTCGAACCTACAGACCGTGAGATCATGACCTGAGCCGAAGCTGTACGCTTAACCGACTGAGCCACCCAGGCACCCCACCACCTCTTCTTTAAACATTCATCAGAAGATGTACACTTAGGCTGTTTTCCATGATATGGCTATCATAAAACATGCTGCTACAAACATTGGGGTGCACGTATTTCCTTGAATTAGTATTTTTGTATTCTTTGGATAAATATCTAGCAATGCAAATAATGGATTGTAGGGTATTTCTATATTTAACTTTTGGAGGAACTCCCATACTATTTTCCACAGTGGCTGCACCACTTTGCATTCAGAACAGCAATCCAAGTGGGTTCCCCTTTCCCCACATCATCACTAAAAGATGGTATTTCTTGTGTTGGTGATATTAGTTATTCTGACAGGGGCGAGGGGATATCTCATTGTAGTTTTGATATGTAGCTCCCTGATGATCAGTGATGCTGAGGATTTTTTCATAGGACATAGCATTGGTACATAGGACATCTGTATGTCCATTCATGCCTTCTGCCCATTTATTAATTGGATTATTCATTTTATGAGGTTGAGTTTGATAAGATCTTTATAGATTTGGGATATTAACCCTTTTTTGTTTTTGTTTTTGTTTTTTAGTTTGTTGAATGTTCCCTTCACTGTGCAGAAGCTTTTCATTTTGATGAAGTCCCAATCATTTATTTATACTTTTGTTTCCCTTGGCTCAAGAGATATGTCTCCTGACATGGGCTATGGCCCATGTCAAACAGGGTATGTCTTGCATTATCCTGTATTATTTTAATGGTTACTTGTCTCACATTTAGGTCTTTGATCCAATTTGAATTAATTTTTTTATGTGTGGTGCAAGGAAGTGGTCAAGTTTCATTCTTTTGCCTTTTGCTGTACAGTTTTCTGAACATCATTTGGTGAAGAGACTGTCTTTTTTTTTCCCCATTGGATACTCTTTTCTGATTTGTCAAAGATAATTGACCATACAGTTGTGGGCTCATTTCTGTATTTGCTATTCTGTTCTATTGATCCGTGTTTATTTTTGTGCCGGTACCATACTCTTTTGATCAACACAGCTTTGTAATATGACTTAAAGTGTGGAATTGTGGTGCCTCCACCTTTGCTTTTCTTTTGTAAGGTGGCTTTAGCTATTCAGAGCCTTTTGTTTTTCCATTAAAAAATTAAAATAGTTTATTCTACCTTTGTGAAGATTGTTCTTGGTATTTGATAAGAATTGAAATAAATATGCATATTTCTTTGGGTAGTATAGACATTTTAACAATATTTGTTTTTCCAAACATGAGCATGGAATATCTTTCCATTTTTGTGTCATATTGAAATTATGTAATCAGTGTTTTATAGTTTCCAGAGTACAAGTCTTCCAATTGTTGGGTTAGGTTTATTCCTAGGTATCTTATGGGTTTTGGTGCAATTGTAAGTGGGATTGATTCTTTAATTTCTCTTTCTGTTACTTTATTATTGGTGTATAGAAATGCACTTGATACTGTATATTGATTTTGTATCTGTGACTTTACTAAATTTGTGTATTACTTCTACCAATTTTAGCGGAATCTTTCAGATCTATATAGACTATCATGTCTTCTGCAAATAGTGAAAGTTGACTTCTTCTTTGCCAATTTGGATGTCTTATATTTCATTGAGTTGTCTGATTTCAGAGGCTACAGTACTGTGTTAAATACTAATATGAGAGTGAACATGCCTGTCTTGTTCCTGACTCTAAAGGAAAAGGTCTGTTTATCCCCATTGAAGATAATATTAGATGTGGGTCCTTCATATAAAGCGTTTATTATGTGGAGATATAGTTTCCTCTAAGTCTACTTTGTTGAAGGTTTTTACCAAGAATATATGCTATACTTTGTCAGGTACTTTTTCTCCAAATATTGAGAGTATCATGTGGTTTTTATCCTTTCTTAATTAAAGTGGTGTGTCACATTGATTCATTTTCAAATATTAAACCACTCTTGAAGCCCAAGAATATATCCCACTTGATAGTGCTGAATGAATTTTTAATATATTATTGGATTTGATTTGCTAGTATTTTACTGAGAATGTTTGCACCCAGTTTCAGGGATATTTGACTATAATTATCCTTTTTAGTTGAGTCTTGATCTGACTTTGGAATATTTTGCAATCAAGGTAACGCTGGCCTCGTAGGATGAGTTTTGAAGATTTCCTTCCATTTCTATTTGTTGTAACAGTGTGAGAAGAATATACTTTAAGTCTTCTTTAAATGTTTGGTAGAAATGCCGTGGAAAACTTTCCCTTTCCCTTGGGAAATCTGACCCTGCATGTTTGTTTTATGGGAAATTTTTTATTACTGATTCCATTTTTTAGCTGCTTATAGGTAAGTTCAAATTTTCTATTTCCTCCTGTTTCAGCTTTTGTAGTTTATATGTTTTTCGTAATTTACTATTTTTTCAGATTGTCCAATTTGTTGTCATACAATTTTTCCTATTGTTCTCTTAAAATTATTTGTATTTCTGAGGTGTTAGTTGAGATATCTTCCTTTCTTACTTGTGATCTTCTTTACTTGGGTCCTTTCTCTTTTCTTTTTGGTAAGTCTGTCTAGGGGCTTATTAATCTTGTTAATTATTTTAAAGAACCAGCTTATAGTATCATTGATATGTTCTACTGTTTTTTTTTCCTTTCCATAGCATTTATTTTTCTCTAATCTTTATTATTTTTCTTCTTCTGTTGGCTTTAGGCTTCATTTGCTGTTATTTTTCTAGCTCCTTTAGGTGTAAGGTTAGGTTGTGTATTTGAGACTTTTCTTGCTTCTTACGGTAGACCTGTACTGCTGTATACTTCCCTCTTAGGATCACGTTAACTTCATTGCAAAGGTTTTGGATCAACAGGCTTTCATTTTCATTTATTTCCATATATTTTTTATTTCTTATTAATTTACTGAAAATCCATTCATTTGATGATGATGTTCATCAGCCTCCATGTATTTGTGGACTTTCCAAATTTTTTCTTATTATTGACTTCAAGTTTTAAAGTGTTGTGTTTAGGAAATATGCATGGTATGATCTTAATCTTTTTGTATTGATTTAGGCCTGATTTCTGACCCCATATGTGATCTATTTTGGAGAATGTCCCATTACACTCGAAAAGAATGTGTATTCTTTTGCTTGAGGATGAAATGTTCTGAGTATAACTGCTAAGTCCATCTGTTCCAGGGTGTCATTCAAAACTGTTTTTATTTATTTTGTGCTTGGATGAAATTTCCATTGCTATAAGCAGGGTGTTAAAGTCCTCTACTATTATTTTATTATTATCAATTAATTTCTTTATGCTATTTATTAATTGTCATAGATATGTTTCTTCCAAATTGGGGGCATACGTATTTATAATTGTTAAATATACTTGTTGAATAACACCTTTAATATGACATAGACCTCTTTTACATCTCTTGTTATAGTCTGGTTTAAAATCTAGTTTGTCTGGTACGTCAGTGCCACAATATAGGCTTGAGTCACTTACTACAAAGCTCTCTTCTCTGCACTCTGCAGGCACCTTTTTTAGTAGGGCAAGTGTGATTGAGAGCCAGAGGAGCAACAGACCCCTCCTCCAGAAGACCAGCACAGGTCCACTGACTTTGGAATGTGGCAAAGCTTTGGTTCTAGAACAAATAGCACCACACACAGTCTTTATTAACACACAAAAGACAGAGTCCTAGACAAAATGCCAAGACGAAGAAATTCATCCCAAAAGAAAGAACAAGAAGAGGTCATAGCCAGGGAGCTAATTAAAAGAGATGTAAGTAGCGGCACCTACTGATTCTTGATTTGGGCTTCAGGCATGATCTCACAGTTCATGAAATTGACCCCCATGTCCAGCTCTGCACTGACACTGTGGAGCCTGCTTGGAATTCTCTTTCTCCTTCTCTCTCCATGTCCCTCCCCTGTCCACACACTCTCTCTTTCTCTCAAAATAAATGAGTAAACATTTAAAAAGAGATATAAGTAAAATGCTTGAATGAGAAAATGAGAGTGGCGCCTGGGTGGCTCAGTCAATTGATCATCCGACTCTTGGTTTTGGATTTGGTCATGATCTCACAGATTCATGAGTTTGCTGGCAGCACAGAGCTTTCTTGGGACTCTCTCTCCCTACTCCTCCACTGCTTGTGCTGTCTGTCTCCCTCAAAATAAATAAATAAACTTAAAAAATAAGAATAATCAAAAAGATACTAGATATTCTTGAAATAAAGCATAGGAGAAACTGGAGAGACCCTTACAACAGAGATGAAAGACTTAAAACAGTTTGACCAAAATAAAAACTTCTATAGCCTAGATGTAAAAGAGGCAGGATATAATGAGCAAAATGAAAGAAGAAGTAAAGGAATGAATAAGTGATATGGAAGATAAAATTATGGAAAATAATGAGTCTGAAAAAAAGAGGGAAGGAAAAATAATTGAGTCACAAATGTAGATCCAGGGAATTCATTGACTTTATAAAGTGTAATAACATTCTTATCAGAGAACTTGCAGAAGAAAAAGAAGAGACAGGCAGAAGATTTATTTGAGGAAATCATAGCTAAAAACTTCCTTAAGCTGAGTAAAGAAACTGACATCTAAATCAGGAGGCACAGAGAACTCCCATGAAAATCAACAAAAGCTGTCCAACACAAAGACATATTGTAGTAAAATATGCAAAATGCAGAAACAAGGAAATAATCATAAAAATAGAAAAAGAAAATAAATCCTTCATCAACAATGGGAGAAAGATCAGGTTGGCAGCAGATTTTTCCACAGAAACCATGCAGTCCAAGATTAACAATATATATTCAACATGCTGAATGGGAAAATTTGCAGCCAAGAATACTTCATGCAGCAAGTTTGATATTCAGAATGGAAGGAGAGATAAAGTGTTTCCCAGACAAACAGAAACTAAAGGAGTTCGTGACCACTAAACTAGCCCTGCAAGAAATATTAACAGGGACTTTTTCAGTGGTAAAGAAAGACAAAAGCAACAAAGACTGAAAGAAAGAGAAATAAAAAAGAAAGCAACAGAGAAAATCTCCAGAAAGCACAACTTCTCAGGTAATACAACAAGACTAAATTCATATCTATCAATAATCTATCTGAATGTGAGTGGACTAAATGTTCCTGTCAAAAGACATAGGGTATCATAATGGATAATAAAAAAAGAAGTGCATCTATATGGTACCTACAAGAGACACTCTTTAGATGTAAAGATACCTGCACAATGAAAGTGAGAGGAGGGAAAACAATCATGCTAATGGATGTCAAAAGAAAGCCAGAGTAACCCTATATATACCAGAAAAGCTAGATTTTAAACCGTATCATATTACAGGGGACTATCCAACAAGAAGCTCTAACAATTGTAAATATTTATGCCCTAGACTTGGAAGAATACAAATATATAAAACAATTAATGACAAAAACAAAGAAACTCATTGACAATAATACAATAATGGTTGAGGATTTTAACACCCTACTTTCTGCAATGCACAAAACATTTAAGTGGAAAATCAACAATAAAACAATGGCTTTGAATGACACACTGGACTAGATGGACCTAACAGATATATTCAGAATATCCTGAAGTGGCAGAATACATTTGTTTTGAGTGCATATAGGACAGTCTCCAGAATAGATTACACATTAGGTCACAAATTAGACTTCAACAAATACAAAAACTTAAGATACTACCATGCATTTTTCCAACCATAATGTTATGAAACTTACGGTCAATCTAAGAAAAAATTTGAAAGACTATAAATACTGAAGGTTACAGAGCATCCTACAAAAGAATGAGTGAGCTAAGCAGAAAATAAAAGCAGAAATAAAAAAATACATGGAGGGGGGAGGAGTTAAGATGGAGGATCAGCATGGAGATCCTCAGCTTGTCTCATCCCTGAAATGCAGCTAGATCAGCACCAAACCATTTTGCACACCTAGGAAATTGATCGGAGGATTAGCACAACAATTCACAAAACTTGAGCCACAGAACTCGGCATGGTTCCATAGTGGTATGGAGAGGTGAACTGAGGGAGAGAAAAGCCACAGAGGGCAGGGAGTTGTTTTTGCAGAGAGAGGACAGAGAAAGGGAGAGTTTGTGGCGCAACAATCCCCTGAAAGTAGCTGGAGAGAAAGAGAAAAAGTGAAAACACTCCCAAGGGATTGAATAAGAAATCTCTTCCCCCAAACCATTGACAGGAAAAAAGGAGAGGGTTTCAATACCACCAGGATTCTATAAACAGTGGAGCACAGAGTCTGAAGTTCTGGAGCTAAGTGTTTGGTGGTGCTCTGGTGAAGAAATAAGACAAATGTCCAGGAATAGGCAGCAAAGTCTTAGGGATATGTGTATCTCACAGGAAGAGGTGGTTCCCCTGCTTGGAGAAAATTAGGGAGAGGCCATATGGCCTTCCCACAGGCAAAGATTCAAGGGATCCCGGAGAGCAGTCATGTTTGTTGGTATTGGGACAGATGCCAGGATGTGGTGAAATCTTGCCCCGGCTGTGTGTCGTGATTTGCCATAATCTCTGAACCTCTTCCCTTGCATGATCACATGAATATTTTCTGGAGGAGGCCGGGACCCAGCCATTGCTTAGCAAGACTCTCCCCCAGAGAGTCACATGGGTGCAAACGTGGCAGTCTCTGAAGTGGGGGTTTTTGAAACAGAATCTTGTCTGAAATAAAACTCTGGAAGGAGGTGCCTCCTGGCAGGCAGATAGCTTGGACATGAACAGGGTAGTGGTGGGAGTGGACAGAGGCCTGAAACCAAGGAGGGGTGCTTGATAACTGGTCAGTGAAAGCACGAAGTTCCTGTGCCAGAGACTAGGGAGCTGGATGAAGCCACTTCCATATCTCCCACACAAGGAGATAAGTGTGTGAAAACATGCCACACTGATCCAACCCAGTAAAGTAAGCAGTACCACCTAGTGGAGAATGGATCTGCTACTCCAAGTCCCACCCAAATGTACCCTCCAAGCACATTCCCTAGAAGAACAGCACAAGTCCCTCCACATGCTTACTTAGAGTGCTAGATAGCTTCAGTTCTAGGGGAACTGGATGTAACTTCATTCAGGTTTCATTCTATTTGCTGGTTCATTTAATAGTTCAGTATTTTTGCTTCTCTTTTCTTTAATTTTTTTTCCCTTTTCTTTTCTGTGGATACAGAAGGAGAAAGTTTTATTTTAATTTTCTTTTTTTAATGTTTTTTATTGCTTTATTATTTTTTTACAGTTTTAATTTTTCATTCTATTTAATTTTCTTTATTTCATTTTATTATAATTTAATATATATTTTTTCAATGTAACTTTTTCTTATTTTTTTTCTTTTCTTTCTTTTCTTTCCCATTTTTTCTCTATTCTATCAAATTTCTTTGAATAAGCAGACCAACAAACAAACACCTAGGATCCAGCTTCCTTTATTTGACTTTTTGTTTTGTTTTTAATATTTTAATTCTAAATATTTATTTTAGTATTTTTTTTCTTCCTACAAGCTGACACAATGAAGGAATACACCCCAAAAAAAGGAACAGTATAATGGCAGCCAGGGGTTTAATCAACACAGATTATAAACAAGATGTCTGAACTAGAATTTGGAACCATGATAAGAATACTAGCTGGGGTTGAAAAAAGCATAGAATTCCTTTCTGCAGAGATAAAAGAAGTAAAATCTAGTCAGGACAAACTTAAAAATGCTATAACTGAGATGCAGTCTTAAATGGATGCCACAGAGATAAGGATGGATGAAGTAGAGCAGTGAATCAGCGATATAGAAGACATAATTATGGAGAATAATGAAGCAGAAAAAAAGAGACAAGCAAAGGTAAAAGACCTCGATGAAAGACATAGAGAATTCAGTGACTCATTAAAAAGGAATAACACCTAAATCATAGGAGTCCCAGAAAATGATGAGACAGGGGCACCTGGGTGGCTCAGTCGGTTGAGCGTTCGACTTCGGCTCAGGTCATGATCTCACGGTCTGTGAGTTCGAGCCCCGTGTCAGGCTCTGTGCTGACAGCTCAGAGCCTGGAGCCTACTTCGGATTCTGTGTCTCCCTCTCTTTCTGCCCCTCTCCTACTCATGCTCGGTCTCTCTCTGTCTCAAAAATAAATAAACAATAAAATTTTTTTTAAAAGAAAATGATGAGACAGAAAAAGGGGCAGAAGGTTTAGGTGAGCAAATTATAGTGGAAAAATAATCTGGGAAGGACACAGACATCATAATTCAAGAATCACTGAGAGCTTCCATTAGATTCAACAAAAACCGACCATCAACAAGGCATATCAAAGTCAAATTCACAAAATACACAGATAAGGAAGGTTTTATGAAAGCAGCAGGGAAAAAAAAGTCCTTACCCTATAAAAGAATACCAGATCAGGTTCGCAGCAGAAGCTTGGCAAGCACAGAAGCTTGGCAAGACAGAAAGAAGTATCAGGATATATTCAACGTGATGAATTGGAAAAATATGCAGCCAAGAATTCTTTATCCAGAAAGGCTATCATTCAAAATAGAAGTAGAAATAAAGAGTCTCCCAGACAAACAAAAATTAAAGTAGTTCATGACTGCTAAATCAGCCCTGCAAGAAATTTTAAGGGGGAGTCTTTGAGTGGAATAAAGGTGAAACAAAATAAAAAAGACCAAAATCAACAAAGACTAGAAAGGCTCAGAGAACATCACCAGAAATTCGAACTCTACAGGCAACACAATAGCACTAAATTCATATCTTTAAGAACACATTCTGAATATCAATGGACTATGCTCTCCTTTAAAAGACATAGGGTATCAGAATGGATAAGAAAACAAGACCCATGTATATGCTGCTTCCAAGAGACCCATTTTAGACCTAATGATACTTTCAGATTGAAAGTAATGGGATGGAGAATCATCTATCTTGCTAATGGTCCTCAAAAGAAAGCTGGAGTTCCATATTTATATCAGACAAACGAATTCAAAACAAAGGCTATAACAAGTGATGAAGAAGTGCATTATATTATAATAAGTGGGATACCCACCAAGAACATCTAACAATTGTAAATATTTATGTCCCAAAGTTGAAGACCAAAATATATAAATCAATTAATCAAAAACACATAGAAAGACTTTGATAATATTATGATGGTAGAGGTCTTAAACACCCCACTTGCAGCAATGGAAAAATCTTTCAAGCAGAGAAATCAAAAAGGAAACAATGGCTTTCAATGACACACTGGACTCAATGGACTTAACAGATATATTCAGAAGAATTTCATCCTAAAGCAGCAGAATACACATTTTTCTTGAGTTCACATGCAACATTCTTCAGAATAGGTCACCTACTGGGAAACAAATCAGCCCTCAACGAGTACAAAAAATAGAGATCATATCTTGCATATTTTCAGGGCACAATGATATGATACTCAAAATCAACCACAAGAAAATGTTTGGAAAGACTATGAATACTTGGAGATTAAAGAACATCCTACTAAAGAATGAATGAGTTAACCAGGAAGTTAAAGAAGAAACTAAAAAGTACATGAAAGACAATAAAAATGAAAACACACCATCAACTGACGAATGGATAAAGAAGTTATGGTACTTATATACAATGGACTACTACGTGGCAATGAGAAACAATGAAATCTGGCCATGTGTAGCAACATGGATGGAACTGGAGGGTATTATGTTAAGTGAAATAAGTCAGTCAGAAAAAGACAGATACCATATGTTTCCACGAATAGGTGGACTTGGTGAGACTAAGCAAAAACCAGGGGGAGGGGAAGAGGGGAAAGGAAAAAAAGACACAGAGAGGGAGGGAGATAAAACATAAGAGACTCTCAAAGACTAAGAAAAAACTGAGGGCAAGGGGGATGAGGGAGGGGGGAGAGGGGGTGATGGGCATTAAAAAGGGCACCTGTTGGGATGAACACTGGGTGTTATATGTAAACCAATTTGAAAATAAACTATTATAAAATTAAAAAAAAAAGATCAGATAAATATAATAGATATACAAGTTACCATTTATGGAACCAGAGACTATGCTGGACACAATATATACATTAGTTCATTATCTACAGCAAAAAATTAATGTTTCATTAATAATGGCTTGTTTTTACATATCATATATTGCACATGTTGCTTGTAACATTTAGGGCCATAAAAGCACTGGCCATTTAACCTCTGAGGAGTAGGTAATGAAGATTAGACCATGTTTCCAAGTTCTCTTGTAAGCTTCAGAACAATTTTGTATTGCTCATATCACTCATCTTATGCTAATATCCCATCAGAAAGAGTAATGACTCAAAGACCATATTGATGTTAGAGAGAAATTTCTATTTATTAAATATACAGTCATATTCTGTAAAGTACTTGCCTACTATATACAAATAGTTTGTACAAGATAGCATAATATCTAATGCACCATAAATATTGAATGAAGGAATGAACAAATAAATGAATGAATAAGAACATAAAGGAAGATGAATACATTCAAAACTAAAAAGAAAGTAGAGGCTAGGGAATTCTTGCCCACTTTTAACTGATTCAACTCTAAGGAGAATTCTGGCTAAACCTCTTGGGGAAACTTCAATTTGTTTTCACTCCTACTTACACTAAGGATGATAAGGAAATGGAAAGTAGAATTCTCAGCATATGAGCAATAGTTTACCTTGATATTCTCCTGCTTTCAGTGACATTTTATTATCTTTTGAATGTGGCCTGCTTATGTTATGTTTCTCTGTTAATCAGTATACTTTTTGGTACCATTTCATTATTAAAAGCTGTTTTTTCTAATATGTGGTTCTTTCTACACAAAAAACCAATCTCAATAAAAACATATTCTCTTCAAAAAAAATAAATAAAAAAAATTTAAAAAAATAAAATTTTCCTCCCATCCATGAAAAAAAAAAAAATGAAAACACAACAACCCAAAACTTCTGTGATGCAGTAAAGGCTATCATAAGAGGGAAGTATATAGCCCTCAGGTTCCTTCCTAACCCTTCAATTACACAACCTAACCTTACTGTATTTGCTGTAAATAAATAAAGCCCAAAACCAGTAGAAGGGAAAAATAAAGATTAGAGCAGAAATCAATGCTGTCAAAATAAAAAAAAACAGGAGCTGGTCTTTGAAAGAATTAACAAAATGGGGACGCCTGGGTGGCTCTGTCGGTTGAGCATTGACTTTGTCTCAGGTCATGATCTCATGGTTCACAAGTTCAAGCCCCGCATTGGGCTCTCAGCTGACAGTTCAGAGTCTGGAGCCTACTTCAAATTCTGTGTCTCCCTCTCTCTCTCTTTACATCTTCTGCTCATTCCCTCTCTCTCTCTCTCTCTCTCTCTATCAAAATAAATAAAAACATTTTTTTTCCTGAAGGTCACGGGAGGGATCCTAAAAAAATTAATTAAAAAAATTAACAAAATTGATAAGCCCTTAGCCAGATTGATCAAAAGAAAAAGTAAAGGACCCAAATAAATAAAATCATGAATGAAAGAGGTGAGACCACCACCAACAATGCAGAAATACAAAAAAATATTAAGAGAATATTATGAGCAATTATATGCCTACAAATGGGGCAATCTGGAAAAAATGGACAAATTCCTAGAAACATATAAACTACCACAACAGAAAGAGGAAGAAATAATAGAAAATCTGAACAGATCCATAACCAGTAAAGAAACTGAGTTAGTAATCAAATATCTCCCAAAAAAACAAGAGTCAGGAGCCAGATGGGTTTCCCGGGGAATTCTAAAGAAGATTTAACACTTAGTCCTTTGAATCTGCTCCAAAGTATAGAAATGGAAGGAAACCTTCCAACCTCATTCTACAAAGCCAGCACTACCTTGATTCCGAAACCGGAGAAAGACCCCACTAAAGAGGAGAATTATGAACCAATTTCCCTGATGAAAATGGATGCAAAAATTCTCAAAAAAATACTAGCAAACCAGATCCAACAATGCATTAAAATAATTATACACCACAATCAAGTGGGATTTATTCCTGTGATGCAGGTCTGGTTCAATATCCATGAATCAATGTGATACATCACATTAATAAAATAAAGGATAAGAAGCACATGATCCCCTCAATAGATGAAGAGAAAGCATTTGACAAAATAAAGCAATCTTTCTTAATAAAAAAACCTCAAGAAATTAGGGATATAAGGAACATACCTCAAGATCATAAAGGCCAAAGGAAGACAAACTTTCACTCTTTGCAGACAACATGTTATGCTATGTGGAAAACCCAAAAGATTCCACCAAAAAAACGTTAAAACTGATAGATGAATTCAGCAAAGTCGCTGGGTATAAAATCAATGTACACAAATTGGTTGCATTCCTATACACCAATACTGAAGCAGTAAAAAGAGAAATCAAGAAATTGATCCCATTTACAATTGCACCAAAACTCATAAAACACCTAGGAATAAACCTAACCAAAGAGGTGAAAAATCTATACACTGAAAACTATAGAAAGAATATGAAAGAAATTGAAGAAGACACACACACACAAAGGAAAAATTCTATGTTCATGGATTGGAATCACAAATATTGCTAAAATGTGTATACTACCCTAAGAAATCTACATATTTAATGCAATCCTTACCAAAATAACACCAGCATTCTTCACAGAGGTAGAACAATCTTAAAATTTGTATAGAACCACAAAGACCCTGAAGGGCCAAAGCAATCTTGAAAAATAAAAGGAATTCCAGAGGCATCACAGTTCCAAATGTCAAACTATATATATATTTTTTATAAAGAGAGAATGGGGGAGGAGAGCATAGGAAAGAAGGGGGAATCTTTAGCACACTCACTGCTCAGTGTGGAGCCTGATATGGAGCTGGTTTCCATGACCGTGGGATCAAGACATGAGTAAAAATCAAGAGTCACATGCTCAACTGACTGAGTCACCTAGGTGCCCCCGGACGTCAAGCTATATTACAAACTATAGTCATCAAGACAATACAGAACTGGTACAAAAACAGACACATAGATCAATAGCACAGAATAGAAAACCCATAAATGTACCCAGATCTATATGGTCAACTATTCTTGGACATAACAGGAAAGAATCTAATGGAAAATGTCATTCTCTTCAACAAAAGGTGTTAGGAAAACTGGACAGTAACATGCAGAAGAATGAAACTGAAAAACCTTTTTACGCCATACACAAAAACAAATTAAAAATGGATGGATGACATATATGTGAGTCAGAAAACCATCAAAATTCTAAAGGAGAACACAGGCAGCTACTTCTTTGACCTTGGCCATACCAACTTCTTACTTAGCAATTTCTCTGGAGGCAAGGGGAACGAAAGCAAAAATGTACTGTTGGAAATTAATCAGGAGAAAAATCTGCATGGTGAAGGAAACAATCAAGACTACTAAAAGAAAACCTACAGAATGGGAGAAGGTTTTTGCAAATGACATATGTGATAAAGGGTTAGTATCCAAAATCTATAAAGAACTTATCAAACTGAACACAAAAAAACAAATAATCCAGTTAATAAATGGGTAGAAGACCTTAATAGACACTTTTCCAAAGAAGATACACAAATTGCTAAGAGATAACAAGAAAATATTCCTAACATCACTCATAATCAGGGAAAAATAAAATGAAACTCAGGTGAGGTATCACCTCACACATGTCAGAATGGCTAAAAACAACACAAGAAACAATAGATGTGGTGAGGGTGCAGAGAAAGGGGGACACTCTTACACTGTTGGTGGGAATGCAGACTTGTGCAGCCACTCTGGGAAAAAGTAAGGAGGTTCTTTAAAAATTTCAAAATAGAACTAACCTAGGATCCAGAAATTAAACTGGTAGGTATTAACACAAAGGACACAAAAATACTGATTCAAAGGGACATATACACCCCAATGTTTATAGCAGCTTTATAGGCAATAGCCAATTATGAAAAGAACCCAAATTTCCATCAGTTGGTGATAAAATCAACATACATATACATACATACATACATATATATGCATATATATATATATATATATACATATATGCAACAGAATATTACTCAGCCATCAAAAACAATTCAATCTTGCCATTTGCAATGATGTAGATGGAGCTAGGGTTTATTATGTTAAGTGAAACAAATCAATCAGAGAAAGAAATATACCATATTATTTCACTCGTATGTGGAAGTTAAGAAACTAAACAGAAAAACATAAGGGTATGAAAAAAAGAGGGAGTCAAACCATGAGAGAGACTAACTATGAAAACATGCTGAAGGTATGTGGAGGGGAGGTGGGCTGGGGGATGGGCTATGCATGATGGGTATTAGGAGGGCACTTGTTGTGATGAGCACTGGGTGTTACATGTAAATAATGAATCAACTCGTTCTACTCCTGAAACTATGACTGCACTATATATAACTGACTAGAATTTAAATAAAAACTTGAATCGTTGAAAAAAATTTTTAAAGAAATAAATGAAATCTAGTTTGTGTGATATTAATATGACTACTCCAACTTTCTTTTGAAGTCCATTGACATGATAAATAGATTTCCATCCCATCACTTTGAATCTACAGATGTCATAAGGTCTAGAATGAGTTTCCTGTAGCCTCATATATATGAGTCTTGTTTTTAGCCATTCTGATACTGTATGTCTTTTGATTGGAGCATAGTTCATTTACATTCAGAGTGATTATTCATAGATACAAATTTAGTGCCATTGTATTACCTGAAAAGTCATTGCTTATGGAGATTTTCTCTGGTTCAATCTAATTTTGGTGCTTTTGGTCTTTTTTCCCACTAAAAGAGTCCCCTTTAGTATTTCTTGCTCGGCTGGTTTATTGGTCACAAACTCCTTTATTTTTGTGTTTCTGGGAAAGTGATTATCTGTCCTATTCTAAATGATAGCCTTGCTGGATAAAGTATTCTTGGCTGCATATCTTTTCCCCTCAGCACATTAAATACATCGTGCTATTCACTTGTGGTCGGTTGACTTTCTGTGGAGAGATCTGCTGCAATCCTTATTTGTTTTCCCTTGTAGGTTACCGATTTCTTTTTCTCTGTTGATTTCAGGATTTTTCCTTATCCCTGTATTTTGCAAATTTTACTATTATATGTCTTGGTTTGGGCTAGCTTTTGTTGATTTTGATGGGAGTTCTCTGTGCCTCCTTCTCCAGATTATGAAAGTTACCAGATATAATTTGCTCAAATAGGCCTTTTACCCCTTTTTCCCTCTCTTCTTCTGGGACTGCTATGATACAAATCTTATTACGCTTTATGGAGTCACTGAGTTTCTTAAGTCTAAATTCATGATCCAATATTTTTCTTTCCATCTTCTTTTCAGCTTCGTTATTTTCCATATTCTTATCTTCTATATCACTTATTCATTCCTCTACTTCTTCCATCCTTCTGGTAATTACATCCAGCCAGTTTGAATCTCAGTCTGACTAGTTTTTAGTCCTTTTATCTCTCTGGTAAAGGACTCCCTGGTGGCTTCTATGCTTTTTTTAAGCCCAGCTCATGTCCTTATGATTGTTGTTTTCAAATTCTTGATCACACATATTACTTGTATCGGTTTCAATTAGATCCCTGACTGTGACCTTTTCTTGTTATTTTCCTTTGAGATGGATTTCTTCATGTTGGCTTTTTATCTAGGTCTCTGTCTTCTTCTCTGTTTTAGGAAAGCCTGTTATATTCCCTACTCCTAAGAGTAATGGCTTTATTAAGAAGAGGTCATATACTGTCCAGGTCTTGATGCTTCAGAAAGTGTTTCTGACATATGCTGTGTGCACTCTCCTGCTGTGTTTGGCTGCACTTTCCCTTGGGTTAGTCCTTTGCAGAG
Source organism: Paguma larvata (assembly GCA_030068075.1). Lineage (NCBI taxonomy): Eukaryota > Metazoa > Chordata > Mammalia > Carnivora > Viverridae > Paguma > Paguma larvata. Next base: position 66,402,153 of record CM057830.1, read on the forward strand.
TTTCTTCTTGCCTGCAGTGGAAAGTATTTGGACCTTGTCCAGTGTGTGGAGAGTTTTAACGGGTGTGCTCTGGTCTGCCTGTCAAAAGAAGCCTGATATTATTTCCACTAGTGCTAAAGCTTTCCAGCACTCTATGATCAGTAGCTTTGGTGCATGCAGGGGGGTTATGATGGTATTCTAGTGGAGAAGACTGTTGCTCTGGTTTGCACGCATAAGTGCTCTACCTAAGAAGCACCTGCAGAGTGAAGGGAGGGGGCTTGGTGTAAGCTGCTCAGGCTTGCACTATTGGCACTGTTCTGCTCATTGAAGTCAGTTCATGCTGATAGGTGGGGGAGAAAAATGGCACCAGTCTTTTTCCTCATCACCAGAGCTAGGAGTTTGCACCCACTGCTTTCTGGGAACTCCTCAGAGGAGAATGAACAATCTCCACTTTTGATTACCAAGCATCCCTCAGATCCCAGCCCTTACCCTGTCTGTGTCCCATGCATATCCTGGCCACACAACACAGTGCACCTGTGTTTTATCTCAGGAATGCCAACTGAGTTTCAAAACTCCAAACTTTAAGGAAGCAGCATGGCACTGATCCGCATTGGTTCTCTAGGGGAAGATTTCACTGTGCTGGGATTGGTGCCGGTTTCTCCCAGAAGGGCAGTCGTACTAACATATCAGAGCTTGGAATTTAATATAAAACGTAGCAAAAAGCCTGAGTCCAGGTTAGCCACCTTCAGTAGGTGTCTTTGCTCCTATTCTGAAGGGGCCAGGGAGTGCAATGATTCCTGTCGATTCTTTTGTCCCATGAAAGGCAGTGCCACCTCTCCCAGATGCACTCAAAGAAGAGGGAACCGTCTTTTCAGTGTGCCCCAGGGGATCCTCAGATCACACCATTTGCTCCTCTGGCTCTGCCCTCCTCCTCTACTAGAGCACCATAGCACTCACTGGGCTCCACACAGGCCTCAGCATGGACTTCTAAAACTCCAGTCTTTGAGCTCCATTAGCTGGTTGTGAAACCTCAAGATAACTAGCCCCCCTTGTTTTCCCAGTCAAAAGTTTCAGGGAAATGTTTTTCTTGCATGATCTCCTGTGTGCTGGTTTCTTTCTTCCCCTCAAGCTCTCTCTCTCTTTCCTCTCTTTGTAATCAGGGATCACTTCTCTCTGCAGCACCTGTGATCCTTTTCTTCACCAAATCATGTCTCTGCATCTCCTACCTTCCATGTTGTGGACTCTTTTCTGTTGAGCGGTTTGTTCTCCAAGTCATCAGATTGATTTATTGGGAATTCATAATGATTTGATATTTATCTAGCTGTGTTTGAGGGAGGAGGCAGGCACGGTGTCCTCCTACTACTTTTAATCTACTCTCCTTTTATTTATTTTTGTTGTCTGATTGCTGCAGCAGGGACTGCCAATACTATTTTAAATAATATTGGTGAGAATGAACATCCCTATCATATTCCTGGGTATGGAGGGAAAGTTTTCAGATTTTCTGCATTGAAAATGATGTTAGCTCTGGGTTTTTCATATTGAGCCTTCAGGTTGTGGTATGTTACTCTAAAACTACTTTGTTAAGTATTTTTTTAAATCATGAATGGATGTCATACTTTGTCAAATGTTACTTATGCATCTATTTAGAGGATAATATGGTTCTTGTCATTCCTTTTTATTAGTATGGTTTATCACATTGATTCATTTAAGAGTATCAAACCACATTTGCAGCCCACAAATAAATCTCAACTGATCAATGTGAATGATTATTTTAATGTACTGTTGAATTTCATTTACTCATATTTTATTGACAATTTTTGGATCCATGTTCTTCAGGGATATTGGCCTGTAGTTTTCTCTTTCTTTATTGGTATTGGTGTAATGATAATCTTAGTCTCTTAGAATAAATTTGGAAGTTTTCCTTCCATTTCTATTTTTGAAAGAATTTGAGAAGAAAGGTATTCATTCTTCTTTAATATTTGGTAAAATTTACTTGTGAAGCCATCTGGCCCTGATCTTTTGGTTGTTGCAAAATTTTTTATTATTAAGTCAATTTCCTTGCTGGTTATCACTCTGTTCAAGTTTCATAATTTTTTTCCTCTTTTAGCTTTGGCGGTTTATATTATTTGTAGGGATTTACCATTTCTTCCATGTTGTTCAATTTGCTGGTGTATAGTGTTTCATAATATTCTCATGTAATTTGTATTTCTGTTGTTTTGGTTGTGATTTGTCCTCTCTCATTTGTAATATTATTTATTTCATTTGTTTCTCTTTTCCGTTTGACAAGTCTGATAAGCAGTTTATCAAATTTATTATTTTTTTTCAAAGAAACAACTTTTGGTTTAATTAATCTGTTCTACTGGTTTTGTTTTTTTTTTGGTCTATATCATTTATTCCTGCTCTAATTTTTATTATTTACCTCCTTCTGCTGGCTTTAGTCCTCGTTTGGTATTCTTTTTCTAGTTCCTTTAGTTGTAAAGTTAGGTTATTTATTTGATATTTTTCTTGCTTCTTGAGATAGCTCTGTGTTGTTATATACTTCCCTCTTCCCTCTGAGGACTGCTTTTGGTGCATTACACAGGTTTTGGAGCATTGTGTTTTCCTTTTCATTTATTTCCATGTACTTTTTAATTTCTTCTTTGATTTCCTGGTTCACCCATTTATCATTTAGTAACATGTTGTTTAGCCTCCATGTATTTGTGTGCTTTCCAAATTTTTTATTTTGTTTGACTTCAAGTTTCATAGCATTGTGGTAAGAACGAAGGCATGGTATGATCTCAATCTTTATGTAGGTATTGAGGCCTGATTTATGATGTGGTACATGATGTATTCTGGAGAATGTCCCATGTTCACTTGAAAAGATTGTGTATTCTGCTGCTTTAGGACGGAATATTCTCAATATATCTGTTAAGTCCATCTGTGTAATTCAAAGCCATTGTTTTCTTGTTGATTTTCTGCTTTCATGATCTGTCCATCGATATAATTGGGGTGTTAAACTCCCCTACTATTGCTTTATTATTATCTATGTTTTCTTTTATGCTTGTTATTAATTGTTCTATATATTCTGGTGCTCTCATGTTGGGTGCATATATATTTACAATTGTTAGATCTTCTTGTTGGATAGTCCCCTTTATTATAATATAATGCTTTCCTTCATCTCTTGTTCCAGTTTTCATTTTAAAGTCTAGTTTATCTGATATAATTATTGCTTCTCTGGCTTACTTTTGACATTTTTTGCTATGATAAATGTATCTACATCCCCTCATTTTCTTTTTTTAATGTTTATTTTTATTCTTGAGGGTGAGAGAGAGACAGAGTGCGAGTTGGGAAGGGGCAGAGAGGAAGACACAGAATCCAAACCAGACTCCAGGCTCTGAGCTGTCTGCACGGAGCCTGATGTGGGGCTCAAACTCACCAACGGTGAGTTGATGTCAGATTCTTAACTGACTGAGCCACCCAGGTGCCCCACTATTCCCTCATTTTCAATGTGCAGGTATCTTTAGGTCTAAAATGAGTCTTGGGGCACCTGGGCATGTTTCATGAGATCAAGCCCCGCACTGGGCTCTGCACTGACAGAGTGGAACCTGCTTGGGATTCTTTCTCTGCCTCTGTCTCTGTCCCTCCCCCACCCACACACTTTCTCTCAAAATAAATAAAGAAACATTTAAAAAATAAAAATAAAATGAGTCTCTCGTAGGCAGTATACTGATGGTCTTGTTTTTTATATCCATTCTGACACCATATGTCTTCTTAATGAAGCATTGAGTGCATTGAAATTCAGAGTAATTATTGATACATATATATTTAGTGCTATTGTATTACTTGTTTTGTCATTATTTCTGGAGTTTTTCTCCATTACTTTCTTGTCTTTGTCACTTTTGTTCTTTCCTTTCCACTCAAAATGTCCCCTTTAATATTTCTTGCAGAACTGGCTTAGCGGACATGAACTTCTTTAGTATTTGTTTGTGTGGGAAACTATCTCTCCTTCTATTATGAGTGATATCCTTTGGGTAGAGTATTCTTGGCTGCAGATTTGTCCCATTCAGCATGTTGTACATGTCATGCCACTCCCTTTTTGCTTGCCAGGTTTCTGTAGAAAGATCTGCTGCCAGATCTTGCTCTTTCCTTGTAAGTTTAGGATTTCTTTTGTCTTGCCGCTTTTAGGAATTTTTTCTTTACCACTATATTTTCCAAGTTTGATTAGAAGATCACTTGGTTTTGGCCTGCTTTTCTGATTGTGATAGGAGTTCTCTGTGCTTCCTGGATCTGGATGTCTGTTTCCTACCCCAGATTAGGAAAGTTTTCAAGTATTAGAGCCTCAAATTATTTGTCTGTCCTCTTTTCTCTCTCTTCTTCCTCTGAGACTCCTATAATGTGAATGTTATTACATTTGATGGAGTCATAGACTTTCATAGTATATTATTTTGTTTCAAAATTCTTCCTTCTCTTTTTTCCTCAGCATATGTATTTTCCATTATTTTGTCTTCTATATTATTAATTCATTCCTCTGCTTCTTCCAGTCTTGTGCTGCTTGCATTAAGCCTGTATCCAATCTTTTATTGTACTCATCATCTCTGATTGATGTTTTAACCCTTTGAATCTCATTGGTAAGAGTCTTCCTGAAGTCTTCCATTCTTTTCTCAAGTCCAGCTAGTATCCTTGTAATCGTTGCTTTAAATTCTCTATCAGGCATATTACTTATATATATTTCACTTAGACATCTTGGAGTGATCTTATCTTGTTGTGTTATTTGAGATGAATTCTTCCATCTTGGCATTTTTTCTCAATCTATGCCTTCTTCTGCATTTTAGAAAAGCCTGTTGTTTTCTGCTCCTGCAAGTAATGGCTTTCTGAAGAAGAGGTAATACAGTGTCCATAGCCTGACACTTCGGGGAGTGTCTCCTTTGTGTGTTGCATTTGCTCAGCTGTTCTGTTTTGGCTGCTCTATCCTCAAACCGATTGTCTAAAGAGGCTCTCCTTACCAACCGTGGGCAGTGTTATGTCCTTTGCCAGAATGGGGTCTTCTAGGTTTCCTCTGGTCTGTTTGTCAAATTAGTCTGATACTACTTCCACTAGAACTGAAGCTCTGCTGAACTCTTTGGTTGGGAAATGTGGCGTGAGCATGGATTTCTGCTGCTCTTCTGTGGAAAGAGCCCACTGTGGTGGGACTGAAGCAGTCTCGACTGAGAAGGGCAATTGTGCCAGAGCACAGGGATGTGGGACTTGGTTAAAGTAGTTTAGGCAGCCAGTGTCTGGACTGAGGTTTTTCTCTCAGGTGGCTCTGAGTATAAGCTGAGGGTCAGGCGAGGGAAATGCTGTCAGTCACCTCCTTTGTCCTCAGAAAGATGTCTCTGTGAATGTTGCCTCTCATGGAAGCACTCAGAGAACAGTGAATAGTCGATCCCCTGTGTTCCCCAGGCATTCTTCAGATCCCTGTTTCCATGCCCTAGTTTCATTTGCCTGCCTTTTCTCCAAAAGTACAGTAGTGCCCTTAAGGCTCTTTCCTAGCCAAGCTTCTGACCTTTAATACTCCCATCTTTAAGCCCTGGTGATTGAAAGAACTTTTGAAAATCAGCCCCACTCCTTTTCCCAGTCAATGACTTTGGAGAAATGTTCTTCTTGTGCATTTCCCTGTGTGATCCTCTCTCTCTCTCTCTCTTTCTCTCTCTCATCTTTCTCTACAACCATGGCTCCTTCCCCTGCACAGCATCTGCAATCCATTTCTTCCCTAAACTACGTCTCTGTACCTCCTATCTTCTTCAATGTTGCTACTTCTCTCCCTTTAGTTGTGCAGTCTTCAAGTTGATTTCTGGGATATTTAGAATGATTCGATAGTTATCTTGTTGATTGGACAAGATGAGCCTAGGGTCCTACTATTCCTTTGCCGTCGTCTCTCTTTTCTCCATTGAGTATTCTTAACTCCTTTGTCAAATATTATTTGATTGTAAATGCAAGGACTCATTTCTGGACTCCCTATTCTCTTCCATTGACCTAGGTGTCCGTTTTTATGCTAATAACATACTGTTTTAATTAGTATAGATCATTATATAGTTTGAAATGAAGAGATATGATGCTTCTAGAAAGATGCCTCATCTTTCACAAGTATGCCTTGACTATTGAGGGGCTGACGTGATTCCATACAAATATAGACTTTTTTAAATTTCTCTGAAAAATACCATTGGAGTTTTGATAGGGATTGCATTAAATCTGTAGATCAGCTTAGTAGTATGGGCTTTTTAAGGACATTTTGAAATATGTGCATTTATGTTTTACTTAAGCTCATTTAACGTAGCTTAAAGTGGTTATGTACATTAAAATAGCCCTTCTGGAAATATACCTTTTAGAACAAAAAGAAAATAACATATCATTATTTCTTCCTTTCTCTTTTCACTTATTAAGCCCAGCTCAACAACAGTTGTACTAAAGGAAGTGTGGTATAGTTCTATTTAACACCAATTTCTTTGGTTTAATTCAATTTATTCCATTATTATTCCAATGAATTATTCCAATGTAATTCATTAACAAGAAACAGGATTGCATTCTGCAGTGCTGTCATAAGGTTTTAAAATACTTGTTGATCACAAATATTTCTGTCCATAGATGACAGTTATTTATATGTAAATAGCTAATATCCAAGAATGTGTTCCATCTGAACTAAGTATGTTTACTCCTTCAAAATCTTGCACATGCATGAGATTTACCATTCAGATTTGACACATATAAAAAATAATTCACCTAGTGGATTACTTTCTGATCTTAAACTTATAGCTATATTAATCTTCAGATTGGCTATTTGATACCATAGTTTTAATGTAGATTCCCCTTACTTTATATCCTACCAGTATTTTAGGTTCTTGTTTAAAACAGGAACATAAAAATCAATTATCTCAAACTTTTTCATGGGTTTGTTTTCCACAAACAACCATAGATCTATAAATGAAATAATGTAAAACTTGTAGAAAGGAAACGGGCACTCAGTACATTCTCAGAAATATCCATTTCCTTTCACTCTTTAATGAAGAGCCATTATCTATTATATAAACAATTACTATCTATATTAAGAATTGAAATTAATAAATATATTTAAGATGCTATATTAAGTGGAACATCTTATCAAAAGAAGTCCAAATAAAAATGCGTTTGTTTCATTCTCTCCTTAACTTTTTAAATATATTTACATATTAATAATGTGATGACAATATAAAATGAGGATATACTTTCTGGGTGATATTCAGGATAGAAACAGCATGGCATTTGACTATTTTTTTTCCTGCTTAATGCATAGAGTTAGGAATACAAATTCTCAGTATTTTTTAGCATTTCGAGTATATATATGTATATATATATATACATGTCTTGAAATTTTCACAGTCTTACTATCTAAGTATAACGTAATAGTGTGTGCTCTCATCTCCATATGACAACAATTAAGCTAAATCTTCTTCTCTTTGTGGTACATTTCTAGTGTGGACTTTCAGAGAATAAACACATAATGATGTGAAATAAATGAGGCTTTACTACTTTAAGTACAATAGTCAATATATTAAGTTAGAAAAAATAGAACCCTCAATTCTTTTTTTTTAACTTTTTATTGTCAAGTTGGTTTCCATACAACACCCAGTGCTCATCCCAACCACTGCCCTTCTCAGTGCCCCTCACCCACTCTCCCCTCTCCCATACCCCCCTCAATCCTCAGTTTGTTCTTAGTCTTGAAGAGTCTCTTAAGTTTTGTCTCCCTCCTTCTCTGTGTCTTCTTCCTTTCCCCTCTCTCCCCGCTAGTTTTCTGTTAAGTCTCGCAAAGTCCACCTATGCATGGAAACATATGGTATCTGTCTTTCTCTGACTGACTTATTTCACTTAGCATAATATCCTCCACTTTCATCTATGTTGCCACACATGGACAGATTTCATTCTTTCTCATTGCCGCGAAGTATTCCATTGTACATATATATCACTTTTTCTTTATCCATTTGTCAGTTGATGGACACTTAGTCTCTTTCCATGATTTGGCTATTGTCAAAAGTGCTGCTATAAACATTGCGGTGCACGTGCCCTATGCATCAGCACTCCTGTATCTCTTGGGTAGATTCCTAACAGTGCAATTGCTGGGTCATAGGGTAGTTCTATTTTCATTTTTTGAGGAACCTCCACACAGTTCTCCAGAGTGGCTACACCAGTTTGCGTTCCCACCAACAGTGCAAGAGGGTGCATGTGTCTCCACATCATCACGGGCATCTATAGTTTCCTGATTTATTCATTTTACCCACTCTGACTGGTATGAGGTGGTATCTCATTGTGGTTTTGATTTGTATTTCCTTGATGATGAGTGACATTGAGCATTGTTTCATGTGTCTGTTAGCCATCTGGATATCTTCTTTGGAGAAGTGTCTATTCATGTCTTCCGCCCATTTCTTCACTGGATTATTTGTTTTTCGGGTGTGGAGTTTGGTAAGTTCTTTATAGATTTTAGATCCTAGTCCTTTATCCGATATGTCATTTGCGATTATCTTTTCCCATTTAGTTGGTTGCCTATCAGTTTTGTTGGTTGTTTCTTTTGCGGTGCAGAAGCTTTTTATTTTGATGAGGTCCCAGGAGTTCATTTTTGCTTTTAATTCCCTTGCCTTTGGAGATGTGTCGAGTAAGAAATTGCTGAGGCTCAGGTCAAAGAGGTATTTTCCTGCTTTCTCCTCTAGGATTTTGATGGTTTACTGTCTCACATTCAGGTCCTTCATCCAATTAGAGTTTATTTTTGTGAGTGGTGTAAGGAAGTGGTCTAGTTTCATTCTTCTGCATGTTGCTATCCAGTTCTCTCAGCACCATTTGTTAAAGAGGCTGTCTTTTTTCCATTGGATACTCTTCCCGGCTTTGTCAAATATTAGCTGGCTATACGCTTCCAGGTCTATGTCTGGGTTCTCTATTCCATTCTATTGGTCTATGTGTCTGTTTTTGTGCCAATACCATACTGCCTTGAGGATTACCACTTTGTAGTAGAAGTTAACGTCTGAGATTGTGATGCCTCCTGCTTTAGTTTTCTTCTTCAATATTACTTTGGCTCTTCGGGATCTTTTGTGGTTCCATACAAATTTTAGGATTATTTGCTCTAGCTTTGAGAAGAATGCTGGTGCAATTTTGATTGGTATTGCATTGAATGTGTAGATTGCTTTGGATAGTATTGCCATTTTAATGGTATTTATTCTTCCAATCCGTGAGCATGGGATGTTTTTCCATTTCCTTGTGTCTTCCTCAATTTCCTTCATAAGTTTTTTATAGTTTTCAGCGTAACGGTCTTTTACATCTTTGGTTAAGTTTATTCCTAGGTATTTTATGGTTTTTGGTGCAATTGTGAATGGGATTCGCTTCTTTATTTCTCTTTCTGCTACTTCATTGTTGGTGTATAGAAATGCCACGGATTTCCATACATTGATTTTTGTATCCTGCAACTTTACCAAATTCATGGATCAGTTCTAGTAGGCTTTTGGTGGATTCTGTCGGGTTTTCATGTAAAGTATCATGTCCTCTGTGAAAAGTGAAAGTTTGACTTCATTCTTGCCAATCTTGATGCCTTTTATTTTGTTTTGTTGTCTGATTGCTGATGCTAGGACCTCCAACACTGTGTTAAATAGCAGTGGTGAGAGTGGATATGCCTGTCGTGTTCCTGATCTCAGGGGATAGGCTCTCAGTTTTTCCCCATTGAGGATGATATTAGCTGTGGGATTTTCATAAATTGCTTTTTTAAGAATCTTCAATTCTGATAGAACTCTTACACTAAACTTAATACATTTTCTACTAAACTGGAAGGAACTGTAAACTTAATTCACTCTATTTAATATGACACTTCAGACTAATTTCAGTAATAATTCCCGAATCTCGGGTTTCAGATAAAGCAGTTAGAAGAACAAAAGAACAAACAAAATCCCATTCTAATTAAATTATTATGGTGGTTTTTGTGATGCTGAATTAAAATAAATTATATGCAACACCTTAAAATGCATGATGCTTTCCATATTTGCTTAGTGCTATCTTTGAAAAAGTGAAAGTAGAGTTTTCATTTTATGAATAGTTCAAAATCCTTAGGAAATTATTGCATTCTTTTGAGTTTTATAAATTCAAATTCTTTACTTTGTCAGTGTAAAAACTTTCTTCATGTCTCAGAGCTATTGACAAAATATGTCCTTATGGCTCTTTAATGATTTTTTACAAATGAACATAACGCTACAGGCTCTAGATGTCTTTGTTTCAACTTGCTTGCTTAAAAAAAAAGTAAATTGTGTGCAGCAACTGGTTTGGGCAGAGGATTAACTAGTTGATTTTAATAAATTTGTGTAAATGTATTCCTTTACATTTTCCCAATCAAAATGAGTATATTTGTAGATAGATAAGAATCAACTTATAGTATTTTCCTTACGTGTAACTTATTGAGATATGGATAAAGTGTTCATGGACTATGATCATTTTAAAAGTTTAAATGTTTAAAATGTTTTTAAAGTTTCACTAAATATTTCTGACATGACTCACATTACACTACTTCCACAGAGGCATATTTTTATGTTCTCCTTAGGGTGAACAAAATCAGTTCAACATTTATATGCTGACCAATACTGGAACAGAATAATGAGCTATTTTGTGCCTCTCCACCCACCCACCTCTCCAAACTAGACCAGCTCAGACCCTCGAGGTTCTTATGTGCTTTATTTTAACAATGTGTTTGGAAATCCAGTTTCCAAGAATGTGATTAAAAATGAAATGGAAGAGTGATATTAGTTGTAAGTTATGTAATATATCTCAACCAAAAATACTTTCAGAAACACAGTCACCAAATGATCACATTATGCCATTATCACACTATCAAACAAACCAAGTACATTATAAATCCCAAAGAAATATCTATCTAATGTTGTGCATTTCCATGGGAATCTCAAAGTTTTTAAAAATAAAAGTTTTACATTTTGTTTGTTATTTCACATGGTCAAAACAGTAGTTTCCTTATTTCTCAATAGCCACTCTAAACTGTGAATGTTTATAACTCATATGTATCATTTGTTCTATTCAGAGCAATTCTAATTTTTTTAATGTACCCTTTTCAACATGCTGCAAGGGGCCCTTTTGAGAGTTTCATTGGCAATACTCTAAGATCTCCTTTCTCTATAAAAATATACAGGAATTTACATTTAGAACCATATTTTATCCCAAAAAATATTGCATGGCATTTTCAGGGATGAAATGGCTTTACAATCAGATAAAAGAGATTTGAAATGGCACTTTTTCTTGCACTCCAACTAATAAATGTTAATGTTTTAACTAATTGATTTATTATCTTAACCTTAGCTCTTTTTAAAAATCCTCAAACTTTGGACATTTGTTCAATTTGTGACTCATCCATTTTACTACATCCATTTTATACTAATTTTTTTAAATAATTTATTTTCAAATTGGTTTCCATATAACACCCAGTGCTCATCCCAACAAGTGCCCTCCTCCATGCCCGTCACCTAAATTTAAGGTTGAAACAATTTTGTTAGAAAGTCACTGGCACCATCTACTGTTTATATATGGAACTATTATTAAATGTTTATAATTATTCCAAAAATATTTTAAACAACTGTTGTACAATATTGCTAAAGATTTGGAATTTACAATGATCAAAAGTGAGCTGGAATTTTAATAAGACAGAATAGAAAAATTTAAATGGTAATTGAAACATAAAGTTTAAAGTCTGAGTTCATTAAAACGCACACACACAGACACTCACACACACTCACACAGAAAACATTAATCTGCACATAAAAGATTGCATACAAATAAACCACTAATAAAATGTAATTATTTTCAGAGGTCCAAAGGAAAATGAAACAATCATATTAACCGAAACCATGTGTATGCAGTTTTCTGAAATGGTTTTATGATTCTAGGATTCCAGGGCCCAGTAAGAATTTTTTCCTAAATTATACTAACAAGTATAAGGTTGCAAACTATTAATTTTGCTTATTAAGATCATTATAATTATAACTGACTTTTATCATCATATTAAAAACATAGAAGTTGCACAATTTTAAAATAAAAAGCAGCCTATTTAGAGGAAGAGTTAAGATGACAGAGTAGTAGAAGGACCTTATGCTTGCTTCATCACTCAAACACAGTGAGATAATTATCAAATTATTCTTAACACCAAGGAAATCGATTGGAGGATTGAGAGAACAAACTGCAGAATTAGAGGGATAAAAAAAGGCTAAACCGTGGAAGGTAGGAGATGTGGAGATGTGATTTGGTGGAGAAAAGGTGCTGCAGAAGGGAAGTAGCACTGATCACAAAGAGAGAGAAGGCTAAAACAGCATGCAAGGGATTGCACAAAAACAAAAACAAAAACAAAACATTTCACCAAAATCATTGTCTGGGAAAATAAGAGGGACTGCTTATTACAAGTTTTACAAGAATTACAAGAAGTGGGGTTGAAAGTCTAAAGTTTTAGAAGTTTGCCGCATTGCCAATGTTGAGCTTGGGGGCATAGTAGAGGTACAGTGGAGAAGGAGGTTAGAGGCCCAGGAGTGGACAGCATACTCTGAGGATCCCCTGGGTTGTGCTGAGAGAGACAGTTTCTCTTCTTGGAGTGCATTTAGGAGAGGCAGAACTGCCTCTCAGGAGACAAAAGAGCCAGCAGGTGCCATTGAGCTGGCCCATTCATTAACATACAATCAGGGGTGTCTCTGAGGGGAGCTAACCTTGATGCCAGCTTTTTGGTACACTTTAATATAAAATCCAAGCCCATGCATAGTTGTGTGACTATTTTCTGGGAAAATGCATACCAGCAACAACATGGCACGACTCTCTCCCAGTGGATTAGCACGAGTCTGCACAGTGCTGCAAACTTAAAATTTGGAATTTTGAAACCTAGCTGCACCGCTGACATAAAACACAGGAGTACTGCACCACTAGGCCTGCAGATGTCTCAGACACAGACATGGTGAAAGCAAGGATGTAACAGAACCCTGGGTCACAAGAGGGGAGATTTTTCACTGTTTTGTGAGGGTTTCCTGAACAGCAGTGTGCTTGAACTCAACTGTCTAGGGAAGAGAGCAGGCCTCGCCATTTCTCACCCTTCCCGTCAGCACCAACAGACTATAGTTAGCAAGACAGTGTGCACAGTGGAAGCATGAACCACGTATACCAAGCCCTAACACTCTAATCTATGTAAGTGCCTTTTTTACTAGGGTAAGTATGATTGAAAGCCAGAACAGCAGCAGGCCCCTCCCCAAGATTACTAGCACAGACCCTTAGGTCTACTGATAATAGAGTGCTGCACTGCTTCAGTTCTAGTGGTAATAGGTCAGGCATAGGTTGTCCTAACACACAAAACAGAAAGGCCTAGATAAAATGCCAAGATGGAGGAATTAATCCCAAAAGAAAGAATAAGAAGTCATGGCCAGGGAAGAAATCAAAATAGATATAATATGCCTGAACCAGAAGTTAAAGCAACATTCATAAGAGTACTGGCTGGGCTTCAAGGTTACATAAAAGAAAACAGAGACACTCTTACTGAAAAGATAAAAGACCTAAAAACTGGCCAGGCTGAAAGAAAAAAATGCTAAGATCAAGATACAACCACAAAGGAAGTAATGACTGTTAAGATGAAAGAAGAAGAGGAAAGAATATAGAAGATAAAATTATGGAAAATAATGAGGGTGCAAAAAAGAAGGAAAGGAAAATATTGTTGGATCACGAATGAAGAATTAGGAAACTCAGCAATTCCATTAAGCAGAATAACAATCCAATCATAGGAGTCTCAGAAGAGGGGGAGAGGGAGCAGAAGATTTATTTGAGCAAATTATAACTGGAAACATTCATAATCTGGGTAAGGAAACGGAAATTAAAATCAAGAATGCAGGAGGGGGCCAACATGGCAGAGGAGTAGAGGCACCCAGTATTCCCCTTGTCTTTCAAACTAAGAAGGACTGAAACCAAAGGACTCTCAACCCTAAGAGTGGGGGAGGAAAGGTCTTGCAGTCTACAAGGAACAGAAAGCAAAACCCAGAAAACGCCGAAGGAAACGTGAGTGCAGTCTGAAGCGGATAAAATGAACAAACTGCTGGATATGGAGCTGAGGGGAGGGAGAGCCTTCTTCAGAGAAATCCGGGAGAGTGTGGAGCAAGCCACACCCGAACGAGAGAAATAACGGACAGAGAGGGAGAGACCACCACCATCCAGTCCCTAAATACTGGATTTTTGAAGAAAAGTTCTGTTGCTAAGAGTAGAACTCTCAGCAGAACTCTCCTTGCGCTGGTGATGGCAGTGGCAGCCCAGTCAGCCCGACCCACACAGAGGTGCTGAGCCACCTGCAGATCGCTTCTAACCAAGGGACACAATTTGCAGCCAAATCGGATATAGCAGGTAGAGAGTGCACAGGGTGCGCGACCACCAAGCAAACTGCACTACGCTGGCACCAGTTGCAGAGTGAGAACAGAAATAAAGGGGCGATTAGAGACTCCAGGACTGGGAAGAAGGGACTGAGGGGACACCATTGTTGTCTCACAAGCCCACAAACACCAGCCCTAGGAAGTCACCCCCAAAGTCATCCCTGTTCCAGTGGAGGCAGGACTCGCCTACAACAAACCACGCCCCTCCTCACAGGAGAGACATCTTTCAGCGGTTCACATTTCAGAGTTCAGACTGCTGCCTGGAGTAACTCCAGGTCATGTCTTCTTTTTTAAATATATGCTCCTCTTTCTCCTTCTAAATGATCCCCACCCCTGAGACGGCCATCCAGGGTATTGGCTGATTTAAACAGACTTTTAACCCACTCTCTCAAGGCATGTTCTACAACTCCTTCTGTACTTTCCTATCTCTCTCTCTGGAATAACCAGGACACATAGTTCATCTGGGCAACATCTATCTTCATTCCTTTTTCTTTGCATCCATCCTTATTCTGATTTCTCTCAGTCTGGATTAAGCCCTTCAGTCGCTCTACCTGGGCAAAGTTCATTTTCTTCCTCCCCCTGCACCTGTCATTATTCTCTCCATATATGCTCTGCCATCAGCACAGTGCAGGCCCTGTCATTAACGTGTAGCATGTAAGTTCAGGATACATGCCCTCAGAGTGTCATTTCTTATTCTTTTTTCTGTTGTGAACAGCTTGACTGTATCTTTGTCAGTACCTTTGAGTGTGTCTGTTTTCTGTTTGTCTGTCGGCCAGTTTTCCTATCCAGGATGACCTCAAGAAACACCAAAACACACCTAGCCAAAATGAGGAAATGGAAGAATTCTCCTCAAAAGAAACTACAGGAACTAGAGACAGCTCAAGAATTGATGAGAGGCGAAACACAAATTGGAGCATGATTTAAGAGGCAGAAGAGGGAATAGGGGATTTGAAGATAAAATTACAGAAAATGAGGAAGCAGGAAAAAGAGAGAGAAACTAATTCAGGGACAGGAAAGGAGAATTCGAGAGCTGAGAAATGCAATCGAACGAAATATTATCCTTATTATAGGAATTCCAGAGGAAGAAAAGAGAAAGAAAGGAGTCGAAGACGTATTTGAACAAATCATCGATGAGAACTTCCCCAACATGAAGAAGGAAATGGGCATTGAAGTCCAAAAGGCACAGAGAACTCCCCTCAGATGTAACCTGAATAGACCCTCAGCAAGACACACCATAGTGAAGCTGGGAAAATACAAAGACAAAGAGATAATTCCGAAAGCAGTTGGGATAAATGGGCCTTGACATACAAAGGCAGACACATTAGGGTAGTAGTGGACTTATCTACAGAAACTTGGCAAACCAGAAAAGAATGGCAGGAAATCTTCAGTGTGATGAACAGGAAGGATATGCAGCCAAGAATCCTTTACCGTCCAGCCTGTCATTCAAAATGGTGGAGAGATAAAGGTCTTCTCAAACAAACAAAAACTGAAGGAATACATCACAAATAAACCAATCTTACAAGAGATCCTGAGAGGGACTCTATGAAGGAAAAGTCACAAGGGACACAAAGCACCAGAGACATCCTTACAAGCATGAAACCTACAGACAACACAGTGACTCTAAACCCATATTTTTCAATATTAACGCTGAATGTAAACAGACTAAACGCTCCAATTAAAAGACACAGGGTAACAGAATGGATTAAAAAACAAGATCCATCTATCTGCTGTCATCAAGAGACTCAATTTAGACCTGAGGACACCTTCAGATTGAAAGTGAGGAGATGGAGAACTATCTACCATGCTACGGAAACTCAGAAGAAAGCTGGAGTAGCCACACTTATATCGGACAAACTGGACTTTAAAGTAAAAGATATAATAAGAGATGAAGAAGGGCATTATATAATAATCACAGGGACTATCCAGTAGGAAGAGTTAACAATTATATATATCTACGCGCCGAATTCCGTGGCACCCAAATTTGTCAAGCAACTAATTACAAACGTAAGAAATCTTATTGATAAAAATGTGATAGTTGCAGGGGACCTTAATACCCGACTCACAGCGCTGGATAGATCCTCTAAACAGAGAATCAGCATAGAAACAATGGACCTGAACGACACATTGGAACAGATGGGCTTGACAGATATCTTCAGGGCCCTTCATCCAGAAGCAAAGGAATTTAAATTCTTCGCAAAGGCACATGGTACATTTTTCAAGATAACATAATTTGGGGCACAAGGAAGCACTGAATAAATTAAAAAAATGATCATACCATGCACAGTTTCAGACCACAATGCTTTGAAACTTGAAATCAAACACAATAAAAGGCTGGTAAACCCCCAAAAACATGGAGGCTAAAGAAAATCCTACTAAAAGACGAATGGGTCAACCAAACAATCAGAGAAGAAATTAAAAAAATACATGGAAACAAATGAAAAGGAAAATACAACAATCCAAACGCTCTGGGATGCAGCAAAGGCAGTACTGAGAGGGAAATATATTGCAATCCAGGCCCACCTCAAGAAACAAGAAAAATCACTAACACAAATTCTAACAGCACAAAGGAACTAGAAGCAGAACAGCTAAGACACCCCAAAACCAGCAGAAAGAAGGAAGTAACAAAAATTAGAGTACAAATTAATCATATGGAAACATGAAAAGTAGTGGAACAGATCAATGAAACCAAGAGCTGGTTCTTTGAAAAAATAAACAAATTGATAAACCTCTAGTCAGCATCCTCAAAAAGAAAAGAGAGAGAGAACCCAAATCAATAAAATCACTAACGAAAATGGACTGATTACAACCAATCCCTCAGAAATACAAGCAATCATCGGAGAATATTATGAAAAACAATATACGGTCAAATTGAACAACCTGGAAGAAATGGACAATCCCTAAATAGCCACATGTAACCAAAACTCAAACGTGAAGAAACAAAAAACTTGAACATACCCATAACTAGTGAAGAAATTGATTTATTTATCAAAAATCTCCCAACAAATAAAATCCAGGGCCAGATGGCTCCCCTGGGGTAGTTTACCAGATATTTAAAACAGAGTTAATACCTATCCTTCTCAAGCTGTTCCAAAAAATTGAGATGGAAAGAAAACTTCTGGACTCATACTATGAAGCCAGCACAACTTTGATTCCCAAACCAGATAGAGACGCAGCAAAAAATGAGAACTACAGGCCAATATTCTTGATGAACATGGATATAAAAATACTTAACAAGACATTAGCAAATAGAATCCAACAGCATATAAAAATAATTATCCACCACGAACAGGTAGGCTTCATCCCTTGGTTATAGGATAGTTCGAAATTCTGAAATCAATCAATGTGATACATTACATTAACAAAAGAAAATATAAAAACCATATGATCTGTTA
Source organism: Paguma larvata (assembly GCA_030068075.1). NCBI lineage: Eukaryota > Metazoa > Chordata > Mammalia > Carnivora > Viverridae > Paguma > Paguma larvata. The sequence continues at coordinate 66,419,932 of CM057830.1, forward strand.
ATCGATGCAGAAAAAGCATTTGACAAAATACAGCATCCTTTCTTAATAAAAACTCTCGAGAAAGTCGGGATAGAAGGAACATACTTAGGCATCATAAAAGCCATTTATGAAAAGCCCACAGCTAATAGCATCCTCAATAGGAAAAAATGAGAACCTTCGCCCTGAGATCAGGAACAAGACAGGGATGTCCACTCTCACCACTGCTATTTAACATAGGGTTGGAGGTCTTAGCATCAGCTATCAGACAACAAAGCAAAATAAAAGGCATCAGAAAAGGCAAGGATGAAGACAAACTTTCACTTTTCACAGAGGACATGATACTTTACCTGGAAAAGCTGACAGAATCCACCAAAAGCCTACTAGAACTGATCCATGAATTTGGAAAATTTGCAGGATACAAAATCAATATACAGAAATCAGTTGCATTCCTTTACACCAACAATGAAGTAGCAGAAAGAGAAAAAAAGAAGTGAATTCCATTCGCAACTGCCCCAAAAATCATAAAATACCTAGGAATAAACATAACCAATGATGTAAAATATCTCTAAGCTGAAAAGTATAAAAACTTATGAAGGAAATTGAGGAAGACACAAGGAAATGGAAAAACATCCCGTGATCATGGATTGGAAGAATAAATGTTGTTAAAATGGCAATAATACCCAAAGCAATCTACACATTCAATGCAATATCAATCAAAATTGCACCAGCATTCTTCTCAAAGCTAGAGCAAACAAACCTAAAATTTGTATGGAACCACAAAAAACCCCGAATAGCCAATGTAATATTGAAGAAGAAAGCCAAAGCGGGAGGGATCACAATCCCAGATTTTAAATTTTACTACAAAGGGGTAAGTCATCAAGACTGGATGGCAGTGGCACAAAAACAGTCACTTAGAACAAGGGATAGAATAGAGAACCCAGAAATATACCCACAAGCATATGGCCAACTAATCTTTGACAAAGCAGGAAAGAGTATCCAATGGAAAAAAGGCAGCCTCTTTAACAAATGGTGCTGGGAGAACTGGACAGCAACATGCAGAAGAATGAAACTAGACCACTTCCTTACACAACTCACAAAAATAAACTCTTAATGGATGAAGGACCTGAAAGTGAGATGGGAAACCATCAAAACCCTAGAGGAGAAAGCAGGAAACCCTCTTTGACCTGAGCCTCAGCAATTTCCTACACGACAAATCTCCAACAGCAAGGGAATTTAAATAAAAAATGAACTATTGGGACCTCATCAAGATAAAAAGCTTCTGCACGGCAAAGGAAACAACCAACAAAACGAATAGACAACCGATGGAATGGGAAAGGATAAATGCACATGACATATAACATAAAGGACTAGTATCTAAAATCTATAAAGAACTTACCAAACTCCACACTCGAAAAAACATAATTCATTGAAGAAATGGGCAGAAGATATGAATAGACACTTCTCCCAAGATGACATCCAGATGGACAACAGACACATGAAATGATACTCATAGTCACTCATCTTCAGGGAAATACAAATCAAAACCACACTGAGATATCACCCCACAACGGTTAGAGTGGCTAAAATGAATAAGTCAGGAAGATATAGATGCTGGTGGAGATGTGGAGAAGCAGACACCCTCCAACACTGTTGTTGGGAATGCAAACTAGTGCAGCCGCTCTGGAAAACGATGTGGAGGTTCCTCAAAAAAAAAAAATGAAAATAGAACTACCTTATGACCCAGCAATAGCACTGCTAGGACTCTAACCAAGAGACACAGGAGTGCTGATGCATAGGGGCACATCTACCCCAATGTTTATAGCAGCACTTTCAACAATAGCCAAATCAGGGGCACCTGGGTGGCTCAGTCGGTTGAGCGTCCGACTTCGGCTCAGGTCATGATCTCACCGTTTCCGAGTTCGAGCCCCACGTCGGGCTCTGTGCTGACAACTCAGAGCCTGGAGCCTGCTTTGGATTCTGTGTGTGTGTGTCTCTCTCTCTGCCCCTCCCCTGCTCATGCTCTGTCTCTCTCTCTCTCGAAATAAATAAATGCCAAAAAAAAAAAAAGAGCCAAATCATGGAAAGTGACCAAGTGTCCATCAACTGACGAATGGATAAAGAATAAGTGGTATATAGATACAATGGAATACTATTCAGCAATGAGAAAAATGAAATATGGCCATGTGTGGCAACATGGATGGAATGAGGGTATTATGATAAGTGAAATAAGTCAGTCATAAAAAGACAGACACTATATGTTTCCATGCATAGGTGGTTTTGAAAGTCTTAGCAAAACCATGTGGGAGGAGAAGAGGGGAAAATAAGACACAGAAAGGGAGGGAGACAAAACATAACAGACTCTTGAAGACTAAGAACAAACTGAGGGTGAGGGAGGTGTATAAGGGGGGAGAATGGGTAACGGGCATTGAAGATGGGACTTGTTGGGATGAACACTGGGTGTTATATGGAAACCAATTTGAAAATAAATTTATTGAATAAAAAAAAGAACTGATGAAACAGATATAACCAACATAACAGAACATGAATATGGACTTATAAACAAAAACTAACAGCTGGGCTTGAAAAAGCATAGATGAATGCAAGGGGTCTCTCGCAGCAGAGAACAAGGACCTTAAAATTGGCCAGGAAGAATTAAAACTGCCTTCATGAGGCTCAAAACAAATTGGAGGCGGCCACAGCGCAGACTGAAGAAGCAGAAGAGAGAATAAGTAAATTAGAAGATAAAACTATGGAAAAAGAGGAAGCAGAGAAAAATAGAGACAAGCTGATGCAGGAACAGGAAAGGAGAATTGGAGAGCTGAGAGATCCACGCAAACAAAACAAAATCCTTATCATAGGAATTCCAGAAGAAGAAGAGAGAGAGAAAAGAGTTGAAGGTGTACTTGAAGAAATCATTGCTGAGAACTTCCTCAACATGAGGAAGGAAACGGGCATGGATATCCAAGAGGCACAGAGAACTCCCCTCAGAAGTAACTTGAATAGACATTCTGCACGACATAGTGAAACTGGCAAAATACAAGGAAAGAGAGAGAATTCTGAATGCGCCTAGGGAAAAACGGGCCTTAACATACAAAGGTAGACACATAAGGATTGTAGCAGACTTATGTACAGAAACTTGGCAAGCCAGAAAGGAATGGCAGGATATCTTCAATTTGATGAGCAGGAAGGATATGCACCAAGAATCCTTTTTCTGACCAGTGTATCATTCAGAATAGAAGGGGAAATCAAGGTTCACCTGAACAAACAAAAACTGAAGGAATTCATCATAAATAAGCCAGCAATACAAGAGATCCTGAGCGACACTGTAAGAAGGAAAGGTTGCAATGAACACAAACTAACAGAGACATACTAACAAGCATGAAATCTACAGATAACACAGTGACTCTAAACCCGTATTTTTCCATATTAACGCTGAATGTAAATGGACCAAATGCTCCAATCAAAAGACAGGGTAACAGAATGGATTAAAAAAAAAGACACATCTATTTGCTCTCTTCAAGAGACTCACCTTAGACCTGAGGACACCTTCAGATTGAAAGTGAGTGGATGGAGAACTATCTACCATGCTACTGGAAGTCAGAAGAAAGCCAGAGTAGCCACACTTATATCAGACTTTAAAATAAATGATGTAAAAAGAGATGAAGAAGGACATTATATAATAGTCACAGGGACTATCCAACGGGAAGGGCTAACCATCATAAATATCTAAGTGCCGAATTCAGGGGCACCCAAATTTGTAAAACAATTAATTACAAATATAAGCAACCTTATCGATGAAAATGTCTTAATTGTAGGAGAACTTAACACTCCGCTCTAAGCATTGGATAGATCCACAAAACAAAATCACCACAGAAACAATGGCCCTGAACGACACATTAGAAGAAATGGGCCTAACTGACATCTTCAGGGTCCTTCATACAAAAGCAAAGGAATTTACATTCTTCTCAACTGCACATGGTACATCCTCCAAGATAGAGCACATTCAGGGGCACAAGGATGCTCCGAATAAATATAAAAGAATTGAGATCATACCATGTACACTGTCAGACCACAATGCTTTGAAACTTGAAATCAACCACAGGATCAAGCCTGGAAAATATCCAAGAACATGGCGGCTAAGAAATAACCTACTAAAAAACGAATGGGTCAACCAAGCAATCAGAGAAGAAATTAAAAAATACATGGAAACAAATGAAAATGAAAATAGAACAATCCAAACGCTCTGGGATGCAGCAAAGGCAGTCCTGAGAGGGAAATATATTGCAACCCAGGCCCAGATTAAGAAACAAGAAAAATCACTAACACAAATTCTAACAGCACATCTAAATGAACTTGTAGCAGAACAACTAATAAAACCCGAACCCAGCAGAAAGACAGAAATAACAAAGATTAGGGCACGAATTAATCATATGGAAACAGGAAAAGTAGTGGAACAGATTAATTAAACCAAGAGCTGGTTCTTTGAAAAAATAAACAAAATTGATAAACCTCTAGCCAGGCTTCTCAAAAATAAAAGTGAGAGAACCCAAATGATAAAATCACGAACGAAAAGGGAGTAATTGTGACCAATCCCTCAGAGATACAAGCAGTCGTCAGAGAATATTTGAAAACCTATATGCTGACAAATCGGACGACCTGGAATAAATGGAAAATTTCCTAAACAGCCACACGCTACCAATACTCAAACCAGAAGAAATAGAAAACTTGAAAAGACCCATAACTAGTGAGGAAATTGAATCAATTATCAAAAATCTCCCATCGAATAAAAGTCCTACACCAGATGGCTCTCCTCCGGAACTTTACCAGACATTTAATACAGAGTTAATTCCTATCCTCCTCAAGCTGTTCCAAAAAATTGAGACGGATGGAAAACTCCCGGACTCATTCTATGAAGCCGGCATCACGTTGAGTCTCAAAACAGATAGATACCCAGCCAAAATAGAGAACTACAAGCCAATATCCCTGTTGAATATGGATGTAAAAATTCTCAACAAGACACTAGCAAATTGAATCCAACGGCATATAAAAAGAATTATTCACCATGATCAAGTAGGATTCATCCCTGGGTTGCAGGGCTGGTTCAATATTCGCAAATCAATCAACGTGATAAATCGCATTAACAAAAGAAAAGATAAGAACCATAGGAACTGTCAATGGACACAGAGAAAGCATTTGAGAAAATACAGTACCCTTTCCTAATAAAAACCTTCGAGAAACCCGGGATAGAAGAAACATACTTAAGCATCATAAAAGCCATTTATGGAAAGCCCACAGCTAATATCATCCTCAATCTAGAAAAACTGTGAGCCTTCCCCCTAAGATCAAGAACACGACAGGAATGTCCGCTCTGACCACTGCTATTTAACATAGTGTTGGAAGTCCTAGTATCAGCAATCAGACAACAAAACAAAATAAAAGGCATCAAGATTGGCAAGGAGGAAGTCAAACATTCACTTTTTGCAGATGACATCACAGTTTACATGGAAAACTTGACAGAAGCCACCAAAAGCCTACTAGAACTGATCCACAAATTCAACAAAGTTACTGGGTACAAAATCAATGTACAGAAATTGGTGGCATTTCTATACACCAACAATGAAGCAACAGAAAGAGAAATAAAGAAGCTACTCCCATTCACAATGCACGAAAAACCATACAAAACCTAGGAATAAACCTAACCAATGATGTAAATGATCTCTATGCTGAACACTATAAAAAACTTTTGAAGGAAATTTAGGAAAATACACAGAAATGGGAAACATCCCGTGCTCATGGATTGGAAGAATAAATATCGTTTAAATGGCAATACTACCCAAAGCAATCTACACATTCAATGCAATATCAATCAAAATTGCACTAGCATTCTTCTCAAACCTAGAGCAAAGAATCCTAAAATTTGGATGGAATCAAAACAGACCCTGAATAGTCAAAGTAATACTGAAGAAGAAAATCAAAGCGGGAGGCATCACAATCCCAGACTTCAACCTCTACTACAAAGCGGTAGTCATCAAGACTGGATGGTATTGGCACAAAAACAGACAGATAGACCAATGGAATAGAATAGAAAACTCAGAAATGGACCTGCAAGTATATGGCCAACTAATCTTTGACAAAGTGGGAAAGAGTATCCAATGGAAAAAAGACAGCCTCTTTAACAAATGGTGCTGAGAGAACTGGACAACAACATGCAGAAGAATGAAACTAGACCACTTCCTTACACCACCCACAAAAATAAACTCTAATTGGATGAAGGACCTGAATGTGAGACAGGAAACCATCAAAATCCTAGAGGAGAAAGCAGGAAAATACCTCTTTGACCTGAGCCTCAGCAATTTCTTACTTGACACATCTCCAAAGGCAAGGGAATTAAAAGCAAAAATGAACTCCTGGGACCTCATCAAGATAAAAGCTCTTCATGGCAAAGGAAACAACCAACAAAACTAATAGGCAGCCAACTGAATAGGAAAAGATAATCGCAAATGACGTATAGGATAAAGGACTAGTATCTAAAATCTATAAAAAAGTTACCAGACTCCACACCTGAAAAACAAACATCCCAGTGAAGAAATGGGCAGAAGATATGAATAGACACTTCTCCAAAGAAGACATCTAAATGGCAAACAGACACATGAAACGATGCTCAATGTCACTCATCATCAGGGAAATACAAGTAAAATCCGCACTGAGATACCACCTCACACCAGTCTGAGTGGCTAAAAGGAACAAATCAGGAAAGTATAGATGCTGGCGAGGATGTGGAGAAGCAGGCACTCTCTTGCACTGCTGGTGGGAATGCAAACTCGTGCAGCCACTCTGGAGAACTGTGTGTATGTTTATCAAAAAAATGAAAATAGAACTACCCTATTACGCAGCAATAGCACTGCTAGGAATCTACCCAAGTGATATCCGAGTGCTGATGCACAGGGGCACGTGTACCCCGATGTTTATAGCAGTACTTTTGACAATAGCCAAATCATGGAAAGAGACTAAGTGTCCATCAACTGACGAATGGATAAAGAAGAAGTGGTGTATATATACAATGGAATACTATGCGGCAATGAGAAAGAATGAAATCTGGCCATCTGTGGCAACATGAATGGAACTGGAGAGTATTATGCTGAGTGAAATAAGTCACTCAGAGAAAGACAGATACCATATGTTTCCATGTATAGGTTGACTTTGCGAGACTTAATAGAATACTAGGTGGGGGGAGAGGGGAAAGAAAAAAGACAGAGAGAGGGAGGGAGACAAAACATAAGAGACTCTTAAATACTAAGAACAAACCGAGGGTTGAGGCGGGTATCGGAGGAGGGAGAGTGGGTGATGGGCAATGAGCTGTACACGGGTTGGAATGACACTGGGTGTTGTGTGGAAACCAATTTGACAATAGAAAAATTTAAAAAAATAAATTAAATTAAAATAAATAAATCAATAAAATTTACAAAAGAACCAAAAAAATTTGCATCCATGTTCATCAGGGATATTGGCCTATAGTTCTCCTTTTTTTGTGCGATCTCTGTCTGGTTTCAGAATCAAGATAATTCTAGCTTCATAGAATGAGTTTGGAAGCTTTCCTTCCATTTCAATTATTTGGAACAGCTGGAGAAGGAACGGTATTAACTCTGTTTTAAATGTCTGGTAGAATTCCCCAGGGAAGCTATCTGGTCCCGGCCTCATATTTTTGGAAGATTTTTTGATAACTGATTCAATTTCTTCACTAATTATGGGCCTTTTCAAATTTTCTGTTTCTTCCCCTTTGAGGTTTTGTAGTGTGTGGCTATCTAGGAATTTGCCCATTTCATCCAGGTTGTCCAGTTTGATGGCATATATTTTTTATAGTATTCTCTGATAATTGCTTGTATTTATGAGGGATTGGTTGTGATGTGTCAAATTTCATTCGTGATTTTATCTATTTGGGTCCTCTCTCTTTTCTTTTTGAGAAGTCTGGCTAAGGGTTAATCAATTTTGTTTATTTTTTCAAAAAACCAACTCTTAATTTCATCGATCTGTTCTACTATTTTTTTGAATTTTATATTGTTTATATCTCTCTGCTCTTTTTTATTTTTCTTCTTCTGCTGGCCTTGGGGTTTCTTTGTTGTTCTGCTTCTAGTTCCTTTAGGTGTGGTGTTAGATTTTGTTTTTGTGATATTTCTTGTGTCCTGACATAGGCCTGGATTGCAATGTATTTTTGTCTTAAGTCTGCCTTTGTTGCATCCCAAAAGGTTTGGATTGTTGTGTTTTCCATATATATTTAATTTCTTCTTTAATTGTCTTGTTGACCCATTCATTCTTTAGTAGGATGTTCTTTAACCTCCATGCATTTGAAGATTTTCCAAACTTTTTCCATTGTTGCTTTCAAGTTTCATAGCATTGTGGTCTGAAAGAGGGCATGGTATGATATCAATTCTTTTATATTTATTAAGGGCTGTTTTGTGACCCAGTATGTGGTCTATCTGGGAGAATGTTCCATGTGCACTCAAGAAGAATGTATATTCTGCTGCTTTAGGATGAAAAGTTCTAAACATATCTGTCAAGTCCACCTGTCCAATGGATCATTCATGACTATCGTTACTTTATTGACCTTCTGCCTAGAATATCTGTCCATTGCTGTTAGTGGTGCATTAAAGTCCCCTGCAATTACCACGTTCTTTATAATAATATGGCTTATGTTTGTGAATAATTGTTTTATATAGTTGGGTCCTTCAGAAATTGGTGTATAAACAGGTATAATTGTTACCTCTTCTTAATGGATAGACCTTATAATTATTATATAATGCCCTTCTTCATTTCTTGTAACTGCCTTTAGTTTAAAATATAGTTTGTCTGATATAAGTGTGGCTACTCCAGCTTTCTTTTGACTTCCAGTAGCATGGTAGATGGTTCTCCATCCTCTCACTTTCAATCTTAAGATGTCCTCATATCTAAAATAGGTCTCTTGTAGACAGCAAATGGATGGGTCTTGTTTTTGTTTTTTTTTACCCATTCTGATACCCTATGTCTTTTGATTGGAGCATTTAGTCTATTTACATTCAGAGTTATTATTGCATGATATGGATGTAGGGTCATTGTGTTATCTGTATGTTTCATGCTTGTAGTGATGTTTCTGGGCCTTTGCGGTCTTTGCAACATTCCACTCAGAGTCCCCTTCATTTCTTGTAGGGCTGATTTAGTGTTGATGAATTCCTTCAGTTACTGTTTGGAAAAGTTTTATCTCTTCTTCTATTCTGAATTACAGGCTTGCTGGATAAAGGATTCTAGGCTGCATATTTTTCCTGTTCAGCACTTTTAAAATGTCCTGCCACTTTTTTCTGGCCTGGCAAGTTTCAGCATAGGTTTGCTACTACCCTTATGTGTCTACCCTTGTAGGTTAAGGCCAGTTTATCCCTAGATGCTTACAGAATTCTATCTTTATCTTTGTATTTTTCCAGTTCACTGTGATATCTCGTGCAGAAGATCGATTCAGGTTACATGTGAAAGGAGTTCTCTGTGCCTACAGATTGGGGAATTTCCCGGCTATTATTTGTTCAAGTACACCTTTGGCCCTTTTCTCTCTCTCTTCTTCTTCTGGAACTCCTGTGATACAGATATTGTTCCTTTTCATTGAATCACTTAGTTCTCTAATTCTCCCCCTCATGATCCAGAATATTGTTATCTCTTTTTCTCAGCCTCATCTTTTTCCATAATTTTATCTTGTATTTCACCTATTTTCCCCTCTGCCTCTTCAATCCATGCTGTCACTGCCTCTAGTTTATTTTGCACCTCATTTACAGCATTTTTAATTCATCATGACTATTTTTTAGTTCCTTGATCTCTGCAGCAGTAGATTCTCTACTGTCTTCTATGCATTTTTGAAGCCCAGCGATTAATCTTATGATTATTAATCTAAATTCTTGTTCTGTTATATTGTTTATATCTGTTTTGAGCAATTATTTAACTATAATTTCTTCTTGGAAATTCTTTGGAGGAGAATTCTTCTTTTTGTCATTTTGGCTAGTTTTCTGTTCTTGTAGGTTTTAAAAGCTTGTTATATGCCCTGCCCCTGTGAGCATTGCTATATAAACAGAGGTCCTAAATTTTCCAGGGCCTTTCCCTTCAGCAGGTGTTTTTTGGCGATTGTTACTTGCTCTCTGCTGTGACTTTGGTTATTTTATCTCCCTCCTCATAGTGATGTGTTGGACCCTCCACCAGGTGTGCTTTGATTTGTTCCTTGAAGTAGCTGTGGAAAGGAAAACAACCAAACAAACAAAAAACAGAAAGGAAAATCAAGCAAACGAAACCAAAAACAAAAAACCAGAAACACCAGCTACAAGTAAACAACAGGCTGGATGTTGTGCTGATGGAAGAGGCCTGATCCCATACAAGAAAGAAATGACATGGAAGAGGCCTGATCCCATACAAAGAGAGAAATGACATGGAAGAGGCCTGATCCCATACAAAGAGAGAAATGAAAGGGGTGGGGAAAAAGAAAAAATAAAAATAGGCCAGACAGAGAAACTATATGGCTTAATCCAGAGAGAGAGAAAGGAAAATAATTAAGTGGGTGGGGAGAAACAAGAGAAAATAAAATTGACCAGACAGAGAAACGATATGGCTTAATCTAGAGAGAAAGAAAGGAAAATAGAGAAGGAGGTGTAGAACATGTATCAAGAGAATGGATTAAATATGTCTGCTTAAACAAACCAACAGCCAGGATAACCAAATTAGAGGAGTGAAGAGATAAGAAGGAGATAAGGGAGGAAGAATGTATCTATATAATAAGAAATGTCCAAGAATTAAACCTGGCAGTGCAACAGCTCTGGTGTGGAGGAGGGACTGTCTGGTTTGTAAATGTCATTCCCGCTCCAGTAGATACACAGTTACCAGGCGCCCAGGGTCATGGTTTGGTGTAGATGGGTTCCACCTCCACTGTGGGCTCACTGTCCATTCCCTGAAGCCCCAACTTGTTGGCGATGGGGAGAAAAATGGCGACCCCCCCCCAGTCCCTCCTCCAGGGACCAGGTGTCCCAAACCACTCAAGCCATCTTCACTATTCCATGGGCACAAATGAAGCGTTTTGTCCATCTCCACAGACTCCTATGCCCTGGCGCTTGGCTGGGATTCAAACTCCCTCTACGTGCACCTGGGGAACTGGGGGAATGCAGGTCCTCACCATCTGATATGTGGTCTATGGCTGGTGGGCACAGGCTGTCTTTGTCTTTTTGAGTGGATATAACCCCTCTTCTCACAGCACTCCAGGGAGGGGATTGCTTTCTCCTACTGCAGACTGCGCCCCCGATGGAGCTCAGGGCTGGATTCCCTCTTCTCCAGGTGGACGATCTGGGTAGCTGGCCCCAGTCTGGAGAAAGCCCCTCAGTTAGAGATTGGATCATTCTCCATCCTGGTCCTTGGTTTTCTCTTGTCCAAATACAATCCTATGCTTCTCCACTCTCTTTTTCTTCCCTTTGTCTCTCTGCAGAAGAGAATCCATCCCCTCCATTTGTTTTATCTCTCCCAGTTTGCAATCATGTACCTATGGCCCATCAGGTTGTCCCGGTGGGTCCCTGGAAGTGACTATGTTTCTTTGCCTCCCAGAATCTTGGAGTTCAAAGTCTTTTGGCTTCAACACTGCTTCATTTGAGACATGAGGGAACTTTGGATCCCCCTACTTCTCCGCCATGTTGGCCCACCCTCCTCTAAAAAATGAAGACTTTAAAGAAACCTGTTTTGAGCATTTTGAAGGAGAAGAAAGTACAAAGGACTAACTTTGGGCAGACCCTCTGCTTCAGAAAGGGTCCAGCAGTCTTTAAGAGTCCAGAAGGCAGTTAATTCAGGAAGAGCAGACAGAGGAGTGGGTGGAGGTGGGAAAACCATGTAGATAAGCAGTTAGAGAGGAGCAAGTGAGAAGACTCACTCTTGGTTTCTTGGCACATGCCAAGGCACAAAGAGTACTTCCTAAAGCTGAGCCTGAAGCCTGCTCAACTATAGTTAATAATACTCTATTGCATACTTGAAAGTTGCTAAGGGAGGGGCACCTGGGTGACTCAGTCGGTTAAGCGTCCGACTTCGGCTCAGGTCATGGTCTCATGGTTTGTGAGTTCGAGCCCCGCGTCAGGCTCTGTGCTGACAGCTCGGAGCCTGGAGCCTGCTTCAGATTCCGTGTCTCCCTCACTCTCTGCCTCTTCCCGCCTTGTGCTCTGTCTTTGTCTCTCTCTCTCTCTTGAAAATAAACATCAAAAAAAAAGTTGCTGAGAGAGTAGATCTTAAAAGTTCTCATCACAAGAAAAAATATATATAACTATGTATGGTGATGGATGTTAACTTGACTTATTGTGGTGGTCATTTTGCAATATATAAAAACATCAAATTATTAGTTTGTACCCCTGAAATTATATGATGTTGTATGTTAATTATATCTCAATAAAAAAGTTACATGAAAAATAACAAACAACTGAGAATAATTAAAAAAGAACTGGTATCAAGAGTCTCATTAGCTATCAGAGTTATTAACATTAAAAATAAAAAGTATATTAATAAAGTGATTTATTATAAAAATATTAAGTGTTCTACCAGCAGTTAAATATATATTCAATGATTAAAAATAGTCTGAGCAAAACAAGTCCATCCTTGCTTTTTATTCACACAACTAAAGTTTTTGCCAAAAGAAATGACCATATTTATGTGGTTCAAATGTGTTCCCTAAGAGGATTTTCACTAAATCTTCTGGTATCACTGGTATCATATTTTGACCAGGTTCTACAATGCTATAAATTAAACCTGTAGTTTTTAATGTCCTAGAAAAATGCCATAGTATTCCAAAAAGAAGGATAAACTGAATAAAGAAGAAAGGTAGATACTCTAGGGAAAAATGGCTTTGAAAAACGCATAGAATGAAAACATTTGCCAACAAGTGTAACTACCCAAATTATCTGTAACAGGTATTTTCAAATGGACTAACCTGCTTCCTATAATATACAAATATAAGTTCTAATAGTAAATAATCTGAATTTTGGATTTGATATAATTAATTATTTCTCTCAGTACCATGATTAATAATCACTACATGCACCATGCTTACAATTTTTTTTCCATGCATCAAATAACAACATTTTAAATTATGGGAGAGCAAGGGGTGCCTGGGTGTTTCAGTCAGTTAAGCATTTGACTCTTGATTTTGGCTCAGGTCATGATCTCATGGTTCATGGGATGGAGCCCCATGTTGGGCTCTGTGCTGACAGTGGGAAGTCTGCTTGGAATTCTCTCTCTCTCTCTCTCTCTCTCTGCCCCTCCAGAACTTGCACTCTCTCTCTCTTTCCAAAAAATAAATAAAAACTTAAAAAAATAAATGATGGGGTGCACCTAGGTGGCTCCGTCGATTGAGCATCTGACTTCAACTCAAGCCATGATCTCATGGTTTGTGAGTTCAAGTCCTGTATGAGGCCTGATAGTGAAAAGCCTGCTTTGTATTCTCTGTCTCCCTCTCTCTGAGCCTCTACCATGCTAGTGCATGCTCTCTCTCTCTCTCTCTCTTTCTCTCTCTCCTAAAAATAAATATACATTAAAAATTTTAAAAGAAAATAAATAAATAAATAAATGAATAAATAAATAAATAAATAAAGGGAGTGGAAAAACTTGATAAGAGCAAGAGATCCAATGGTTTGGGGAATATAACACAGTTCCATTTGAATAACCAATTCTTTTTACTGTTCAGAGTCAATCTTAGGGCAATGTTGATAGATATAAAACTCTTGTCTAAGTCATAAAAGTAATACCAATTTTATAAATAATCACAATTATTTAAATACTCCTTGATTTTAGAAGAAATTTTCAGAACAAAGCCTCAAAAACAAAGCAAAACAAAAAGAATAATTTTTTTAGATTAGGAATCCCACAAATACACCATTATATTTATATAAAAGTTTGCAAATTGGAACTAGTTTTTAAAAATTTGTCCCCAGTTTTAGATACTGGGGTTTTCAGTAGTATGGTGACACATAGAGTTTGGATGAGATTCAAAGACTCCTTGAGGCATCATCTGCCTCTTGAGAACCTTGAAAAACAATAGAATGTTTTATTCCTAGAAAACCAGATTTAAAAGAATAAATGAGAGAGGAGATAAAAACATGTTTCTTTTCCCCTATGATCCAACCAAAATGGCAGTAAAAGAATTTCCTGGTATCTTTTTGGCTAATAAATACTTATAAAAGCAAAACATGTAAGAACTTGATTGAGAAATTTCTCACCTTAAATGAGTGTGAGATAGTAAAATTGTGGTCAAAGAAAGTGATTGTGCGGTCATCTTTAGGGTTAGGCTCCTTGATGCATGGTGTGACTTGAGAAATACTTGAAGAAGACTTCTCATCCCTTAACTCTCTCCCTTCCTGGAGACTTCTTGCGGTACCTAAAATTCAACCATTAGTAAATCATTTCTTTCAATTAATTAAACTGTCTGGAAAGTCTTCTTTTGAAATACTAGTTTTATATACTGCTCCTGAGTAAGTGATAACACGAAGTACTTTTGCCCATTGTGAAAGTACGTGGCATTCTAAATAATAGGTACTAATGAAACAGATGGAATTAGAGCATTCAAAAAGAAGAAGAAAAAAACAGAAAAAAAGATGAGGTGAAATTATGACTACAGATTTGCCTATGGATAGATAGTTCCTGGTGTTGGGTAAACTTGTTCATGAATTTTAAAAATTAGAATGTTCTAGGCAGTGATTTAAAACAAAAACAACTAATATTGTCTTCACAGTATTTTATATTGCATTCAGTATTTGCCAACGTATTCGATGCACAATTTGCTGATTAGAGTTTTTTTTTTAATTTTATAATAGTTTATTTTCAAATTGGTTTACATATAACACCCAGTGTTCATCCCAACATGTGCCCTTTTTAATGTCCATCACCCCCTCTCCCCCCTCCCTCATCCCCCTTACCCTCAGTTTTTTCTTAGTCTTTGAGAGTCTCTTATGTTTTATCTCCCTCCCTCTCTGTGTCTTTTTTTCCTTTCCCCTCTTCCCCTCCCCCTGTTTTAAATTTTTCCTGGTTTATGTAATTTAGCAGTACTTTAAATATAAGGGAATTTAACATTAGTGACAAAACTTTGCAATTGATAGAGAAATCATCATTTGGCTTTAACGTGGTTAGTAAACCACTTTGGACCCAAGTCATAAACTATCATTTCAGAGAATGCTTCAGGCCAAAACCATGAGTCACAGTGTTGGAAAGAGCAAATGGCTTTCATAAGAAAATCCAAAATGACATCTGTCAGATCTGGCAAGTGCTGCAAAACACACTTTTCATTCTAACTGAGATAGCCTCTTCACCAATGACTTTTAGAACACCAAGTGACTCTGACAGAAGGCATTCATTTAAGTCTTGGTGGCAAAAGAGATCTTCTTTCACATCCCACTACTAACCCTCTCACTCCTGCTACTTTTTTTTAATTTTATAATAGTTTATTTTCAAATTGGTTTACATATAACACCCAGTGTTCATCCCAACAGGTGCCCTTTTTAATGCCCATCACCCCCTCTCCCCCCTCCCTCATCCCCCTCACCCTCAGGTTTTTCTTAGTCTTTGAGAGTCTCTTATGTTTTATCTCCCTCCCTCTCTGTGTCTTTTTTTCCTTTCCCCTCTTCCCCTCCCCCTGGTTTTTGCTTAGTCTCACAAAGTCCACCTATTCGTGGAAACATATGGTATTTGTCTTTTCCTGACTGACTTATTTCACTTAACATAATACCCTCCAGTTCCATCCACGTTGCTACACATGGCCAGATTTCATTTTTTCTCATTCCCACGCAGTAGTCCATTGTATATAAGTACCTTAACTTCTTTATCCATTCGTCAGTTGATGGGCACTTGGTCTCTTTTCGTGATTTCGCTATTGTCGAAAGTGCTGCTATGAACATGGGGGTACACGTGGCCCTATGCATCAGCATTCCTGTGTCTCTTGGGTATATTCCTAGCAGGGCTATTGCTGGATCATAGGGTAGCTCTATTTTCATTTTTTTGAGGAACCTCCACACCGTTTTCCAGAGTGGCTGCACCAGTTTGCATTCCCACCAACAGTGTAGGAGGGTGCCTACTTCTCCACATCCTCACCAGCATCTATAGTTTCCTGATTTGTTCATTTTAGCCACTCTGACTGGTGTGAGGTGGTATCTCAGTGTGGTTTTGATTTGTATTTCCTTGATGATGAGTGACATTGAGCATCGTTTCATGTGTCTGTTGGCCATCTGAATGTCCTCTTTGGAGAAGTGTCTATTCATATCTCCGCCCATTTCTTCACTGGGTCGTTTGTTTTTCGGGTGTGGAGTTTGGTAAGTTCTTTATACATTTAGATATTAGTCCTTTATCCGATATGTCATTTGCGATGATCTTTTCCCATTCCGTTGGTTGCCTATTCGTTTTGTTGGTTGTTTCTTTTGCTGTGCAGAAGCTTTTTATCTTGATGAGGTCCCAATAGTTCATCTTTGCTTTTAATTCCCTTGCCTTGGAGGCGTGTCGAGTAAGAAATTGGTGCGTCTTAGGTCAAAGAGGCTTTTTCCTGTTTTCTTCTCTAAGATTTTGACGGTTTCCTGTCTCACATTCAGATCTTTTATCCATTTAGAATTTATTTTTGTGAGTGGTGTAAGAAAGTGGTCTAGTTTCATTCTTTTGCATGTTGCTGTCCAATTCTCCCAGCACCATTTGTTAAAGAGGCTGTCTTTTTTCCATTGGATACATTCTCCCGCTTTGTCAAAGATTAGTTGGCCATATACTTGTGGGTCCATTTCTGAGTTTTCTATTCTATTCCATTGGTGTATGTGTCTGTTTTTGTGCCAATACCATACAGTCTTGATGACTACCGCTTTGTAGTAGAGGTTAAAGTCTGGGATTTTGATGCCTCTCGCCTTCGTTTTATTCTTCAGTATTATTTTGGCTATTTGAGGTCTTTTGTGGTTCCATACAAATTTTAGGATTGTTTGCTCTAGCTTTGAGAAGAATGCTGGTGCAATTTTGATTGGGATTGCATTAAATGTGTAGATTGCTTTGGGTAGTATTGCCATTTTAACGATATTTATTCTTCCAATCCATGAGCATGGGATGTTTTTCCATTTCCTTGTGTCTTCCTCAATTTCCTTCATAAGTTGTTTAGAGTTTTCAGTGTAGAGGTCTTTCACATCTTTGGTTAGGTTTATTCCTAAGTATTTTATGGTTTTTGGTGCAATTGTGAAAGGGATTAGCATCTTTATTTCTCTTTCTGTTGCTTCATTGTTGGTGTATAGAAATGCCACCGATTTCTGTACATTGATTTTGTATCCTGCAACTTTGCTGAAATCATGAATCAGATCTAGTAGGCTTTTGTTGGATTCCGTTGGGTTTTCCAAGTAAAGTATCATGTCATCTGCAAAAAGTGAAAGTTTGACTTCCTCCTTGCCAATCTTGATGCCTTTTATTTTGTTTTGTTGTCTGATTGCTGATGCTAAGACTTCCAACACTATGTTAAATAGCAGTGGCGAGAGTGGACACCCCTGTCGTGTTCCTGATCTCAGGGGGAAGCCTCTCAGTTTTTCCCCTTTGAGGATGATATTAGTTGTGGGCTTTTCATAGATGGCTTTTATGATGTTTAAGTATGTTCCTTCTATCCCGACTTTCTCGAGAGTTTTTATTAAGAAAGGGTGCTGTATTTTGTCAAATGCTTTTTCTGCATCTATTGACAGGATCATATGGTTCTTATCTTTTCTTTTGTTGATGTGATGTATCACGTTGATTGATTTGCGAATATTGAACCAGCCCTGCAACCCAGGGATGAATCCTACTTGATCATGGTGGATAATTCTCTTTATATGCTGTTGGATTCGATTTGCTAGTATCTTGTTGAGAATTTTTGCATCCATATTCATCAGGGATATTGGCCTGTAATTTTCTTTCTTTGCTGGGTCTCTATCTGGTTTGGGAATCAAAGTGATACTGGCTTCATAGAATGAGTCCAGGAGTTTTCCTTCCGTTTCAATTTTTTGGAACAGCTTGAGGAGGATAGGAATTAACTCTGTTTTAAATGTCTGGCAAAATTCCGCAGGAAAGCCATCTGGTCCAGGGCTTTTATTTGCTGGGAGGTTTTTAATAACTGATTCTATTTCTTCACTGCTTATGGGTCTGTTCAAATTTTCTATTTCTTCCCGTTTGAGTTTTGGTAGCGTGTGGCTATTTAGGAAGCCGTCCATTTCTTCCAGATTGCCAAGTTTGGTGGCATATAATTTTTCATAGTATTCTCTGATGATTGCTTGTATCTCTGAGGGATTGGTTGTAATTTCTCCCTTTTCATTCACGATTTTATCTATTTGAGTTCTCTCTCTTTTCTTTTTGAGAAGCCTGGCTAGAGGTTTGTCTATTTTGTTTATTTTTTCAGAGAACCAGCTTTTGGTTTCATTGATCTGTTCCACTACCTTTTCTGTCTCCATATGGTTAATTTGTGCTCTGATCTTTGTTATTTCTCTCTTTCTGCTGGGCTTGGGTTGTTTTAGTAGTTCTGCTTCTAGTTCCTTTAGGCATGCTGTTAGAATTTGTTATTGATTTTTCTTGTTTCTTGAGATGGGCCTGGATTGCAATATATTTCCCTCTCAGGACTGCCTTTGCTGCATCCCAGAGCATTTGGATTATTGTATTTTCATTTTCATTTGTTTCCTTGTATTTTTTAATTTCTTCTCTGATGGCTTGGTTGACCCAGTTATCTTTTAGTAGGTTATTTCTTAGCCGCCATGTTCTTGGATATTTTCCAGGCTTGATCCTGTGGTTGATTTCAAGTTTCAAAGCATTGTGGTCTGACAGTGTACACGGTATGATCTCAATTCTTTTATATTTATTCAGAGCTTCCCTGTGCCCCAGAATGTGGTCTATCTTGGAAAATGTACCGTGTGCAGATGAGAAGAACGTAAATTCCTTTGCTTCTGGATGAAGGACTCTAAAGATGTCTGTGAGGCCCATCCATCCTAATGTGTCATTCAGGGCTATTGTTTCTGCGGAGATTTTCTGTTTTGTGGATCTATCCAATGCTGAGAGTGGAGTGTTGAGATCCCCTACTATTAGGACATTTTTATCGATGAGGTTGCTAATGTTTGTAATTAGTTGTTTTACAAATTTGGGTGCCCCCGAATTCGGTGCGTAGATATTTACAATTGTTAGCTCTTCCTGCTGGATGGTCCCTGAGACTATTATATAATGTCCTTCTTCATCTCTTCTTACATCGTTCATTTTTAAGTCTAATTTGTCTGATATAAGTGTGGCTACTCCGGTTTTCTTCTGACTTCCAGTAGCATGGTAGATAGTTCTCCATCCTCTCCTTTCAATCTGAAGGTGTCTTCAGGTTTAAGATGAGTTTCTTGAAGACAGCAAATAGATGGGTCTTGTTTTTTAATCCATTCTGTTATCCTGTGTCTTTTGATTGGCGCATTTAGTCCATTTACATTCAGTGTTAATATTGAAAAATATGGGCTTACAGTCACTGTATTATCTGTAAGTTTCATGTTTGTAAGGCTGTCCCTGGCAGTTTGTTCTTTGCAACCTTGTCTTCATAGAATGCCCCTCAGGATCTCTTGCAGTGCTGGCTTATTTGTGATAAATTCTTTCAGTTTTTGTTTGTTGGGAAAAACCTTGATCTCTCCTTCTATTCTGAATGACAGGCTAGCCGGATACAGAATTCTTGGTTGCATGTCCTTCTTGCTCATCACATTGAAGATATCCTGCCATTCCTTTCTGGCTTGCCAAGTTTCTGTATATAAGTCTGCTACTACACTTATATGTCTGACTTTGTATGTTAAGGTGCTTTTGTCCCTAGCTGCTTTCAGGATCCTCTCCCTATCTTTGTATTTTGCCAGCTTCACTATGATGTGCCGTGCAGAAGGTCTATTCAAGTTACGTCTGAGGGGAGTTCTCTGTGCCTCTTGGATTTCCATGCCCGTTTCCTTCCTCATGTTGGGGAAGTTCTCAGCAATGATTTGTTCAAGAACCCCTTCGACTCCTTTCTCTCTCTCTTCTTCCTCTGGAACTCCTATGATACGGATATTATTTCTTTTGAGTGCATCGCTCAGCTCTCGAATTCTCCTTTCCTGTTCCTGGATCAGCTTCTCTCTCTTTTTATCTGCTTCCTCTTTTTCAATGATTTTGTCTTCTAATGCACTAACTCTTTCCTCTACCTCTTCAATCCGTGCTGTGGCTGCTTCCAGTTTCCCTTGTATTTCTTCCAATGTCTTCTTTAATTCTTCCTGACCGTTTTTAAGGTCCTTGAACTCTGCCGCGCGGGACCCCTTGCATTCATCTAAGCTTTTTTCAAGCCCAGTGATTAGTTTTATGATTATCATTCTATATTCATGTTCTGTTATGTTGCTTATATCTGTTTTCATTAATTCTTGAGCTGTCACTTCTTCTTGTAGATTCTTTTGAGGAGAATTCTTCCGTCTCGTCATTTTGGCTGGATGTGTTTTGGATTGTTTCTTGGAGTTGCTCTGGAAAGGAAAACAGACTGACAGTCGAACAGGAAACAGAAATAAACGTACCAACAAATGGTCCAGACAAGCAGTTCACAACAGAAAAAAGAATAACAAATGACTCTCTGAGGGCAATGTCTTGAAGTAACAGCTACACGTTAAGGACAGGGTATGTAGTGTGCTGGTGTCAGAGCATTTATAGACAGAATAATGACAGGTGCAGGGAGACGAAGGAAATGGACTTTGCCCAGGTAGAGCAACTAAAGGGTTTAATCCAGACTGAGAATAATCAGAATAAGGACAGGTGCAAGGGAAAAGGAATAAAGATAAATGTTGTCTAGATGAACTTATGCGGCCTGGTTATTCCAGAAAAAGGGAGAAGTAAGTACAGAAGAAGGTGTAGAACATGTCCTCAAAGATTGGGTTAAAAAAAAATGTTTAAGCCAGTCAGTATCCTGGATAATCAGCTCAGGGATGAGGATCCGTGGGAATGAGAAAGGGAGGGATACATTTAAAAAAGAAAAAATGACTAGAGTTACTCCAGGCAGCAATCTCCACTTGGCATCAGTTGCTCCTGCTGATAGGTTGGGAGGGGTGTGGTTTGGTGTAGGCGGGTCCCGCCTCCACTGCTGCAGGGATGGCTTTTGGGGTGACTTCCTGGCTTGTGAGACAACAATGGCATCTCTCCAGATCCTCGCCACCAGTCCTGGAGGCTTTATTCGCCCCTTTATTTCTGTTCTCTCTCCACCCCCGACACCGACCCAGTGCGGTTCACTGGACGGTGACATGGCCATCTCCTACCCCCGATTTCACTGTAATTTTGCCGGGGTTAGAGGTGCTCCGCAGGCGCCACCGCCTGGGGCTGCCTGAGTCCCTGCTGCCAGTCCCGGCGGCGCGCACGTCCTGGAGGCGCTGGGCGAGGGTGGCGCGGTGAGGCGGCCATCTGCTACCCCCGATTTTGCTGTAATTGTGCCGGGGTTGGAGGTACTCCACAGGCGGCGCCGCCTGGGTCCCCGCTGCCAGTCCCGGTGGCGCAGGCGCGTCCCAGAGGCTCAGGACGGGGTTGGCGCAGTCCTGGAAGCGCGCGGGTAGTGCTGCTGTTTGCCACTGAACTTCTCTTCAAAAGCCCTGCATTTAGGGGCTGGATGGTAGCGGTCTCACCCGCTCTGGCCCTCTCGTTCAGATGTGGTTCAATTGGCACTTTCCCAGCTATCTCCGAAGACGCTCACCCTCCCCTCAGCTCAACTTCCCGAGTTCGATTTATCTGACCCAGATTAAACTCACGGTTTAGCTGGGCCGTGTCTGTTTTCGCCTTCGTTCCTTGTTAGCTGTAGCACCTTTTTCCCCTGATGCTTGGAGTTGAGAGAGACTATGGTTTAGTCGTCCCCGTTTAAAGGGCAAGCGAAATATTGGAGCCCCCTACTCCTCCGCCATGTTTCCCCCTCAAGTCCTCAGTGAAAATGCCAAGATTTCATTCCTTTGATGGCTAAGATACCATAAAAAGGAATGAATATATAAATTAATTATAATATATAATTTTAATAATTATAAATATAAATGTATTTATTATATGGTTATTTATTATATGATAAATATATAAAGAATTACGTACATAGAATTCTTTATTCATATGCTAATGGACTTTTGGACTCTTTTCATAATTTGGCTATTGTTGACAATACCGATATAAACATCAGGATGCATGCACTCCTTTGAATCAGCATTTTTGTATCCTGTGAATAAATACCTGGTAGTGCAATTTTTGGATTGTAGTGTAGTTCTATTTTTGACTTTTTGAAGAACTTTCACACTGTACTCCAGATTGGCTGGATCAGTTTGCATTTCCACCAACAGTGCTGGAAGGTTTCCCCTTTCTGTGAATCCTTGCCAAGATGTGTTGTTTCCTGTGTTATTAATTTCAGCCATTCTGACAGATGTGAGATATCTCATCCTAGTTTTGATTTGTATTTCCCTGATTATGAGTGATGTTGAGCATCTTCTCATGTGTCTGATAGTCACTGTTTATCTTCTTTAGGACAGTGTCTATTCATGTCTTCTGCTCATTTCTTAACTGAATTGTTTGTTTTATGGGTGTTGAATTTGATAAGTTCTTCATAGATTTTTAGATACTACCTAATTATCAGATATGTAATTTGCAAATATCTTCTCCCATTCCATAGGTTGCCTTTTAGTTTTGATGATTGTTTCCTTCACTGTGCAAAAGTTTTTATCTTTAATTTTTTAATGCTTGTTTTTTTTTTTGAGAGAGAGAGAGAGAATGAGCAGGGGAGGGGCAGAGAGAGAGGGAAACACAGAATCCAAAGCAGGCTCCAGGCTCCAAGCTGTCAGCACAGAGCCCTACGTGGGGCTCAAGCTCACAAGCTGTGAGATCATGAACTTAGCCGAAGTTGGAAGCTTAACTGACTGAGTCACCCAGGAACCCCCAAAAGCATTTAATCTTAATGAAGACCCAATAGTTCCTGTTTGTTTTTGTTTCGTTTGCCTTTTGAAAACTGTCAAGTAAGAAATTGTTATACCCGAGTTTATTGCCTGTGTTCTCCCCTAGGATTTTGATGGATTCCTATCTCACATTAAGGTCCTTCATCTATTTTGAATTTACTTTTGTGTATGGTGTAAGAAAATGGTACAGTTTCATTCTGGTGTATGTTGCTGTTCCAGTTTCCCCAACACCATTTGTTGAAGAGACTGTCTTTTATGCATTGAATGTTCTTCCTTGCTTTGCAAAGATTAGATGACCACACAGTTGTAGGTTCATTTCTGGGTTTTCTATTATTTCCCATTGATCTATGTGTCAGTTTTTATGCCAGTACCATACTGTCTTCATGATTACAGCTTTGCAATATAGATTGAAGCCAAGAATTGTGAGGCCTCGGCTTTGCTTTTCGTTTTCAGGATTGCTTGGCTACTCAGTTTCTTTTATGTTGCCATACAAATTTTGCAATAATTTATTCTTGCTATGTGAAAACTACTGGCAGTATTTTCATAGGTATTACATTGAATGTGTAGATTGATTTGGGTAGTATAGGCATTTGAACAATATTTGTTCTTCCAATCCGTAAGCATGGGATGTTTTCCCATTTCTTTATGCCATCTTCAATTTTCTTCTTAAATATTCTAGTTTCCAGAGTAGGAATCTTTACCTCTTTGCTTAAGTTAATTCCTAGGTATCTTATAGTTTTTAGTGCAATTGTAAATGGGATTGATTCCTTGATCTCTCTTTCTGCAGCTGCATTATTGGTATACAGAAATTAAACAGATTTTTGTATGTTAAATTTGCATCCTGCAATTATACCGAATTCGTGTTATCAGTTATAGCACTGTTTTTGTCTTTCAGGTTTTCTACACAAAGGATTTTATCAACTGCAAATGGGGAAGTTTGATTATTCCTCAATGACTTGGATGCTTC
Organism: Paguma larvata; assembly: GCA_030068075.1. Taxonomy (NCBI): domain Eukaryota; kingdom Metazoa; phylum Chordata; class Mammalia; order Carnivora; family Viverridae; genus Paguma; species Paguma larvata. Next base: position 66,443,806 of record CM057830.1, read on the forward strand.
TTATTTCTTTTTTGTCTGATTGCTGACGCTAGGACATCCAATACTATGTTAAATCATCATGGGCATGAGTGGACATCCCTATCTTCTTACTGACTGTAGAGGAAAAACTCTCAGTTTTTTCCCATTGAGAATATTACCTCTGGGTCTTCCATATATGGCCTTATAATGTTGAGGTAGATCCATGTATACTTACTTTATTTTAAATCAAGAATGGATGCTAGGGTTTGTCAAATGCTTTTTTCTGAATCTATTGAGAGAATCATATGGTTCTCATTCTTTCTTTTATTAATTGGTGTATTACCTTGATTGATTTGCAATTATTGAACCACCCTTGTGGCTCAGGAATACATCCCATTTGATCGTGGTGAATAATTCTTTTAAGGTGCTGTTGGATTTGATTTGCTAGTACCTTGTTAAGAATATTTGCATCCATATTCATCAGTCATATTGGCCTGTGATTCTCTTTTTTAGTAGGTTTTTTGTCTGGTTTTGGAATCAAGGTAACGTTGGCCTTGAATGGGTTTGGAAGTATTCTTTACTTTTCTTTTTTCTTTCTTTTTTTTTTTTTTTTTTTGAAACAGTTTGAGAGGAATAAGTATCACCTCTTCCTTAAATATCTGGTAGAATTCCCCTGGAAAGCCATTTGGCCCTGGACATTTATCTTTGGAAGACTTTTGATAACTGATTCAATTTATTTGCTAGTTATGGACATGTTAAAAATTTCTATTTCTTCCTGTTTCAGTTTCGGTGGTTGGATGTTTCTAGGAATCTATCCATTTCTCCATGATTGCCTAATTGGCCAGCATATATTTTTTCATGATATTTTCTTATATTTTTTTTGTATTTCTGTGGTGTTTGCTGTCATCCCAATTCTGTCATTTGTCAATTTATTTATTTGGGTCCTTTCTTGTTTTCTGATAAGTCTTGATATAGGTTTATCAATTTTATTAATTCTTTCAAAGAACTAGCTCTTAGTTTTATTGACCTATTCTTTTGGTTTTTTGTTTGTTTGTTTGTTTGTTTCTGAAATACTTATTTTTATTCTAATCTTTACTATTTCCCATCTTCTGCTGGCTTCGGCCTCTTTACTATTCCTTTTCTAGCTCCTACAGGTGTAAGGTTAGGTTATGTATTTGAGTTTTTTCTTGCTTCTTGAGGTAAGTCTGTATTGCTATATATTTCCCTCTTAGGAGTGTTTTTGCTGCATCCCCAAGGTTTTGGACAATCATGTTTTCATTTTCACTTGCTACCATGTATTTTTTAATTTCTTCTTTAATTTTCTAGTTAACTAATTCATTCTTTACTTGTGGTCTTTCCAAATTTTTTCTTGTGGCTGCTTTTAGTTACATAGTGTTGTTGTCAGAAAATATACCTGGTATGATCTCAATACTTTATATTTGTTGAGTCCTAATTTGTGACCTATTCTGGAAAATGTCTTATGTGCACTCAAAAAGAATATGTATTCTGCTGCTTTAGGATGATATGTTCTGAAATATCTGTTGTTGGGGTCCAGCTCTGGCTATGACAGGAGATCTCCAATGGAAGAATGGGATCGGCGCGATAAATGATTCGAGAAAGCAGTATGGCTTCTAGAGCCTTTGCTGGCCTCAGTGTCTTTATTTTAAAGGCGGTGAATGACAAAGCAATTTTTATTAGGTCGGCATATTTGTGAAACCCCCAGACCTAGTATCAGACAATCTTATCTTGGTTTAAGCAGTAACCATTTTTATCACCTTGCCCCAAGTTATAGATTGTGCATTGCAGAGTCAAGTAGAGAAAATATTTACAGCAATGTGCTCCGGGGGTTTTATGGTGAGGTTAAGGGGATGTTTATCATAATACAGTACCTGCAGGGAAATCTAGTTTGGTTCAAGGAGTCTTGGGGCCTAACGTCTACATAAGTAACACTAATTTTTAGCCAACTCATAACTGCTTTTCTGTATGATCAATTTGTGTAACCTATCCCCAAGAGACAACTTTCAGGTTATTTCTGGCTAGGTTACTCTATTCAGATATTATCCATCAAGGCTTCACACTCCAGGTTCCCTTCTTCATATGTCATAAAATCAAAGGGCATTACATCTCTTGTAGCCAACCAGAGCAGTTCAAGAAGTCAAGGCCTGAAAGGGTATTAGAAGGAGATAATATTGGGGTGCCATTTGGTCAGCAGGAGACTTTGCAACATCTGCTTTTTCACACAGGGAGATGTCTCAACCTGTGAGCCCATGATGGCTCCCAATAATCTGCTAAGAACACATAGTCCAGTGTGTAGTTAAATGCCATTGTTACCTTGTTGATTTTCTCCTTAGGTGGTCTGTCCATAACTGTAAGTAGGGTGTCAAAATCCCCTACTATTATTGTATTATTACAAATGACATTCTTTTTTTTTTAATTTGTTTAAATAATTGGATGCCTTCAAGACAGGGGCATAAATATTTACAATTGTTAGATCTTCTTGTTGGATAGACCACTTTATTATGATATAGTGCACTTCTTCATCTCTTATTACATTCTTTCATATAAAATCTTATTTGTCTGATATAAGTATGGCTACTCTCGCTTTCGACATATATTATCATGATAAATTATTCCCCATCCCTTCACTTTCAATCTGTAGGTATCTTTAGGTCAAAAATGAGTCTCTTATAGGCAGCATATAAGTGAGTCTTCTTTTCAATCCATTCTCATACCCTATGTTTTTTTTATTGGAGTGTTTAGTCCATTCATATTCAGAGCGATTATTGATAGATACGGATTTAGTTCCATTTATTACCTATAAAGTTGGTATTTATGCCGATTTTCTCTTTTCTTTTCTAGTTGTTGCTGTTTTGGTCTTTCTCTCCCACTCAAAGAGTCCCCTTGAATGTTTTTCACGTGGCTGAGTCAGTGTTCATAAAATCCTCTAGTTTTTGTTTCTCTGGGAACATCTTTATCCCTCCTTCTGTTCTGAATTGTAGCCTTGCTGAATGAAGTATTATTGGCTACATTTTTCCCCATTGAGGACATTGATTATGTTATGCCACTCAGTTCTGGCTTGCTAACAATGTGTAGATAGATCTGCTGCTAACCTTATTTGTCTTCCCTTGTAAGTTAGGGAATTCTTTTCCCTTCCTTCTACTATAATTTTTTATTTATTTCGGTATTTTTAAATTTTATTATGATAGTCTTGGTGTTGATCTGTTTTTCTTTATTTTGATAGGAGTCCTCTGTTCTTTCTGGATTTGGATATCTGATCTGATTCCTTCCCCAGGTTAGGGAAGGTTTTAGCTATAATTTGCTCAAATAAACCTTCTTCCCCCTTTCCCCTCTCTTCTGGGATTCCTATAATACAAATCTTATTATGCTTTATGTATTTTCTGAGTACTCTACATCTACCTTCATGATCCAATGTTTTTCTTTCCCTCTTATTTTCAGCTTCATTATATTCCATAACTTTATCTTCTATATCACTGATTCTTTCCTCTACGTCTTCCATCCCTGTGATCATTACATCTATTTGGTTTCATATCTCAGTTATAGTATTTGTTATTTTGACCTGACTCATTTTTAGTTCTTTCATCTATCAAGTAAGGGACTCCTGGTGTCTTCTAGGATTTTCTGAAGCCCAGTCCGTACCCTTATGAATGTTGTTTTAAATACTGGTTCAGGCATATTACTTACATCTGTTTCGATTTGGTCTCTGGTTGTGACCTTTTCTTGTTCCTTCTTTTGGGATTTATTCTTCCACCTTACATTTTTTTCTAGGTCTCTGTCTTCTTTTGTGTGTTCAGAAGGCCTTTTATGCTTCCTGTTCCTGAGAGTAATGGCTTTATTAAGAAGAGGTCTTATACTGTCCAGGTGCTGTTTCTTCAGAAGTGTTTCTTCTGTATGTTGTGTGCACTCTTCTGTTGTGTTTTGAGTGCACATTCCCTCAGATCAGTTCCCTGCAGAATTTCTCCTTGCCTGCAGTGGGGAGTGTTTTGGTCTTGCCCAATGTGTGTTGAGTTTGACCTACGTCTATTTTAGTCTGCTTGTTGAAAGAGGTAAGATCCTATTTCCTCTAGAGCTGAAGCTTTCCAGAATTCTATAATCAGTTTTTGTGGGGGATTTGAACTGGTCTTCTGGGAGAAGGGCCCAGGTCATCTCTGGCTATCAAGCACACTTATGCTACTAAAAAAGGACCTGCAGAGCACAGTGGTGCAGGCTTGGTCTAAGTGGCTCAAGCTTCCACTGTGGGGGTAGTGCTGTCATTAAAGTCCCTCCATGCTGATTGGTGGTGATAAAAATGATGTTAGCCAACTCTCTAGTCTCCAAAGAGGGGAGTTCATGCCCACAACTTTTCAGGAAACCCTCACAGAAGAGCAAGCAACCTCTCCTCCAGTGTCCCAGGAGTGCCTCTGATCCCTGTTTTCACCCTGTCTGTGCTGAGAAGTCTGCTCAATCGGTGACCCAATGTTTCAGTGTTTCATTCCAGACATGCTGCTTGTTTCGATAACCCAAATTTTAGGGACTTGGCATGGAACAGAACTACTCTGTTCCTCTGGGGAAAGGTTTTGTCACATTGTTCCTGGTGCTGGTTTGCCCCAAAACAGCAGTTCCATGAAAGTGGAACCATGAATTATGGAAAAGTACAGCCAAAAGGTGGCTTCCAGGTTAGCTGCTCGTAGCAGGTGTCTCTTCCCCTATGCTAATGAATGGGGAAGCACAATGGTTCCCGCTGCCTATTTTGTCCCCTGAGAGGCAATGTCATCTCTCCCAAATGCACTCTAAGAAGAGGAACTGTCTCTCCCAGTGCGACCCAGGGGAACCTGAAAGCACGCGGTCGACTCCGGACCTCTGCCCTCCTTCTCCACAGGAACATCACTACACCAACCAGGCTCAACAGGGGTCATGTTGTGAACTTATAAAACTTCAGTCTTTGAGCTCTGCTGCTTACAGAAACCCTCCCCCCTCTCTCTCTCTCTCTCTCTCTCTCTCTCTTTCTCTCTCTCTCCTCTTGCTGTGATCAGAGAGGGCTCCCTCCCTCCAAAACACCTGTGATTCTTTTATCTCACAAATCATGTCTCCACACCTCCAACTTCCACAGTGTAACCTCTTCATTTTCTGCATTCGTGCAGTTTGTTGTCTCAGTCCTCAGATTGATATATTGGGTGTTCAGAATGATTTGATATTTATCTAGCTGTGATGAAGGGAGTAGGTAAGCATAGTGTCCCCCTACTACTCTGCCATCTTAATTCTTCCTTTCAAGTTTTTATTTTAATTCCAGTTAGTGAACATAGAATGTTTTTTATAAGTTTTTACTTAAATCGATTTAGTTAACATATAGCATAATATTAATTTCAGGTGTGCAATATTGTGATTCAATACTTTCATACATCACATGGTGCTAGTCAAAGTTCATTCCTTAAGCACTATAAGCTATTTAACACATCCACTGCCTAACTTTCTTCTGGTAACCAACAACTTGTTTTATATAGTTAAGAACCTGTCTCTTGGTTTGGCTCTCTCTATCTTTTTTCATTTTGCTTGTTTGTTTTGTTTCCTAAGTTGCACATATGAGTGAAATCGTATGGAATATGACTTTCTCTGATTGACTTATTTTGCCTAGAATAATATTCTCTGGCTCCATCTTTGTCTTTGTAAATGGCAAGATTTCATTCTTTTTATGACTGAATAATATTCCATTGAATGTATCTGCCACATCTTTTCAGTCTACTCATCAATCAATGGACATTTGTGCTGTTTCCATAATTTGGCTGTTGTACATAATGTCACTATGCATATACGCTATGCATATATCTTTTAGAATTAGTATTTTTGTATTCTTTGGGTAAATCTTGAGTAGTATGATTGATGGATCCTAAAGTACTTCTGTTTTTAGATCTTTGAGAAACCTCCATAATCTTTTCCAAAGTGGTTGCACCAGTTTGCATTCAACGAACAGTGCAAGAAGGTGCTCTTTTCTCCACATCCTTGACAACACCTGTTGTTTCTAGTGTTCTTTTTTCTTCCAGTTTTTATTTAATTCTAGTTACTTTACATATAGCGTAATATGGCTTCTGGAGTAGAATTTAGTGATTCATCAGTTACATATAGCACTTAGTGCCTGCTTAACAACCATCACACATTTATCCCATCACCCACCCACCTCCACTTCAGCAACCCTCAGTTTGTTCTCTATAGTTAAGAGTCTCTTCTGGTATGCCTCCTTCTGTTTTAATTTTTTAATTTATTTTTTTTCATAATTTATTGTCAAGTTGGCTTCCATACAACACCCAGTGCTCATCCCAACAATTGCCCTCCGCAATGCCCTACACCTACTCTCCCTTTCCCATACCCCCCAACATCAGTTTGTACTTATTATTTAAGAATCTCTTATGTTTTTTTCTCCCTCCCTCTCTGCGGCTTTTTCCCCCTCTTCCCCTTTCCCATGGTCTTCTGCTAAGTCTCTCAAATCCACCTATGCATGAAAGACATATATATGTCTTTCTCTGACTGACTTATTTCACTTTGAATAATACCCTCCACTTCCATCCACGTTGCTACAAATGGCCAGATTTCATTCTTTGTCATTGCCATGAGGATTCCATTGTATTTATATACCACATCTTCTTCATTCGTCAGTTGATGGACACTTAGTCTCTTTCCATGATTTGGCTATCGTCGAAAGTGCTACTTTAAACATTGGGGTACACGTGCCCCTATGCATCAGCACTCCTGTAACTCTTGGGTAAATTCCTAGCAGCGCTATTGCTGGGTCATAGGGTAATCCTATTTCCATTTTGTTTGAGGAACCTCCACACCGTTTTACAGAATGGGTGCACCAGTTTGCATTCCCACCAACAGTGCAAGAGGGAGTCTGTTTCTCCACATCCTCGCCAGCATCTATAGTCTCCTGATTTGTTGATTTTAGCCACTCTGACTGGTGTGAGGTGGTATCTCAGTGCGGTTTTGATTTGTATTTCCCTGATGATGAGTGACATTGAGCATCGTTTCATGTGTCTGTTGGCCATCTGGATGTCTCCTTTGGAGAAGTGTCTATTCATATCTTCCGCCCATTTCTTTACTGGATTGTTCGTTTTTTGGGTGTGGAGTTTGGTAACTTCTTTATAGATTTTGGATACTAGCCCTTTATCCGATATGTCAGTTGCAACTATCTTTTCCCATTCCGTTGGTTGCCTTTTAGTTTTGTTGATTGTATGCTTTGCCGTGCAGAAGCTTTTTATCTTGATGAGGTCCCATAGTTCATTTTTGCTTTTAATTCCTTTGCCTTTGGAGATGTGACAAGTAAGAAATTGCTGTGACTCAGGTCAAAAAGGATTTTTCCTGCTTTCTCCTCTAGGGTTTTGATGATTTCCTGTCTCATATTCAGGTCCTTCATCTGTTTTGAGTTGATTTTTGTGAGTGGTGTAAGGAAGTGGTCTAGTTTCATTCTTCTGCATGTTGCTGTCCAGTTCTCCCAGCACCGTTTGTTAAAGAGGTTGCCTTTATTTCTACTGGATTCTCTTTCCTGCTTTGTCAAAGATTAGTTGGCCGTATGTTTTTGGGTCAATTTCTGGGTTCTCCATTCTATTCTATTGGTCTATGTGTCCGTTTTTGTGCCATAACCGTACAGTCTTGATGAATACCTCTTTGTAGTAGAGGTTAAAATCTGGGATTGTGATGCCTCCCGCCTTGGTTTTATTCTTCAGCATTACTTTGGCTATTAGAGGTCTTTTGCGGTTCCATACAAATTTTAGGATTGTTTGCTCTAGCTTTGAGAAGAATGCTGGTGCAATTTTTATTGGGATTGCATTGAATGTGTAGATTGCTTTGGGTAGTATTGCCATTTTGACGATATTTATTCTTCCAATCCATGAGCATGGGATGTTTTTCCATTTCTTTGTGTCTTCTTCAATTTCTTTCATAAGTTTGGTTAGGTTTATTCCTATGTATTTTATGGTTTTTGGTAGAATCGTGAATGGGATTACTTTCTTATTTCTCTTTCTGTTGCTTCATTGTTGGTGTATAGAAATGCAACGATTTCTGTACATCGATTTTGTACCCTGCGACTTTGTTGAACTCATGGATCAGTTCTAGTATGCTTTTGGTGGATTCTTTCGGTTGTTCCATGCAGAATATCATGTTGTCTGTGAAAAGTTTAAGTTTGACTTCCTCCTTTCCAATCTTGATGCCTTTTATTTTGTTTTGTTGTCTGATTGCTGATGCTAGGACCTTCAACACTATGTTAAATAGCAGTGGTGAGAGTGGACATCCCTATTGTGTTCCTGATCTCAGGAGGAAAGCTCTCAGTTTTTCCCCATTGAGTATGATATTAGCTGTGGGCTTTTCGTACATGCCTTTTATGATGTTTAAGTACATTCCTTCTATCCTGACTTTCTTGAGGGTTTTTATTAGGAAAGGGTGCTGTATTTTATCAAAAGCTTTTTCTGCATCTATTGACAGTATCGCATGGTTCTTATCTTTTCTTTTGTTAATGTGGTGTATCACATTGATCGATTTGTGAATATCGAACCAGACTTGCAACACATGTATGAATCCTACTTGATCATGGTGAATAATTCTTTTTATATGCCGTTGGATTCAATTTGCTAGTCTCTTGTTGAGAATTTTTACATCCATATTCAACAGGGATATTGGCTTGTAGTTATCTATTTTGGCTGGGTCTCTATCTGCTTTGAGAATCAAAGTGATGCTGGCTTCATAGAATGAGTCCAATAGTTTTGCTTCTGTCGCAATTTTTTGGAACGGCTTGAGAAGAATAGGTATTAACTCTGAATTAAAAGTCTGATAGAATTCCCAAGGGAAGCCATCTGGTCCAGGACTCCTATTTGTTGGGAGATTTTTGCTAACTGATTCAATTTCTTCACTAGTTACGGGTCTGTTCAAGTTTTCTAGTTCTTCCTGTTTGAGTTTTGGTAGTGTGTGACTGTTTAGGAATTTGTCCATTTCTTCCAGGTTGTCCAGTTTGTTGGCATGTAATTTTTCATAGTATTACCTCATAATTACTAGTTTTTCTGAGAGATGATCTGTATCAATCCCTTTTCGATTGTGATTTTATCTATTTGGGTTCTCTCTCTTTTCTTTTTGAGAAGTCTGTCTAGAAGTTTATCAATTTTGTTTATTTTTTTAAAAAACAACTCTTGGTTTAATTGATCTGTTCTACTGTTGTTTTTTTTTTTTTTCCGGTTTCTATATTGTTAATCTCTGCCCTGATTTTTATTATTTCTCTTCTTCTGCTGTGTTTGGGATGTTTTTGCTGTTCTGTTTCTAGTTCCTTTATGTGTGCTGTTAGATTTTGTGTTAGTGATTTTTTTTGTTTCTTGAGACAGGCTTGGATTGCAATGGATTTTCCTCTTAGGACTGCCTTTGCTATATCCAAACGGTTTGGATTGTTGTTAAATCATTTTCCTTTGTTTCTGTATATTTTTAATTTCTTCTCTAATTGCCTGGTTGACCCCTTCGTTCTTTAGTAGAATGTTCTTTAGCCTCCATGCTTTTGGGGGTTTTCTGGACTTTTCCCTGTGGTTGATTTCTAGTTTCATAGGATTGTGATCTGAATGTGTGCATGATATGATCTCAATTATTTTATGTCTAGTGTGGGCTTCTTTGTACCCCATATGTGATCTATCTTGGAGAATGTACCATGTGCATTTGAGAAGAATGTGAATTCCATTGCTTCTCAGTTCAGAGCCCTGAATATATCTGTCAAGCCCATCTCTTCTAATGTGTTGTTCAGGGCCATCGTTTCTTTAGTGATTATCTGTCTAGTTGATCTATCCATTGCTGTAAATGGAGTATTAAAATCCCGGGCAATTAGCACATATTTCTCAATCAGATTGCTTATTTTTGTAATTAATTGTTTTACAAATTCGAGTGCCCCTGAATTCGGCGCATAGACATTTATAATTGTTAGTTCTTCCTGATGGATAGTCCCTGTGATTATTATGTAATGCCCTTCTTCATCTCTTGTTACAGCCTTTTCTTTAAAGTCTAGTTTGTCTGATATATGGATGGCTACTCTGGCTTTCTTTTGACTGCCAGTAGCATGGTAGATAGTTCTCCATCCCCTCACTTTCAATCTGAAGTTGTCCTTAGGTCTAAAATGAGTCTCTTGAAGACAGAATATAAATAGGTCTTGTTTTTTTAATCCATTCTGATATCCTAAGTCTTTTAATTGGAGCATTTAGTCCATTTACATTCAGCGTTAATATTAAAAAATATGGTTTTAGAATCACTGTGTTATCTGTAGGTTTCATGCTTGTACCGATGTCTCTGGTACTTTGTGTTCCTTGAAACATTTCCTTCATAGAGTCCCCCTCAGGATCTCTTGTAGGGCTGGTTCGTTGGTGATGAATCCCTTCTGGTTTTGTTTGTTTGGGAAAATCTTTTTCTCTCCTTCCATTCTGAATGACAGGCTGTCCAGATAAAGGATTCTTGGCTGCATATCTTTCCTGTTCATCACATTGAAGATTTCCTGACAATTCTTTCTAACCTGCCAAGTTTCTGTAGATAGGTCTGCCCCTACCCTTATGTGTCTACCTTTGTATGTTAATGCTCGTTTATCCCTAGCTGCTTTTAGAATTCTTTTTACCCTTGTATTTTGCCAGTTTCACTGTGATATGTTGTGCAGAATATCGATTCAAATTATGTCTGAGGGGAGTTCTCTGTGACTCCCTCTATCCATACTCTTTTGAGGATTTTTATCAAGAATTGATGCTATCTTTTGTCAAATGCTTTTTCTACATCTATTGAGTGGATCATATGGTTCTCATTCTTTCTTTTGTTAATGTGGCGTATCTTATTTATTCATTTGAGAATATTGCACCACCCTTACAGCCCAGGAATAAATCTCTCTGGATTCTGGTGAATAATTCTTTTAATGTACTGATGGATTCAATTTGATAATATCTTGTTGAGAATTTTTCCATCCATGTTCATCAGAGATATTGGCCTATAAATGTCCTAATTTTTAGTGGGGTCTTTGTCTGATTTTGGAATATAGATAACATTGTACTCGAAGAATGAGTTTGGAAGTTTTTCTTCCATTTCTATATATGGAACAGTTTGAGAAGAATAATTATTAATATTTCCTTTGTTGTCTGTTAGAATTCCCCTGAGTGGCCATCTGGCCCTTGACTTCTGTTTGTTGTGAGATTTTTGATTACCGTTTCATTCAGTGTCTTGCTGGTGATGGGTTTTTTCAATTTTCTTCCTGTTTCAGTTTTGGTACTTTATATGTTTCTAAGAATTAAACAATTTCTTTCAGATTGCCCAATTTGTGACATATAATTTTTCATAATAATCTCTTATTATTGTGTGTGTTTCTGTGTTGTTAATTGTAATCTCCCATCTTTCATTCATGTTGTTATTTATTTGGGTCCTTTATCTTTTCTTTTTAATAAGTATGACTGGGAGTTTATCAGTTTATTAATTTTTTCAAAGAACCAGCTCTTTGTTTCATTGTTCAGTTCTACTGTTTTTTTTGTTTGTTTCTGTATCATTATTTTTGCTTTAATCTTTATTATTTCTTCCCTTCAGCTGACTTTGGGCTTTATTTCTTGTTCCTTTTCTAACTCCTTTAAGTGTGAGATTAAGTTATATATTTGAGATTTGTCTTGCTTCTCAAGATAGGCCTGTATTGCTTTATACTTCTCTCCCAGGACTTCTTTGGTTGCATCCCAAAGGTTTTGGACTGTTATGTTTGCATTCTATTTTGTATCCATGTATTTTTTATTTATTTTTTTAATTTCTTGGTTAACTCATTCATCCTTTTGTAGGATGACCTTTAACCTCCATGTATTTGTGATCTTTACAAACTTTTTCTATTGTCTGCCTTCCAGTTTCATGGTATTATGGGCAGAAAATATGTAGGGTGTGTACTCAATCTTTTTGTCCTTGTTGGGGCCTGATTTGTGACCCAGTATGTGATCTATATGGGGGAATGTCCCATGTTTACTCAAAAAGAATGTGTAATCTGCTATCTTAGGATGAAATGTTTTGAATATATGTGTTAAGACTATCTGGTCATTCAAAGCCATTGATTCCTTGTTGATTTTATGCTTAAATGATCTGTCCATTGTTGTAAGTGGGGTGGCAAAATCCCCTACAATTATTGTATAATTATCAATGAGTTTTTTTTAGTTTGTTAGTAATTCATTTATGAATTTGAGTACTCCAAAGCTGGAGGTATAAATATTTGCAATTTTGAGATCTTCTTGTTGGATAGACCCTTTTATAGTGATACAGTCCCCTACTTCATCTCTTGTTTCAATCGTTGGTTTAAAATAGTTTGTCTGATATAAGTAGGGCACCTCTGGCTTCCTTTTGACATCCATTGTCATGATAAATGTTTCTCTGTCTACTCACTTTCAATCTTCATATGTCTTAAGGTCCAAAATCAGTCTATTTTAGGCAACGTATAGATGGTTCTTGTTTTTTTATCCACTCTAATATCCTGTGTCTTTTGTGTGGATCCTTAATCCATTTACATTCAGAGTGATTATTGATAGATATTAACTTAGAGCCATTGTGTTACCTGTAAAAAATCTGGAGATTTTTTGCGTTCCTTTCTAGTCTTTGTTGTTTTGATCTTTCCCACTCAAGGAGTCCCTTTAATATTTCTTGCAGGACTGTTTCAATGGTCATGGATTCCTTTATTCTTTTTTCTGGGAAACTCTTTATCTCTCCTTCTATTCTGAATGACAACCTTGTTGGATAAAGTGTTCTTAGCTGCATAATTTTTCCATTCAGCACATTGAATATATCAAGCCACTCCCTGTGTTCTGCCAAGTTTCTGTGGAGAGATTTGCTGCAAACCTTGTTTTCCATTCTGGTTTAGGGATTCTTTACCTTGCTTCTTTAAGGATTCTTTCCTTAACTTTGTATTTTGGATATTGTAATATGATATGTCATAATGTTGGCCTGGTTTTGTTGATTTTGATGGGAGTTCTCTGTTCCTCCTGGATTTGGGTGTCTGATTCCTTCTCAGATTAGGGAAATTTTCAGCCAGAATTTCCTCAAATAAGCATTCTATGTCTTTTTCCCTCTCTTTTTCTTCTGGGACTCCTATAATATGAATGTTGTTATGATTTATGGATCCACTGAATTTCCTAATTCTACATTTTTGTCCAATATTTTTCTTTCCCTCTCTTTTAAGCTTCATTATTTTCCACAATTTTATCTTCTATATCACTTATTCATTATTCTGCTTCTTTCATCCTTATGGTTGTACATCCAGTAAGTTTCACATCTCAGTTAGAACATTTTTTATTTTGACCTGACTAGTTTTTAGGCCAGATCCTATTTCCCCTAGAGCTGAAGCTTTGCAACTGCCTCTGGTCAGTAGGTTTGATGGGTGCAGAGCATTTGTGCTTGTCTTCTGGTGAAAGGAACCAATTGCTCCTCCGGCCACTGTCACACTTGTCACAGTAGAAAAGCATCTGCAGAGCACAGGGAGGTGGGACTTGATATAAGAGTCTAATGATCCCACTGTGGGCACTGTGCTGCTCACTGAAGTCAATTAATGCTGATAAGGGAGGTTAAAAATGACATCCATCATCTCAGTCATCCCTGAAGTGGACCGTTCACTCCCATACTGTTCAGAAAGCCCTCACAGAAGAGTGAACAATATACCCTCATTTATCCCAGGCTCTTCTCAGATATTTGGCTTCACTCTGACTGTCTGAACATTTTTCACACCCAGTGTCAGAGTCTTATGTGTTTTATCTCAGGCAGAGCAACTGGGTTTCAAAACTCCAAATTTTAGGGACCAGGCATGGCATAGAACCACACCAATCCCATGGGGAATGGTCTCCCCTCTCTGTGGCTGGTGCCAGGTTGTCCCAGAATGGCAGTCCTACAAATGAGCAGGGATTTGGAGTATATGGTAAAGCACAGCAAAATGTTAGCATCCAGGTTATCTGTCCTCAGCAGGTGTCACTGTTCCCATGCTAATGAACAAGGTAGCTTAGTGGCACCTACCAGCTCTTTTGTCCCCTCAGAAGCAGTGTCACCTCTTCCAAATGCACTCCAAGAAGAGAAACTGTCTCTCAAGTGTGACCTGGGGGATCTTCATACCACACTGTCCATTCCAAAGCCTCTGCCCTCCTTTTCCACTTCTATGCCTGCCAGGCTCTACCGGTGATCGCACAAAGTTCTAAAACCTCAGACACTGAGTTCTGCTGCTTGTAAAAACTTATGGTTACCAATCTCTCTTGTTTTCCTTGTTAATGGTTTTGGGGAATTGTTTTTCTCTGAGACTCCCTGCACCCTTCCCTTTCTCTCTCTCTTTCTCTTTCTCTCTCTTTCTCTCTCTCTCTCTTTCTCTCCTTTCTCCCTGATCAGGTCTTCTTCTGCAGGACCAGAGATTCTTTACTCCCCCAAATCACGACTCCACACCATATCTTCTCACCTCTTCCTTTCCTTGATGTGGGTCTCTTTTCTTCCTCTGGTTTTGCAGCTTGTTCTCTCTGTCATCAAATAAATGCCTGGGTGTTCAAAATTATTTGATATTTATATAGCTGTGTTCATGGGATGAGGCAAACATAAGGTTCTCCTGCTACTCTGCCATTTTAATTCCTCTGCTCTCTTATGTTCATAAATTTAGTAATTCTGAGAGATGTAAGGTGATAATTCATTGAAGATTTCTTTTGCATTTCCCTGATGGTAAACGATGATGAGCATATTTTCACGTGTCCATTGGTCATCTGTAGGTCTTCTTTGGAGAAATGTCTTTTCATGTTTTCTGCCCATTTTTAATTGGATTACTTCTTTTCCATATGTTTAGTTTTATAAGTTTTTAAATATATTTTGGATACTAATGCTTTATTGAATATGTCATTTTCAAATATCTTTTCCTATTCCATAGGTTGTTTTTTAGTTTTGTTGATTATTTCCTTTGCATTGGAGATGTAGTACCAATAGTTTAATTTTGCTTTTCTTTCCCTTGCATCTGGAGACATATCTGGAATAAAGTTACTATGGCAGTGTCAAAGAAATTACTGTGTACTACCTGTGTTCTCTTCTATTATTTTTATGGTTTTCTGTCTCACACTTAGGTGTTTCATCCATTTTGAATTTATTTTTGTGTATAGTATAAGAAAGTGGTCCAGTTTCTTTCTTATGCATGTTGCTGTCCAGTATTCTCACCGCCATTTGTTGAAGACGCTGTCTTTTTTCCACTGGATATTCTTTCCTGCTTTGTCAGAGATTAATAGACTGTATAGTTGTGGGCACATTTCTGGGTTTCCTATTCTACTGATCTATATACCAATTTGGTTGCCAGTACCATATTTTTTTGATCACTACAGCTTTGTAATATAACTTTTAGACCAGAATTGTTTTGATTCCACCTTTGCTTTTCTTTTTCAAGATTGCCTTGTCTATTTGGAGTCTTTTGTGGTTCCATACAAATTTTAGGATTGTTTGTTGTAACTCTGTGAAAAATGTCATTGATAATTTGATAAGGATTGTGTTACATATGTAGATTATTCTGGGTATTGTAGAAATTTTAATAATGTTTGTTCTTTCAATCCATTGCCATGGAATATCTTTCCATTTTTTTGTGTCACCTTCATTTTTTTTTCATCAGTGTTTATTGTTGTCAGAGTGGAGGACTTTCTCCTTTTCTGGTTAAGTTTATTACTATGTATTTTTGGTGCAATTGTAAATACGACTGATTAATTAATTTCTTTCTGTTGCTTCATTATTGGTGTATAGAAATGAAACAGATTTATGTATGTCGATTTTGTATCCTGTAACTTTACTGAATTCATTTATCAGCTTCAGCAGTTTTTTGATGGAGGTTTTCAAGTCCTGTATACAAAGTATCATGTCATCATCATATATTGAACATTTGATTTTTTCGTCACCCATTTGGATTTTTTTTTATTTTTGTTGTCTGATTGTTGTGGCTAGAACTTCCAGTACTATGTCGAATAAAAGTTGTGAAAATGGACATGCTTATCTTTTCCCTAACCTTTGGGGAAAAGTTTTCATATTGAAAGAAGATGTTAACTGTGGGACATTCATATATTATCTTTGTTCTGTCAAGGCAAATTCCCTCTAACTCTATTTTTTGGTGAGTTTTATCATAAATGAATGTTGTACTTTGTAAAATACTTTTTCTGCATCTATCAAAAAGATCATGTGGTGCTAATTCTTTCTTTTATTAATGAGTGTACAACACTGATTGATTTCCTAACGTGGAACCACTCTTGCAGCCGAGGAATAAATCCCACTTGATCATGATAAATGATTCATTTAATATATTCTTGGATTTGGGTTGCTAGTATTTTGTTGAGAGGACTTTTGTATCTATGTTCATCAGAGGTATTGGCTTGTAGTTCTCTGTTTTTGTGTTGTCTTTATCTGGTTTTACTATCAGGGTAATGCTGACATCATAGGATGAATTTGGACGTTCACTTCTTTTTCTATTTTTTGAAATAATTTGACTATTGGGTATTAACTCTTCATAAATATTTGGTAGAATTCCCCTGTAGTGCCGGGGATCAAGAGGCCATGGCCCTGGTAGCAATGCCCAGGGTGAAGAAGTAAGGCCCAAGGCCCAGGCGGCCCAGAGCCTGGACCCCCGCCGGTGGGCGGAGGTGTCCTAAGGCAAGTATTAGGCCTGAGGCCATAAAAGTTATGACTTTTGATCTCCTCACTTTGTTTGGCCCTAAGAGGATGGCTGGTTAGCCAGTGAAGGGTAAGATCCCTCGGGGGGGGGACAACCTAAGACAGGCACAGCCACAAAAGGGCCATCGGGAGGTAAATTCATGCCAGACCTACGATAAGTACATTGGGTCTGTAAGAATCCCTGCACTCAGGGTGATGATAATATTGAAGAAAAGTCCCTGCTAGCAGCAGCTGCAGGGTGAAGTAAAAGAGGGTCTTATGGCATCACCTCCACTAGTCAATTAATGTTGCTGGTGTTATTCCTCTTAATAGGTTTAGAATAAAGAAAAATATAATGTTGATCTTCATGAAAATAATTAAAAAATCATTTAGGAGGCTTTAGTTTGCCTCAGGTAATATAGAAATATTTCAAAAATAAAATAAAGCTCTAATTGTTCTATTAAACCTAAGAGTGCAGCCTGACCCTCAGAAATGTGGTAATTGCTGTCGTTTTAGGGTTTAGACATTATTAATGGTCCGTAGATAATTAATAATCTTAGAGAGTAACTTTAGAGAAAAACATGTTTTACACACAATCCTCTAATTGTAGTTAGAGCCTTTAATTGATATCTGTATACTTTGTTCTTATCCTTCTAACCCATAATATTCACCAGAATGTATCCATTAGTTATCCTTTGACTGCAGGTGTGCTGTTTTTTACCCTCATATACTGTTTAAACAATCTATGTAACCTTGAGAAACAAGGGTTCTTTGAAGTTTTATGGGATGTAAAGTTTGTTTTAATCAGTTTCTTTTATTTTTACTAAGAACCTTGAGAAATTGGAGTGTTTTCATCCTGCCAATCTTTGCAGGATGTGTGCTTGCTGTGTTTAGAGAAAATGCATAAAAACCCTAAAGAAAAAATAAACTTCGAGCAGTCCAGATAAAAGGTTGTCTCCATGTCGTTTGTCTTCTCTTGTCTTTATGTTTTCTGTCTCAGCCCTTACATAGGGAGCCCTGGACCAGTCCTGATACGAGGCTGACTCCAAGAGACTGACTTCGCGTCATCTCTCGCGCCTAGACCAACCCTCACTCAAGTGAAACCCTGGACCAGCTGGAAGCCCTGAAGTAGGAGCTGGCCTCCTCTCAGGGCAGACCCTGGCACTGTAGAGCCGTCTGGTACTGAATGATTTTGGGGGGAGATTTTTAATTACTGATTTAATTTCTTTGCTGGTAATTTCTTCCTATTTCAGCTGGTAATTTATACTTCTTTAGGAATTTATCCATTTTTGATCTTTCTTTCCTTCACTGAAATAACTACTAGCTAAATGTGCAAAACTTCTCCGGAGGAGCCAAGATGGTGGAACAACATGAAAGTCTTTTTTTCTGTTTTGCATACATGAAATATGCAAAATGATCAACACTAAACCATCCTACATGCCTAGAAAACTGACTTGAGGAATAACACAACAATCTGCACAACTTGAACCAAAGAACTCAGTAGGTACATGGCGTGGAGAGGTGAAATGGAGGAGACAAGAGCCACAGAGGGCAGGGAGCTGTTTTTGCTTGTGGAGAGAGGACAGAGATGGGAGGGGTGAGAGTATGGGAACAACACTCCCCACAGAATCAGCTGGAGATAAAGTGGAAAAGTGGAAACAGCCACAGGGACTGAACTAAAAAGAGAGAAAGGAGAAAGAAGAGGGTTTAAATTCCATTAAGATTCTATAAACAAGGGGAACAGAGAGTCTGAAACTCTGCAGCTCAAATACTTAGTGGTGCTCTGGTGAGAAGGGTGAATTCCCAGAAGAGTGGGTCTGGGAGGTCCTCAGGCCACACGTGATTTTCAATAATCTTGGAAACGCTGCTGCTACATGATAGTGTGAAATTTTTCTGGGGTGGGCTTGCACCCAGCCGCAAGTCTCTGGATATCAGCGGCAGCAAGGTCCTGTGAACATTTTTGGGTGTGGCCGGCACCTGGCCATTGCTCAGTGAGACCCTCGCCCAGAGGATCTGAGTGGGCCAAAGCCACAGTCCTCAGAAGTGAGGGGTAGGAAACACAGCCACATCTCAGATAAAACTCAGGAGGGAGTTGCCACTGGCAACATGGTCACAGAGAGTGTAAAAGCAGGGAGTGACAGAAACCAGAGACAAAAGACTGGTGTGCAATCCCTAGTTGGGGGGAGCACAGAATTCTGATACTAGACTGGATAACCGGGTGACACGATGGTCACCCTGCCTGCATATGCGCGTACACAACTATAGGGGCCACAATGACCCACCCCAATAAGCCAAGAAGCGCCACCTAGTGGAGATCAGAGCCATTACACTAAGCCCCTCCCAACTGGGCCAACTTCACTCTTCAGGAACACCACAAATCTCTCTGCCAGCTTAGTTTACGGACTATAAAGTGCTTCATAGTTTGACCTCTGGGGAAAACGATGTAATATCAATCCTATTTCAGCCTGTTCGCTGGTCCAGCTATTCAATTTTCTTTTTTTCTTTTTTTTCTTCTTTCTTTTTCATTTCTTTTCTTTTACTTAAATACAGAAAGAGGAATTTATCCATTTCCTCCAGGTTCTTCAATTTGTTGGCATATAGTTTTTCATAATATTTTCTTTCTTTTTTTCTATTTCTTTTTTCTTTATAGAAAGAGAAATCATGAGTGGGGTAGAGGGGTAGAGAGAGAGAGAAAAAAAAACCCTGTCTACGTGCTCAGCAAGGAGCCCAGCATGGGGCTTGATCTCACTACACTGGGATCGTGACCTGAGCTGAAATCAAGAGTCAGAGCTCAACTAACTGAGCCACTTAGGCGCCCCCATAATATTTTCTTATAATTGCATTTTCTATGTTATTTTTTATTTCTCTTCTCTCATTTGTTATTTCATTTATTGAGTCTTTTCTCTTTTATTCTTTATATATCTGGCTAGAGGTTTATCAGTTGTATTGATTTTCTCAAAGGCCCAACCCCTGCTTTCATTGATTTGTTCTATTGTTTTTTTCAGCTTCTGTATCATTTATTTCTGCTCTAATCTTTATTATTTCTTTCCTTGAACTGGATTTTGTTTTGTTTTGTGTTCTTTTTTTAGCTCCTTTAAGTGTAAGCTTAGGTTGTTTATTTCAGATTTTTCTTGCTTCTTGCAGCAGGCCTTCATTGCTATAAACTTCCCTGTTAGAACTGTTTTGCTGCATGCCAGAGATTTTAGACCATTGCGTTTTATTTTCTTTGTTACTTATTTTCTTTGTTTCTATGTTCTTTTTTTTTAATTATTATAATAGTTTATTTTCAAATTGGTTTACATATAACACCCAGTGTTCACCCCAACATGTGCCCTCTTTAATGCCCGTCACCCCCTCTCCCCCCTCCCTCACCCCCCTCACCCTGAGTTTGTTCTTAGTCTTTGAGAGTCTCTTATGTTTTATATCCCTCCCTCTCTGTGTCTTTTTTTCCTTTCCCCTCTTCCCCTCCCCCTGGTTTTGCTTAGTCTCACAAAGTCCACCTATTCGTGGAAACATATGGTATCTGTCTTTTTCTGACTGATTTATTTCACTTAACATAATACCCTCCAGTTCCATCCATGTTGCCACACATGGCCAGATTTCATTTTTTCTCATTGCCACGTAGTAGTCCATTGTATATATGTACCACATCTTCTTTATCCATTCGTCAGTTGATGGGCACTTGGTCTCTTTCCATGATTTGGCTATTGTCGAAAGTGCTGCTATGAACATTGGGGTACACGTGCCCCTATGCATCAGCATTCCTGTGTCTCTTGGGTAGATTCCTAGCAGTGCTATTGCTGGGTCATAGGGTAGCTCTATTTTCATTTTTTTGAGGAACCTCCACACTGTTTTCCAGAGTGGCTGCACCAGTTTGCATTCCCACCAACAGTGTAGGAGGGTGCCTGCTTCTCCACATCCCTGCCAGCATCTATAGTTTCCTGATTTATTCATTTTAGCCACTCTAACTGGTGTAAGGTGGTATCTCAGTGTGGTTTTGATTTGTATTTCCCTGATGATGAGTGACTTTGAGCATCGTTTCATGTGTCTGTTGGCCATCTGGATGTCCTCTTTGGAGAAGTGTCTATTCATATCTTCCGCCCATTTCTTCACTGGATTATTAGTTTTTCGGGTGTGGAGTTTGGTAAGTTCTTTATAAATTTTAGGTATTAGTCCTTTATCCAATATGTCATTTTTAATAAATGGTGCTGGGAGAACTGGACAGCAACATGCAAAAGAATGAAACTAGACCACTTTCTTACACCACTCACAAAAACAAATTCTAAATGGATAAAAGATCTGAATGTGAGACAGGAAACCATCAAAATCCTAGAGGAGAAAGCAGGAAAAAGCCTCTTTGACCTAAGATGCACCAATTTCTTACTCGACACGTCTCCAAAAGCAAGGGAATTAAAAGCAAAGATGAACTACTGGGACCTCATCAAGATAAAAAGCTTCTGCACGGCAAAAGAAACAACCAACAAAACGGATAGGCAACCAACGGAATGGGAAAAGATCATCGCAAATGACATATCGGATAAAGTTTCTATGTTCTTTTTAATATTTTTTTTTATTTCCTGGTTGACCCACCCATTGCTTAGTAGCCTGTTGTTTAACCTCCATGTATTTGTGATCTTTCCATATTTTTTCTCATGGTTGATTGCTAGTTTCATGTGTTGTGCTCAGAGAGGTGCATGGTATGACTTTAATATTTTTTATTTGTTAAGAACTGTTTTATGACCTAATATATGATCTTTTCTGGAGAGTGTCCCATGCCCACTTGAAAAGAATGTGTATTCTGTGGCTTTAGGATGGAATTCTGAATATATCTGTTAAGTCCTTCTGGTCCAGTGTGTCATTCAAAGCATTGTTTCCTTATTTATTTTCTGTTTAGATGATGAGTCCTTTAATGTAGCTGGGGTGTTAAAGTCCCCTGCCATTATTGTGTTACTATCAATTAGTTCCTTTTTGTTTATCATTAACCGTTTTATATATTTGGATGCTTTCATGTTGGGTGCATAAATATTTACAATTTTTATATCTTCTTGTTGGATTGTCCCCTTTATGATTATATACTATTCTTCTTTGTCCCTCGTTATAGTCTTTGTTTTAAAATTCACTTTGTTCGATATAAGTATTGCTACCTGGACTTTCTTTAAACAATCATTTGCCTGATAAATATTTCTCCACCCCCTAACTTTCAATCTTCAGATCTCTTAGTTCTAAAATAAACCTCTTCTATGTAGCACATGGGAGATGGAAGAGATGTTTTTTTATTGATTCACGGGTGTTCTTTTTTATCGATTCTGACACCATATGTCTTTCGATTGGAGACTTTAGTCCATTTGCATTCAAAATTAGTATTGATAGATAGATATATATTTATTGCCATTTCATCACTTGTTTGTGCTTGTTTCTGGAGATTTTCTCTGATCATTTCTTGTCTTTCTCTGTTTCGTGTTTTGCTGATTTTATTTAGTGATATATTTAGAATTCAATCTCTTTATGTTTTGCAAATTTATCAGTGGGTTTTGATATATGGATACCATTAAATGTATTTTCTCTTTCTTATGATTTTCTTAATAAATTTTTCTTTTCTCTAGCTTTGTTGTAAGTGTAGAGTATAGAATAGATATAACATGAAAATATGTGTTAATAAACTGTTTATGTTATCAGTATAGCTTCCATTCAACAGTAGTCTATTAGTTGTTAAGTTTTAGGGAGTCAAAAATTATACATTGAGTTTTGACTATGTGGGAAGTTGATGTTATACCCCCTGTGTTTGTTCAAGGGTCAACTGTATAACCAATGTGAAGCAGACTAGTCTCAAAGTCTCTTGTTATGTTTGGTATTCGAACCTTATGGTCAAATGTATTGTCCAATATTTCCTTTACTTAGGCTTCAACTGACTTTCTACTACTTAGAAAGTTTCTTTTAATTTTTTTAAGATTTTATTTAATTTCCCATTAGTTGACACACACTATAATACTAGTTTCAGGTCTACAATATGGTGATTCAACACTTCCATACAACACTTGATGCTCATTAAAAGTGCATTCGTGTAAGACAATTTCTGATTATTGATTCTCCATCCTTATTATTAGTCTTTTCAGATTTTCTATTACTTCCTGAGTTAGTATTGGTAATTTGCATGTCTCTAGGATTTTTCCATGTCTTCTAAGTTATCTAATTTGTAGGTGTATAACTGTGCACAGTAGTCTGTTATGATTTTTGTATTATTGTGACATCAGTTAAAATATCTCCTTTTTCATTTGTAATTTTATTAATTTGAATAATATTTTGTTATTAGTTTTGTTAAAATTTGTTAACTTTGTTTTCCTTTGAAAAACCAATTCTTAGTTTCATTGGTCTTTTATATTATCTTTCCAGTGTCTGTTTCATTTATTTCTGCGCTAATATTTATTATTCATCTCCTGCTGGTTTTGTCCTTTTTTTTTTTCTAGTTTCTCAAGGTGGAAAGTTAGGTTATTTTTTTCAGTCGTTATTTTTTCATAATTAAGTGTCTCTCACTATAAAACTATCTCTTAAAATTATTCCAACCTAATACCAGAAGTTTTGGTATGTTGAATTTTCATTTTCATTTATCTCAAGACATTTTTTTTAATCTGCTTTTTTATTTTTTTTGTCTCATTGGTTATTCAGGAGTGTGTTGTTTAACTTCCAACTATTTGTGAATTTTCTAGCTTTCTTTCTTTTACTTATTTCTGGTTTCATACCATTGTGTTTAGAAAATATGTGGATATAATTTCAATATTCTTAAATTTGTCAACTTGTTTTGTGACCTGAAATATGATTTACCCTTAAGAATATTCCATGTGCACTTAAGAAGAATGTGTATTCCACTGTTATTGTATAGAATGTTCTGTATATATCTCTTAGATCCATTTGGCCTAAAGTGTAGTTTAAGTCCAATATCTCTTTACTACTTTTCCGTCTTGATGATCTATCAATTATTGAAAGTGGTGTATTGAGGTTCTTTTTTATTATTGTATTGCTGTATATTTTTTCCCTTCAGATCTGTTAATATTTGTTTAATATATTTAAGCACTTTTATAGATGTATGCCTTTTTACAATTAGTATATCCTTTTCATGAATTAACCCTTTTATTATTATATAATGATCTCTTTATCTCTTGTTCCAGCTTTGGAGGTAAAACTTATTTTGTATCATATAAACGTAGCTTACCTCTGCTATTTTTCAGTATCCATTTTCATGGAATATGTTTCCCATCCCTTAACTTGCAGTCTGTGAGTGTCACTTGCAGTCTATGAGTGAATATCTTCTATGCAACATGGGGTTGGGTCTTGTTTTTTGTTTTTTTGGTTTTTTTTGTTTGTTTGCTTTTAGTTACCCACAGAATTTCATTTAATTCAAGAATTTAAACCATTTACATTTAGAGTAATTGATAAGTAAAGAGCTCCTGTTGCCATTTTGTTCATTTTTCTCTCATTGGTTTATAGTTCCATTGTTCCTTTGTTTTACTGTTGATGGCTTTCTTTTTAAATTGATAAATTTTTTTGCAGTAGTATGTTTTTTTTTATTTTTTTAAGTTTATTTATTTATTTTTGAGAGAGAGAGACAGAGACAGAAAAAGTGAGCAGGAGAGGAACAGAGAGAGGGG
Source organism: Paguma larvata (assembly GCA_030068075.1). Classification (NCBI taxonomy): domain Eukaryota; kingdom Metazoa; phylum Chordata; class Mammalia; order Carnivora; family Viverridae; genus Paguma; species Paguma larvata. Next base: position 66,468,045 of record CM057830.1, read on the forward strand.
GAGAGAGAATTCCAAGCAGGCTCTGCACTGTCAGCACAGAGCCCAACGTGCGTGTCAAACTCATGAACTGTGAGATTACGACCTGATCCAAAACCAAGAGTTGGACGTTTAACTGACCCAGCCGCCCAGGAGACTAAACAGGGATAAGCTTTTATCCTTTTCTCATCATCATTCGTGTATCTACTATTTTTTTCCTTTGTGATCATTGAGAGCTTTTCATAGAATATCTTATATTTACAAGAGTATTTTTTAGGCTGATAAAAATTAAACTTCAGTTTTATGGCAAAGCTATATACTTTTACATGCCTCTTCTCACAATTTTATGCTGTTTATGTCACAATTTATACCTTTTTATACTCTATAACCATTAACAAAATATTGTAGCTATACCAATTTTAATGCTTTTGCCTTTTAACATATAGTAAAAAGTGATTTACACATCGCCATTGTAGTATTTGAATATTTTTTAATTTGACTATATACTTACCTTTATCAGTTAATTTTACACTTTTATGTTTCCATGTTACTAATGAATATCCTTTTTTTTTCAACTTGAAGAATTCTCTTTAGCATTTTTTGTTAGGCAGTTATAATGGTGGTACGTTCCCTTAGTTTTTGGTTGTCTGGGAGTTTTTATCTCTCCTTCACTTCTGAAAGACCGCTTTGCTGGGCAAACTATTCTCAGTTGTTTGTTTTCTTTGAGCACTTTGAATGCATCTCTTTTGGTCTGCAAGGTTTCTGCTGGAAATTTGCCTATAGTCTTATTGTGTTTCTCTTGTATGTGATAAGTCTTTTTCTCTTGCTGCTTTCAAAATTGTCTTTGATTTTTGGGATTATAACGTATTTTTTAAAAAATGTTTATTTATTTATTTTTTAGAGTGAAAGAGAGCACACATGCACAGGGGAGAGCCAGAGAGAGAGGGAGAAAGAATCCCAAGCAGACTCTGCACTGTCAGCACAGAGCCTGATGCAGGGCGTGATCCCATGAATGGTGAGATTATGACCTGAGCTGAAATCAAGAGTCGGACTCTCAACCAACTGAGCAACTCAGGTGCCCCAATTATCATGTATCTTGAACATCTCTTTGGGTTGATCTGTTTAAAGATCTTTAAGCTTCTTATACCTAGATGGCCATATCTTCCTCAGATTTGGAAGTTTATTTAAATAGATTTTCTGCCCCTTTCTCTCATTCTTCTTCTGAGACTTCTATAATGTTAATATTATTTTACTTATCATGCTCCATAATTCATGTAGGCTTTCTTCACTCTTTTTGTTTGTTTGTTTATTCTTCTGTGCTAATTGAATAATATCAAGAGATCTGTCTTCAAACACACAGATTCTATTTTCTGCTTGGTTGAGCTTGGTGTTGAAGCTCTTTAATTCATTCATTATTCATTTAATTCATTATATTCTGCAACTCCAGAATATCTGTTTGGTTTGTTTTTATGATTTGCATCTCTTTTTTGAACTTCTCATTTTGTTTATGCATTGTTTTCTTGAGTTGAGTTGTTTGTTTGTTTTTTTAATTTCTATTGAATATAACATCCATGTTATATTAGTTTAAGGTGTACTACACATTGATTCAATAATTCTATACATTACTCAGTGCTAATCATGATAAATTTATTTATTTATTTTTTTATTTATTTATTTATTTATTTATTTATTTTGAGAGCAGGAAAGACAAAGCATGAGTGGGGAAGGATCAGAGAGAGAGAGGGAGACACAGAATCCGAAGCAGGCTACAGGCTCTGAGCTGTCAGCACAGAACCCGACGTGGGGCTTGAACTCACAGACCATGAGATCATGACCTGAGCCTGAAGTTGGACACTCTACCAACTGAGCCACCCAGGCGCCCCTAATCATGATAAATTTAGTCACAATCTGTCACCGTATGTTATTACAATATTATTGACCCTTATTTCTTGTGTTGTATATAAAAGTCACACTTTTTCTATATGACTAATTTATTTTATATCTGGAAGTTTGGGCTTTTAATGCCATTTTTTTATTTCACCCATTTCCCCACCACTTCCCCTCTGGAAACCACCAGTTTATAACCGCCAATTATTATTAAATTAACAGCCCTTTTGTTTGTTTTTATTTTTTAGATTACACATGTAAGTGAAATCATATGGTATTTGTCTTTCTGTGCCTGATGTATTTCATTTAGCATAATACCCGCTAGGTCTATCCATGTTGTCACAAACGGTAAGAGCTTATTCTTTTTTAGACTGAGTATATATTCTATTGTATTTATATATCACATCTTTTTGATCCACTCATCTATTGATGGACACTAGGGCTGCTTCCATTTCTTGGCTATTGTAAATAATACTGCAATAAACATTAAGGTGTATATATCTTTGCAAATTAGTGCTTTCATTTTCTTTGAGTAAATGTTCAAAAGAGAAATTATTGGATCATATGGTATTTCTACTTTTAATTTTTTCACAGCTACATGAAAAAGAATTAAATTGAATGACCTTTTTACACCATACAATGCACAAAAATAAACTCAAAATGGATTAAAATCCCAAATGTGTGGTTAGAAACCACAAAACTCTTAGAAGAAAACAAAGGCAGTAGTGTGTTTGACATTGACTTTATCATTTTTCTAGGTATGTCTCCTTAGGCAAGGGTACAAAAGAAAAAAGTTATTGCAGATGCACCAAAATATAAAGCTTTTTCGTAGTGAAGGAAACCATCAACAAAGTAAAAAAGCAGCCTACCAAAGGGTAGAAGATATTCATAAATGATATATCTGATAAAAAGCTAATATCCAAAATATATAAATAACTTATATAACCCAACACAAAAACAAAACAAAACAAAAATCAAAAGATAATCTGATTAAAATGGGCAGAGGACCTGAATAGACATTTTTCCAAAAAAATGCATGAAAATGGCCAACAGACACATGAAAAGATGCTCGACATGACTAATCATTGGGGAAATGCAAATCAAAACCTCAATGAGAAATCACCTCAGTCCTATCAGAATGGTTAGGATCAAAAAGAAAAGAAATAGCAAGTGCTGGCGAGGATGTGGAGAAGAAGGAACCCTAGTGCACTATTGGAAGGATTTTAAATTGGTACAGCCACTATGAAAAGCAGCATGGAGTTTCCTCAGTGTGTTCTCTTGAATTTCACTGAACTTCCCTGAAATAATTATTTTAAATTCTTTTTTAGGTAAGTCTCAGGTTTCCATTTCTTTGGGGTTAATGACTAGGAAATTATTGCATTCCTTTGGTGGTGTCACATTCCCTTGCTTTTTTGTGTTTCTAATGGCTTTGCATTTTTGTCTGAACATTTGAGTGAGCAGATACCTCTCTCAGCCTCTCAAATTGATTTTGGTAGAGAAAGTCCTCCACTTGAACATGACTGCAGGGCACTTACTGACTGTCTGATGCACATTCTCTTGTTCCTGAGAGGGCATGGTGGTGTTGTCTTTGTGAATCTCAATCAGCTGAGGTCAACTCAATGAAGACTGCAGAGATCCTGGAGGTGGCAGTGGTGGCTACGCCTATTGGGTCCTCAGAAGCAAAGGCTACTGGTGTCTTCTTGTTTTCCTTTTTGGCCTGTGGATGGAAGTTCTAGCTGAGGAGATCCTTTTCGACACCTTGTGTGCTTTCATTCTGAGTGACTGTGGACCTGGGGTCTGAGAATCAGGCGCACATATGACTACCACAACCCTTTGGTCCTGGAGCACAGGTGCACTTGCTACATCAATGGTACCAGCATCTGATGTGTAAGCATGTACAGATCTCCCATGAAACTGGGGTCTAGATCTCTGGGTCTCACCAAAGTAACTCAGTCTCAGGGATGGGGTGTTAGTATGCAGCGATGGCAGAGACCCTGTGATGACAAGGTGAAGTGAGGACTTGGGCTCAGGGTGCAGTAGGAATACTCTCTGGGGAAGGTGGGTCAAAGTCTGACTCTGGCCCCAGGGGCCAGTCATAGAACTGTAGCAGCTTGGCCGTGGTGATGACAAGTCGAAGCTGGGACTTATAACCCCAGAGGCAGGGCATAGAGCTGCAGTAGTTCAGTCCAGTGATGGTAAGTCAAAGTTATGATTTAGGACCCAGGAAGCAGTCACAGAACAATAGCAGCTTGACCCAATGATGACTCATTAAAGCTGCATGTTAACAACACCCAGAGGATGGGGTACAAAGCAATAGCAGTGTGGTTTCAGTAATGGCAGGTTATAACTCTGACTTCATACTTGGGGTCAGGGTGCAATGCAGCAGCAGGGCAGCCTTGTTATAGTGGATCAAAATTACAACTTGGGACCGAGGAAGAGTGGGACAGAATAGGAGGTTTTTGCAAATGACATATGTGATAAATTGTTAGTATTCAAAATCTATAAAGAACTTAGCAAATTTAATACCCCCCCAAAACCCCAAATAATCCATTTAAGAAATGATCAGAAGACATGAATAGACACTTCTTTTCCAAAGAAGACATCCAGATTGCTAATGGACACATGAAAAGATGACCAACATCACTCATCATCAGGGGAATACAAATCAAAAGCACGATGAGATACCATTTCACACCTGTCAGTGTTAAAATTAACAACCCAGGAAACAAAAGATGCTGGTGAGGATTGGAGAAAGGGAAACACTTTTGCACTGTTGGTGGGAATGGAAACTGGTGCAGCCACTCTGGAAAACAGTATGGACATTCCTCAAAAAACCAAACTAAAAATAGAACTAGTCTATGATCCAGAAATTGCACTACTAGGTATATATCCAAAGGATGAATCATTTTTCTTATCGGCAAAGATTAATGTAAAAATAAACTCTTCTTCTGCTGTGTCTGATTAAATGAAAATAAGTATGTTTGTGATTTTTAATATATTTATTGATGTGCTTTTGGAGAAAAGTATTTTTCCTTGATAAGATTTACTTTGTGCGGTTCACAGGTTAAAGAGAACGTGGTTTTGATGTGGGGTTTTTGTTTGCATTCTGTGAACACTCACCTTCACTGTGTAAAGAGCGAGTGGTCTGTGCTCTTACTATTGTTCCTGCTTTTTTTTTTTTTTTAAGGAAAGCGAGTGGCTTTAAACAAAGTTAGAATTCATTCTTAATGCTGAGAGCTTTTTTTTTAAATATCAATTTGCTCTTTCATTATTAGTTTGCATGACTATCGGCATCTACTCCAAGGTGTATGCTCACAGTGACTTTTACCACTTAAAGCTAATGACACTTTTCTTGATATTTAAACCTCATTTTAAAATGCAAAGAGTATAAGTAGACTTTCTCGTAAATAAATGCCAATTTCAACCTAAAAAAATGCTGATTCAAAAAGGCATATGCACCTCAGTGTTTATAACAACACTATCAACAATAGCCAAATTATGGAAAGAGCCCAAATGTCCATTGACTGATGAATGGATAATGAAAATGTAGCATGTAGATATATACATATATATATATACATATATATATATGGAATACAATATATATATGGAATACTAGTCGGTATAAAAAAGAATGAAATTTTGCCATTTTCAACAACGTGGACGGAACTAGAGGGTATTATGCTAAGTGAAAGACAAATATCATATGATTTCACTTATGTAGAACTTGAGATAAACAACAGGTGAACAAAGGGGAAGGGAAGGAACAGTAAGATAAAAATGGAGAAGCAGACAAACCACAAGAGACTCTTAAATACAGAGAACAAAGGGTTGCTGGAGGGGAGGTGGGTAGGGGGTTGGGTTAAATTGATGCTGGGCATTAAGGAGGGCACTTGTTGGGATGAGCACTGGGTGTCATATGTAAGAGATGAATCACTGGGTTCTACTCCTGAAGTCAACTACACTGTATGTTAACTAAATTGAATTAAAAAAATATTTTGAAGATAAAGCATGTAAATTAATACTATATGAGAGCATTTAATTTTTTTATTTGACTATGTCTAAAGATCTTACTATGCACTTTGCAAACTGGTATTTGTCCATATTATGCTATTCTTTAAATTTATTTGAATCAATTTTTTTTTTGCTTTTCTAATTGTACAACAATGTCCTTTGTATATGTTTCCTCAACTAGAAAATTGGGATGATTTATTAGACTATCTCACAGAGCACAATGAGATAGGAACCTCAAATTTGTTCCCATAGTTGTAGGAAATTAAGTCCAGTGCTTCTTGGTCCTTATCTGGTGCTTACTTAGCATGATATGAAAGCCATAGATTAAGGGCTCAATTTCTAACCTAGAAAATAGGAACAATTACACTTAACTCAAAAACATTATTTTGGAGATTATATAAAATATGGCATGTAAAGTATCTGGCATATGCTCAATCAATGTTAGTTATCATTATTGAAAGACACCACTCAAGCCTGAAAAGATCTTTGTTTTCCCAGAATCAATGTCACTCCTTCAAAATTCTGAACAAAACTCTTCTTCTAAAGACAAAGCTATCAAAGTAATTATTGCATCAAACCACCCTGCTAAGCAAAGCAAGTGTCCATTAAAAATATCCTATGTGGGGCACCTGGGTGGCTCAGTCTGTTAAGCGGCCGACTTCGGCTCAGGTCATGATCTCACAGTCTGTGAGTTCGAGCCCCACGTCGGGCTCTGTGCTGGCGGCTCAGAGCCTGGAGCCTACTTCAGATTCTGTGTCTCCCTCTCTCTCTGCCCTTCCCCTGCTCATACTCTGTCTCTATGTCTCTCAAAAATAAATAAATGTTAAAAAAAGTTAAAAAAAATATCCTATGTGTAAGGCAATGAGGATAGGGAGAGTAATCCATTTCTTTGGCTAAAAAGTTAGAGTAGGTCTTCAGTGAATATTTTTCAAATGAACAGCCAAATTTTTTTTAATCAGAAAAGGAGCCAAGGGTTTGACAAATGTGGTCCTCTGTCAAAAAAGATATGCACATCTTATAGAAAAACATTCATAAATTTTGTAGCAAAACCCAGAATCCAAGATGGGAAGTGGATTTGAATAGCTGAATTTCTTTCTTTAAAAATATGATTACTATTCGACTATTATATACATAATCCATGCTCATTATTAAAACTATAGGAAATAGAAATAGGCAAAAACAATCTCCAACAATTACTTAACCAAGAGATTACCCATGTCAGCAATTTGGTATATGTATCTCCAGATGTTTTGCGTGTATGTGTGTGTGTGTGCATGTGTGTATATGCTTCACAAATAAATAGATATTTTGAACAAAATGGGACTATATTATTCATGGTTCTCTGGGTTTTTTTCACTTAGATCTTAAAAATCTTTACATGATAGAAGTTCTTTAAAGTTTATTTTTATACAATTCCTTTCCAATCCAACTTTTTTCATGCAATGTTTCAGTCTGGAGGAGTTCCTTTATAATGCCTACTGGAAACTTCATTCTTGTGTCAGCTACAATATCTGCAATCAGCCAATTATGATACTTAAATAAGGGGGTCACTATAGAACTTATTTTGGTCAAATGAAAAATCTAAGTTTTGAAGAAATATGAGCTTCCCAAATGCAAGTGGTCTTTTTGCTGTCCTCAGCAGTCCTGAAATAATTTTCAAAAGTAAGCATAAAGAAATAGAATTTGCTTCACTCCCTCAGGGACTATGACTTAGTTAGGAAACGGCACTCTTATCAGTAGTTATGTTGGAAGTGCTCATCATAATTTTCTGCTCTGTAATAAAACTTCACTTAGGAATAGCTGGAAGGATTTCCACTTCTGTGGATATGGGGATGGGGAGGAGGCAGAACTTTTGAAATGGAAGTGCTGAGTGACATCCATGTAACTGCCCAAAGAGGTTCTAGGCGCTTATGAAGCATTCAATTACCTATACTGCCATTTTGGGAGGTTCTGGACATACTGACTGTGATTCGCTGAGGCTTTGGTAGAGAAACATTTTTCAAATACTGTCCTCCCCTTGTTCATATGAGATACTGTACATAGGTTCTCATTCAAAAGAACTCTTGAGAAGACCTGAGGCTTCTGGAATATGTTTTTAACTTCCTCAGTCTGTAAGTTTCATCGTTGCTGCACTTGAAAGAATCTAAATGTATATGATTAATTAATATTATTTTTCAAGATGCTTCATGCTCTGTCGAATTAGAAAAAAACACATTCCTAATTCTTCCCTGTGGTATAGAGCTGTGCTATTGAATTCCTAGAGAATTTTTCAGTGGCAGGACTTACTTTTATGGTTTTTGAATGATTTCTAATTTGGGGGTTTACAATTACCATGTTAAAAAGAAAAGTATCTTTTTTCTTCTGCTAGTTTTCCCCAAAATATACAAAACGTTTATATGGCTCTTTTGGAGTCACTGTGTCTTACTATTTTTACAGATAATATTTCATTTTCTTTCTGAACTGAATATTAATCCACCCATAACTTATTGAAAAGTTAGTTTTATTTCAGCTCATAGACACAACTACCTGTCATCATTAGTAGTGATAAGAGGAAGGGGGAAATAAACCATCATTTTCTGGTTGGTTATTGAACTGTAGGCACTATACTGGGTAATTTGCATATGCTACCCAGACGTCCATTGATATTACCATGTGCTTTGAGATTTCCAGAATTTTGGCACAAATCTTCTCGCACACATTGTGAGGAAGTCCAATGCTGTCCCTGTAATTTCCGTGAGTCTTGAGGGAATTATGGTCTAATAATCACATCTGGTTTTGAGTTCCTGGTTTCACTAATCTCTTTAACAGTTTTTCGCTTTATTCCTGTTTGACACCCAGCCACTCAAGGAACTCTGTTTTTTTTTTCCCCTTGATTTTCTCCCAAAGTGCTTATATGAGCAATGTATAGCAAAGTTTATCTTTTATTAGCAATTTGGAAACAAAAGATAGATTTTACACTGATGCAAAATGAACAACTTGGAACTGCATTTTTAGACATGATTCCTGCTCTTGCCTCCTTAAGAAAATACAACAACCTGGGTAGCTTAAACAACAGAAACTTATTTTCTCACAGCTCTGGAGGTTGGAAGTCCAAGGTCAAGGTTCGAGCAGGTTTGGTCTCTCTCTTTGGCTGGCAGATGGCTAGTTCTTTTTGTGTCTTTACATGGCCTTTTATCTGTACTCACATGCTCTTGGCATCTCTTCCGTCTTTAATAAAGACACTAGTCCTATTATATTATGGCCCAACCTTATGACCTAGTGTACCTTATTTACCTCATTATATGAGGATGTATAGAAAAGATGCCTTGAAGTGATAGGGGTAAAGTCAGAGTGCTATGAGAAGACAGAAAAGTCATTTAAATAAGAAAAGTATTCATGAGGATGTGATGTTTGGGTTGAATTCTTCAGGATCTGAAGAAGCAAGGATGGTATTTTAGGTAAAGAAAGTCAAAGGACACTGAAGGAGTAAGACATATTTCAGGAACCCTAAGTTTCAAGAGATGACTATAAGTAATGGTAGTTATTGAAGAACGCTATAGAAATAAAATTGGACTGGAAACTCACGGAAACTGAGATTACGATGTATCCATTTTGGTGTTACCAGCAAATAACATGAAGTCCGGAACAGAATAGGTCCCCAAGAAATATTTTTTTGAAAGAATAAATGAATGAGCAACATAAGTCGTATCTTGAAGGACCTTAGATGTTAAACTTGTGAGTTAGACTCTATCTTATTGGTGATGGGCAGCCATTGAGGTCCTTTAGACAGAATGATGTGCCCACATTTTTGGTTTAAAAAGCCCAATCTGGCAGCAGTGGGATAAGTGTTTTATAGAGGAGATAGTATAAAGGCTGGTGGGCTACTATTTTAATCCAGAAGATAGAGTGAACTAAATCATTACAGAGGTGACAGTGAGGCTGTACTAGTAGAACCAACAATATTCGGTAACTGATTCCTTGTACAGATTCAGTAGAGAGTGAGGAGTATGGATTGGGTGAGTTTGAAGAAAGAGGTAAAATTGAATAATGGGAGTAAGGATGTATAGAAAAGATGTCTTGAAGTATTTGGGGTCCAGCTAATGTTGAAGACCATGAATATCTGGTGGTATCAATCAGCATGACCGTGTGTGTGTGTGTGTGTGTGTGTGTGTGTGTGTGTGTGTCTGTATCTGTGTCTGTGTCTATGTGTTTCTACAGGGTCTAGCAGCTCAGGTATAGAAACAGTGTTAGAATCGCTTATTATCCTAAGATTTTAGTTTGTAGGTGGGTGTCAATGGAAAAAACTGGAAATAGAAAAGAATTCATCTCTTTTCTCTGGTCCCATTTATAGCACAAGTCCTTGAATAAATTTTCTATACTATCTTCATTTCTTCTCTTTCAATTTTCTCTGAAACCTCTCCAATAAGGCTTTGTACCTACTTACCCATTGAAATTGTTCTTGTCAAGGTCCTCATATTGTTAAATCCAAACCAATTTTTCAGTCCTCATTTTACCTAAAAATTGGCAACATTTGATACATTTGTTTCCACCTTACTCCTTGAAATAGTTTCTTCACTTGGCTTCCAGGGTAATATGGTCTCCTGGTTTTCCTCCGACTTCTCTACTCACTGTTATTTATTATGATGGCCTCTAACTGTTGCAGATTACCAGTTATTGGATATTTTCTCTTTTCTCTATATATCTATTCCCTTGGAGAGTACATCCAGTTAGTTGCATGGCTTTACATATCATCTAAATCCTTATGATTTTCAAATTTATATCCTTACTATAGACCTCGTCCTTGAACTCCAGACTTAAATATCCAGCTTATTACTAAACATTTCCACTTGGATATATTATAGGCATCTTAAAATTAACGTCTTAAAACAGCCCCAGATCCAGCCAATACTTTACTTTTACATTTCCTCAAATTCTTGTTACTTTTAAGCAGTCTTTCCGATCTCAGTTAATGGTAACTCTATTTTTCCTGTTGCAGAACAAAACTTTAGTATCATTTTTGACTACTTCCTCTCACCCGCCAATTTCAAATGTATTCTCTCTGTCTCTCCCTCTCACAATCAGAGAGTATAATGGTGGTTTTCTGGAACTGGAGGCTTGGAAAAATGAGGATATGTTGTTCAAAGATTACAAACTTTCAGTTCTAAGATGAATAAGTTCTGGGGAGCCAGTATAAAACATAGTGACTATAACTAATAATAATGTATACTTAAAATTTTCTAAGAGAGTAAATATTAAGTGTTCTTGTCACACACACCAAAAAAAGTAACCATACGACTTAATGAATGTGTTAATTAACTTGATTGTGGTAATCATTTCACAACTATATACATATTAAATCATCACATTGTACACCTTTTAAAAACACCATGCTATACTACCTAAATACATACAATGTTTCATCAATCATACTATAACAAATCTGGAAAAAGTGCAACATATTTATTTAAATTTTATTTTAATAATGTTATCGTTAAAATACAAAATATTGTGACATTATCTTTCAAGTTTTCAAATGATTTCTATTTGGCATTTTTGTGCTAATGTAACTTTCTTTTAATGTTTTCAGTTATCAATCATCTATATCAGGTAGAGATAATTTTTACACGTAGTTGAAATATATAATATTTTTATTATATATTGTTTCATAATAATAATAAACCATACAAGTATTATTATACTGGATTTTATTTTATGGATATCAGAGAAAAATAATTTATTGTTTATTATTATAAAAAAACACAATTAATTAGAAAATACAAGTAAATTTTTTGAAAAATACTGAGTGTCTTATGATTTCAGAAATTTCTGAGAATGCCCAAGAATTCCAATTTATTAACTGTGGATTACAAATATTAATATCTGTCAGGAATTTGGAAACACTACTCCCTCATTTCCCTTAAGCTATCCTCAAATGTCACCTTATCACATTCCATATTAAATATTTTTGCATTATTTTCTCCATAGCAGTTATTTCCTGATATAATAATACATTATCATTTGTTTTTGTTTGTTTGTTTGTTTCCTTTCTCTCACTAGAATACAAACTCTTTGAGGCTGTGGATTTTTACTGCTATATTCAAATTTCTTAGAAAAGAGCTTACCACACACACAGTAGGCACCTTTAAAATATTTGCTTAATAAATGAATAAGTGACAGATTATGGGATTTAAACTGGATAGAAATGGAAGTGAATCTGGAAGTGAGCTGATCAGTGGGAGCCCGAGTTCAAGGAAACGAAAGTCAGGTAAAAGCTTAGATGAGGTAGTAACAAAGGAATGAAATGACTGGAAGAGTAAAAGATTGTGGTCAGAACATGGGATACTGGAATTTAAATTTTCAGAGATGAAGCAATATCAGGTACAAGATTTGTTATAGTTATGGAAATGGGTGAATGATCAGGAGTGGTGATGAAATTCGTTGGTGACGAAGTGATCAAGGCTAAGAGTAAGGCTAGAAGGCTGATTGGAATAATCTACCTAGGTGTGGACTTGCCCTGGATGACACAAAAAAAGATGTGGAGAGAAGGTTGATGTCTTCAATGAAATTTAGGATTGGTTTAGAAATCTGAGAGTGACAGTAACAAGAACTTTCATATTCATTGCAGCAATATTTACAAAGACCAAGATAGAGAAAAAACCTAAATGTCTATCAATGGATGAATGGATAAAGAAAATGTGGTAGAAAAGGGGAGCTAAGATGGCATCATTGTAAGAGGATCTTAGGCTCATCTTGTTCCTTATAAACAACTAGATAACTATTAAATCATTCTGAATACCCAAGAAATCAATGAGAACTGACAGAACAAATTCCACAACTAAAGAGACAGAAGGGGCCATCACATTCAGGATGAAATGGATCACAGATATTATAAAGGGGAGGAAGCAGTGGTCATGGAGAAAGATGAGAGAAAGAGAAAAGCACACAGGAGAAAGCACAAGCATAACACTTCCCCAAAGTCATTGACTGGGAAAATGAGTGGGGCTGATTTTCATTAGTTTTTTTACAACTAGCAGGGCTTGAAGATTGGAGTTTTAAGGGTTCACAGACTTGGCTGGGATAGAGCCCTAGAGAGAAGTCAGGTAAACAACCTGAAGGCAGACAGTGTAGAGGCACAGATCTGAGGAACACCTGGGGCAAACAAGGGGCAGATTGTTCACTCTTCTTGGAGTGTATCACTGACATGTGGCACTCATAGAGACACCTGTCTAGAGGCAAAGGAGCGCTAAAGTGGCAAGAGCCACTTCCTTCACCTGTCCCTCAGCATAAATACAGAAGCACCTAGGAAGGCCAGCTCACCCTGACACTGGTTGCCTAGCCTAGCCTACTCACTCCAGCAAGGCTATCGTTTATAATAAAAGGGGACATAGAGAATTCCCCAAACAAAAACTAAAGAAGTTTGTGACCACTGAACCAGCTCTGCAAGAAATATTAAAGTGGACTCTTTGAGTAGAAAGGAAAGACCAAAAGTGACAAAGACACGAAAGGAACAGAAGAAAATCTCCAGAAACAATGAAAAACAAGTAACAAAATTCCACTAAATACATATATATCGATAGTTAATCTGAACGTCAATGGGTTACATGCTCCAATAAAAAAACATAAGGTATGAGAATGGAATAAAGGAAAGATCCATCTATATGCTGCCTAGAAGACATTCATTTAGACCTAAAGAAACCTACAGACTGAGAGTGAGGGGATGGAGAAACAGATACCAGGCAAATGAACAACAAAAGAAAGCCAGAGTAGCAATACTTAAATCAGACAAACTAGATTTTAAAACAAAGACTGTAACAAGAGACGAAGGACACATCAAATAAAATTCAGCATTCAATAAAGAAGATATAACAACTGTAAATATTTATGTGCCCAATATGGGAACACCCAAACATATAAAACAATAAGTAACAAACATAAAGAAACTCACTGATAATAATACAAAATAGTAGGGGACGTTAGCACCCTACTTATAGCAATAGGCAGATCATCTAAGGAGAAAATCAACAAGGAAGCAGTGGTTGGACCAGATTTACTTAATAGTTACATTCAAAACATTTCACCCTAAAGCAACAAAATACACATTCTTTTCAAGTGCACATGGGACATCCTCCAGAACAAATCACATACTAAGTCACAAATCAGGCCTCAAAAATACAAAAGGATTGAGATCATACCATGAATCTTTTCTGACCACAACTCCATGAAATTTGAAGTCAACCAAAAGAAAAAATTTGGAAAGACCACAAATACATGGATATTAAACATGCTACTAAATAATGAATGAGTCAACCATGAAATCAAAGAAGACATGAAAAAATACATGGAAACAAATGAAAATGAAAACACAGTGGTCCAAAACCTTTAGGATGCAGCAAATCAGTCCTAAAAGGGACGTATGTAGCAATTCACGCCTACATCAAGAAGCAAGAAAAGTATCAAATATGCAATCTAAACTTCTACAAAAAAGAGCTAGCAAATGAACAACAACAAAGCCTAAAGCTAGTAGGAGGGAAATAATAAAGATTAGAGCAGAAATAAATTATATGCAAACTAAAAAATCCAACAGAAAGATCAATGAAACCAGGAGCTGATTCTTTGAAAAATTTAATAAAACTGTTAAACGTCTAATCGGTCTTATGAAAAAGAGAAAGGACCCAAATAAACAAAATCACAAATGATAGAGAAGAAACAATCAACACCACAGAAATACAATTTTAAGAGAATATTATGAAAAGTTAAAGGTCAACAAGTTGAGTAATTTGGAAGAAATGGGTAAATTCACACAAACATAGAAACTACAAAAACTGAAACCAGAAGAGATTTAAAACTTGAACAAACTGATAACCAGAAAAGAAAGTGGATCAATAGTCAAAAATATCTCCACATAAAGTAAGTCCCGGGCCAAATAGCTTCACCGGAGGATACTACCAAACACTGAAGGAAGAGTTAATACCTGTTCTTCTCAAGCAGTTCTAAAATATAGTAATGGAAGGAAAACTTCCAAATTCATTCTATGAGAACAACATTATCCTGCTTCCAAAAACAGAGTTCACTAAAAAAGAGAATTACAGGCCACTATTATTGACAGACATAGATGCAAAAATTCTCAACAAAATACTGACAAATTGAATCCAACAGTACATTAAAAGAATCATTCACCATGATCAGAGGGAAGAGTTAAGATGACAGATAAGTAGGGGAACCCTGGCTTTCCTTGCCCTTAGACACAGCTGTGTTGAGGTCAGATCACTTGGAATACCCAGAAAATCAATCTGCAGAGTGGCAGAAAGATCTCCACAGTTGGAAGGAGACAGCTTGGCAGGTGTGTGGAAGTAAATTAGGGGAGAGAAAAATGGTGAGGCCATGGAAGACAGGGAACACTTTCTGTTAAGAGACAAAAGAGAGAAAGAGACAGAAGTTGAGAAAGTGCAGCATGGAGTTCACACAAGAGGAAACCCATTCTGAACCATGGACTGGGGAGTGAGAAGTACAGAGTGTTCCAATTTTTGTTTGTTTGTTTTTGTTTGTTTGTTTTTGCAAACAGTGTTTGGAGTTCAACTCTGAGGTTTTGAAAATGTGTGACTTTCTCAGGACTGGACCTCGGTATAAACTTCGGGGGAGGAGGGAACTGGCCTCAGAATGCATAGCGTGGTGTAGGAATCTCTGGGGCACACAAGGAGAGAACATTCCCTTTCCTGGAGTACATTTGGAAGAGGGTTTATTGTCTCTCAAGGAAAAAAGACTCTCAGGTCCCAGCCAAAAGCCTTTCATCAGCAGGGGACTGGGAGCACTCAAAGGTAACATAACCATTGCTGCTTTTAGAGGTGCTACACCGTAGATTCCACACGCTGTGCAGTCATGGGACTGTTTCTCAGGGACAGAGGATTTCACAAGTGTGGAGAGGCTCTACTCCAGAGTGGAGTGGATCCTCGAAGTGCCAAGGACTTTAAGACATTGGGTTTTGAATCCCAGCTATGTGCCAAAGAAATAACGCAGAAGAACTGTGGTGCGGGGTGAGCTGACTGCCCTTGCTATTCTGTGTGGGTTGCCTGGACAGTGAGGTATGTGAGATCCCTGGTATGGGTAGGAGAAATTGGGGTGGTGCCATTTTCACCCCAAAAGCAAAGTTGGACTTCAGAGAGCAACACAGTGGCCCTCAGTGGAGGCGAGACTTGCTTACACCAAAACCCACCCCCATGTGCCTGACAACTGTTTATTTACTGGGGCAAGACTGACTCTGAGCCAAAGCACCAGCATCTCCTCCGGAAGACCAGCACAAACAGCACAAGCCATGCACCAAGTGCACTAAAAATCCAGTGCTTCAAAATGACACCTACTGTTCTTTTTTCATTGTTTCTTTCTTCTTCCTTTTTTTTCTTTTGGAACCAGGCTCATAGTATCTTATTTACATTTTTTTCATTTCCTTTTCTCTTTTTTTGGATCAGGCTTTTTCACTTTTCTTTTTATTTCTTTTCTTATTCTTTCTTTTCTTTTCTTTTTTCTTTCCTTTTCTTTGGGATCAGACTTACAGTTTTTTGATTCTCTGTTTTGTTGTTGTTGTAGTTATTTATTTATTTATTTATTTATATTTATGTATACGTATTACATATACATATGCATGGAATAAAAACATATATACACTGGAATATTATTCAGCCTTATAAAAGGATGAGGTCTTGCCATTTGCAATGATGTGAATGGATCTAGAGAGTATTATGCTAAATAAAATAATTCAGTCAGAGAAAGTCAAATACCATATGATTTCACTCACATGTGGCATTTAAGAAACAAACATAGATGGGACACCTGAGTGGCTCAGTCGGTTAAGCGTCTGACTTCAGCTCAGGTCATGATCTCATGGTTCATGGGTTCTAGCTCCACGTCCAGCCCTGTGCTGACAGCTCAGAGCCTGGAGCCTAATACAGATTCTGTGTTTTCCTCTCTCTTTGCCTCGCTCCCGCTCATGATCTGTCTGTCTCTCAAAAATAAATAAATGTTTAAAAAAATTAAAAAAGAAACAAATATAAATAAAGAGAGGCAAACCAAGAATCAGATTCTTAACTATCGAGAACAAACTGATGGTTACCAGAGGAGAAGTGGGTGGCGGGATGGTTTAAATAGGTTATAGGGATTAAGGAGGGCAGGTAGAGATATACAGACAATTATCAAATCATTTTTCTGTAGTTAGAGACACCTGGATTTTTTTGAGCAGGAGATGACACATAAGGAGTATTTCTCATGTATCAGCTTGTTACACCGTGTTTGGGCATAAGTCCATGTATAGTGAACTGGATTTTATGTGGACTTGGACTTTAGAAACTTGAATGGTGCCCCCCAGAACTAGGATACAAATTATAAATGATTGTTAGATACTAAGTATGTGTCAATGGTATTAATGAATAAGATAGTGATTGCTAATGTATACCAGGAGGCAGTGTAGGGGATGTAGTCTCTCATTTGAGTAAGGTTATCCAACAGCCTTAAAGTAGGGTTTTAGAGGAGGTGTGTGTGTGTGTGTGTGTGTGTGAAGGGAAAGGATAGATTTCACTCCATCCATGTGTGTGTGTAGGGAGGAGTAGTGAGCAAGTGAGAGATAAAATATAGACCCAGAATATGTCCTTATAACACTGAGAGTCTGGGAGATGAAAAAGCCAATCTTATGGTATATGAAATTGTATTGTAAACTTTTTGATGGTGATTAAGGAATGCACTCGTGATGAGCACCAAGTGTTGCATGGAAGTGTTGAATATTGTACACCTGAATCTAATATTACACTGTACGTTAACTAACAGGAATTTAGATAAAAAGATTTTTAAAAATCAAGCCATACACCTAAATATATATATTTTTAATTGTCAATTATATCTCAATAAAACTGGTGGGGGAGGTGGATAAGTCAAGCTTCTCCTGCAAGTGGTCTCCTATTGAAGGTGTTTGTTTGATGTAGGGTGTTATAGGTTCAGTTGTGTCTCTCCAAAAGATATGTTGAAGTCCTAACCCTTAGTACCTCAGACTATGACCTTATTTGAAAGTAGGGTTGTTGCAGATGTATTTAGTTAAGATGTGGTCATATTGGAATACGGCTGACCTTTAATCCAATATAAATGGCATCTTTATAAAAAGAGAAGAAGAAACAGAGAGAGAGAGAGAGAGAGAAATAGAGAGTAGGGGGATAGAATATCCTGTGATGACAAAGGTGGAGATTGAAGTAATACATCTGCAAGCCAAGAAGCACAAGGATGATGACATTGCCAGAAGCTAGGAAGAGGCAAGAACGGATTCAACCTAGAGTCTCAGAGGAAGCATGGTTCTGCTGACACCTTAATTTTACACTTCTAGCCTCTAGAACTGAGAAAATGAATTTCTGTTTTTTTTAAGCCACCCAGTTTTTTGTACTTTGTTATGGCAGCTCTAGGAAACTAATAAGTAGAGCCATCAAAATTCCCTGTGAATTGAGTTCAATTTTTAAAAACTTTTTTAACATTTATTTATTTTTGAGAGAGAGAGACAGAGAGATACAGAGACAGAGAGAGACAGACAGAGACAGACGGCGAGATGGGAGGAGCAGAGAGAGGGAGACACAGTATCTGAAGCAGGCTCCAGACTCTGAGCTGTCAGCACAGAGTCTGATGTGGCACCCCAAACTTGCAAACCACAATATCATGACCTGAGCCAAAGTCAGATGCTTAACCCACTGAGCCACCCAGGCACCCCAATTGAGTTCAATTTTTTGAATGAGGTGTAGTGTCCAACAAAAGAGGCTGTGCATTAAAGGATGCAGTCAGCTACAAAGCTGGCTTGGACATAGTAGCCCCCTAACATGAAACACAAATTTTCTCAGTGTTGCCCTCTGGTGGTTATGAATCTCAGCTAGATAGTCTTACATAGATTTATTGGTCTCCTGCCCACATTAGATAGTAGGGTTGCGTAGTTGTAAAGGTTTAGGACATAATGACTTTAAAAAAAAATAAGGTATTCTTCATTGTTCCTGGCATTCTCGTGTCTCTTTCCTTTCACATTCAAACTTAATTAAATGATACTTGTTTGTACTCACAATCTTGGCTCCTTCAAGTCTTCCACTAGCTAACTATGGTCATCTCCCTCCCCTCCACTCTCTAACCTCGTAGTACAATGTCCCAATTCCATTAGAACCCTCCTTTGTTAATGAAATTATAAATAATCTCAAAATAAGGCTTCAGTTAATGATAAAGACTTCATGTCCATGTTAGGAAGCATGTTTTATCAGAGTCTAACAATATTTCAACCCATAGGTTTCTGTGACCCCCATATTTTGCCTCCTAGTTGACTATTAATGTATAAGCTGACCTATGCTTAGATACTGGTACTAGGGCTTCTGATATTAGAATGCAACAAAAAAAGGAAGGTAGGACCATCTAAAAAGAATCAGAAAACTTTTATTTGACATAAAATGTAATCACAGTCAAATTTCATACATAAGGCAATTTTTATCAATAACTTTTCTTTCAATAGATGTTATAGGCAAACCTACATATGTCACTTCTCCCATCTTGGTAAGACTCTACTGCAACACCATTTGCATAACTCACTCTACTTCCACTTGGATATGATTAATCACAATGTCATCATGACCTTTCATAAAATTACAGAATGTGAGATCCTGTAACGAACTTATAGATCACCTGGTTCAACTCTTATTTTACAATATGTAGAAATTAAGGCCTAGAAAGAGGAATGGGCTTATACAGGACTATTAACTATTAAGATAAGACCTAAACTTGCAGTCTCCTGACCCCCAGTCTTGACATTCTTCTACTTCGTCATACTGCTAAGGATCATCGTCTGAAAACAAGTCCCAATGGGATGAATATTTAGTTTCCCATTTCAGTAAGAGTGTTTTTCCCTCAATGATCTTCAAAGGAAATTATCTACCATAGTTTAGCTGCATTAATTTTGATACTATATAAAATTACATTTGTCTTACTAGGTTTATAGCCAGATGAAATTGCCGTAGAAAAAATAAAACAAACAAACTCAATCTTTATTGACCATTTTCTTTTGCAACACCTCTGTTGATTTCACCGCCCAAAGATGAAGTCATGAGGCACTCTAGAAAATCTGCATGTTTATTGTCCAGTGTTTAGTCAGAGTACAGTCTAAAAGAAGAGATACTGGGGAGATTAAAACAAACATGTAGACCCTGATATTTAATATGAAGCAAGCCACAAACCAGCAAAATATCCTTGTATACATTGAGAAGTTGTTCAAGACCAGACACTTCCAGGAGATGGCAGTATAAGGCAGTTCTGGGTTTGAAGGAAATGGAAAGTTGAGAAAAGGAAACAAAGAGTAAGTTTTCTTTGCCTAAGAATAACTCTAATATGGGATCATGCCACCAGCTAAAACCTGTATACAAACAAAAGGCACTGAAGTGACAAGGTCATGTAGGTCACCAGTGTGAGGTCTGCCAGGGAATGGCCACAGAGCATTTTAAAGGAAATACTGAGAGAGCACTGGGTGTTTTATGTAAGTGATGAATCACTAAATTCTACTCTTGAAACCAATACTACACTATATGTTAAGAAATTGAATTTAAATTAAAAGAAAAGAAATATTGATATTAAACACACCCCAAAAACTTTGTTCAAAATACTTCTAAGAAGTCAACACTCTGTGTGGTTAATTGTGAGATGATGTACATTTTCAAAGGAAGGCTCTAATCATTATGTGTAAGAAGACTTGCACAAAGCTTGTAATAGTCACCTTTTGTTGATCTTCTGACATATATCAAGTGCTGTGTGCTGTACATCATTAAAAATTATTTTATTCAATCTCCATCCTATGAAGTAGCTACTATTATCCAAATTTTATATATGAGGAAACTGAGATTCGGAGAGTTTAAGTTACTTGCTTAGCAGACAATATTTTGGCATAATATACAAAATCTCATATTATATTTATTTTTTAAATAGTTTTTGAACTTTTCCCTTTGTCCTTTTCTCCTTGATTCTTGATTACTTCAAAATATATTTACTTAAGAAAGAATAAAGACACAACATAGAGATTTGCAGCATTGCCAAGAGAAAGATGCCCTCTGCTTTCATAGATGAAAGGAAAAACAATTCTGAGCTACCCAACTCACCAATTAACAATGCCATTATTTCTGAGTTTTGATTCAATTGTGACTTACCTTTCTCTGACCTGGGCTCCTGGTCTTTCAATTTGACTGGTGACATCACTGGCAGATGTTAAAAAGCAAGCATAAACTACATGTATGAACATACTAGGTTTGCTCCTTGTCAAACACACATAATGGGCTCTAAATGCAATATTTCCAGTATTAAGTTGTGTCAAACTATTTACTGTATTTATTGAATTGGAGTTGGGTTCCTCCTCACTTTGTGTACATCCTGGGAGCAGGATCACTGCATTTAATTGGTTCCACATATAGAAAGCAGCACTCATATCTCTTTCATTCAGTTTGGCTTACCCCCACCCCTTTTTCCAGGTTATATAGTTTGAAGTGCAAAATAAAATTATGTGGAGCCGCACCATAAGTCTTTTGACTGCCTAGAAACCTCAGTGGGTAGCATTTTGTACTGATATTACAGTATGGGGTCTGGCAATCTGGTTTTTAAGGTCGAATGTTCAATCCTGTCTGTATTTCTAAAGCTGGTTAGTTTCCTAAGAGCTGACTTAAACTCACCAGCTTCACAAAGACTAGCATCTAAACCAGAACATTGGCTCATTAGTTTATGATGATAGTTATATTTGCCAAATAGATCAAATTACTCATACTCTGATCAGTCCATTCTCTCTCAGTAGCTTATATAGGAAGTCAAAACATAATCAGAAGCTTGCTTGTTGAGCACAAATACAGAACAATGAGAGTGAGCTACATGATTTGACTGGTTAATGACATCAATCCCTGGCTCTTCTACTTCCTAGCTATGGGACTTTGGGTAAATTATTTAACATCTCAGTACTTCAATTCTCTCCTCTGTCAAATGGGGATAACAAATAATTCTTACTACTTTGTAGAACTGCTGTTAGAATTAAATTAATTAATAAATGCAAAGTGCTCAGAACAAAGCCTGGAACATATTAAGTGCTCAAAAACGTTAACTGTTATTATTTTTATTATTTAATGTACTATTATCCAACAGAAATACCTTGAATTCACTCCATTGGACCTCTCTGACTGGTCATTTTTAGACTCTTTCTTGTGCCTCTCTTTACCTTAGCACTTCACTGGTTTTAACTAGCATCTCTGTGTGGATGATACCCAAATCTATATGTCAATCCTTGATAACTCTTCTGACTTTCATATTTTTGTATTCAACAGCCAACTGAACACTATTACTTAAACTGGTGCTTTATCATTTTTTTTACATAACACATTGGGTTTGATGCATGAGGTAGTACACACCCTGAGGTGTGCATCCTGACCACTGGGGACTCTAACTGCTCTTTAAAAAAAAAAACCATGCTGAAGGCTGAAAGGAACAACATCTCTATATCTTATAACCTATTTTGGTCAGAGAAAACTTCAACCTGAATGTCTTGCCAGGCATCTCACACTCATTACATCAAACAAAAAGAGATTATCTTTTCCTTAAACCCAGATCTTCCACCTATGTACCCTATCTACCCAGATATCCAAGGCAGAAATTGGAGTGTTTTGTAGATACTCTCTCTTCCTAACTTCCAATATTTCATCATTAAATTCTGCCAATTTTACTTCTTTCTGATCTCTGTACCCTCCTCTCCCTCCATCATGATGCTACCTTAATCCCTCGCTGATCTTCACTGTTGTAATAGGCCTCTAAGCTATTGCCCTGCCTGTTCTCCCATCCCGGGCCAAATCCATCCTTTACACAACTTCCATAGCAATCTAAAACATACCTCTCACCTTGTCATTACTCTGCATAATATCATTCAATGGTTGCCCATAGTTTAGAACTATAATTCTAAAACTTTTCTTCTGAAATATCATGCAAGAAAGAAAAATCTTTACACAAACTCTAAGAGAAAGTAAGGGTGGAAGATGATGACAAGGACTAGAATTTTGAAAATTCTTTGAAGTCTTGTGTTTTATCTTTAACTTGTTCAGTGGTAATTTTGAATTATCAATGATAATATATGTTTATTTTAATATAGAAACAATGTTTCAAATTATTTACCTTCAAATAAAATGGATGCATCATAAAAACACACTATTTTTGCCCTATGCTTTGGGATATATGTTAACTAGTCTTGAAAATCCCCAATGTAACAAATTGCCAAAGGATAAAGTCCAAGCTTCATAACCTGTCCTCCAAGGCCTTCATTATCTAGTCTGCTCATCACTCATTCTCCCTCTTTATGTTCCAATAAAACCAATCTGAGTCTACTTCTATGCCCATACGGAACTATTTCTAAACTCTCTACCAAGAAACTTTTTGTCTCCTTCTATCATCACACCTTCCAATTAATTCCTGGGTAGTGCTAACTCTTCCTTTGAGATCCAGTGCACATGTCTCATCCTAATATCGATCAAGATATCTCCCATGTGCTATGTCCCAGCCTGGGTTAGGTATTGTTCCTCTGTATTCTCTTAGGACTGTGGGGTTATATTGATCATAACACTTAACCCACTGAATTCGGATTCTTTCTTTAATTTTACATTTTTTGATTTCTCACTAAAATATAAACTCCTGAAGAGCAGATTCTGTAGGAAAATCAATTTCTAGGTGCTTCAAAAAATGTTTACTTATTGAAATATCATTGACGTAAAATGTTATACTAGTTTCAGGTTTTTAAAAATGTAACTGAATTCTGAAAATCTCACGCTTCCATTTTGGGCAAATTCCCTCTTTAACTCATGAATCCTTTCCTTAGAATTGTAATGTTGGAAGGTCCAACATGGCAGAGGAGTAGGGGGACCTGGGATTACCCCTGTCTTTCAAACTAAGAAGGACCAAAACCAAAGGACTCACAACCCCAAGAGTCTGGGAGGAAAGGTGCTGGAGTGTACAAGGAATAGAAAGCGAAATCCAGAAAGTGCCCCAAGAAAGTATGAGTGTAATCGGGGGGAGATAAAATGAACCCAGGGGATATGGAGCAGAGGGGAGGAAAGACAATGGGAAGAGAAATCTGGGAAAGTGCAGAGCAGGCCACATCCGAATGAGAGAAAAATGGGACACAGAGAGACCACCATCCAGTGGTGGCTTTTGAAGAGAAGTTCCGAACTCTCTTTGTGCTGGAACCAGCAGCATTGGCTCAGTAAGCCCGTGTCACCCAGAGGGGCGGAGCCGCGTCTGGATCGCTTCTAACATAAGGACACAATTTGCAGCAAAACCGCGTGTAGCAGGCGAAGAGAGTCGAGAACTCAGTTAAGCATGGGGCATACGACTGCCAAAGAAGTTGCGCTATGCCTGCATCCTGGGCAGAGCAAGGACAGAAGCAAAGGGGCAATTTGAGACTCCAGCACCCAGAAGAAGGGACTGGGGCTGACACCATTGTTGTCTCACAAACTCACAGAAACCCAACCCCAGGAACCTATCCAGCAGCAGTGGAGGCAGGACCCACCTACACCAAACCACACCCCTCCTCATAGGAGAGATGCCTTTCTGCGAGAGCCATAGATGCAGAGATCAGACTGCTGCCTGGAGTTACTCCAGGTCAATTCTTCTTTTTTTTAAAATATATGCTCCCCTTTCTCCTTCTTACTGATCCCCTCCCCTGAGCTGGTCATCCGGAGAATTAACTGGCTTCAACAGACATGTAACCCACTCTCTCAAGGCATGTTCTACACCTCCTTCAGTACTTTCCTATCTCTCTCTCTGGAATAACCTGGCAACATAGTTGATCTGGGCAACATCTATCTTCATTTCTTTTTTCTCCCATTCTACCTTATTCTGATTTTTCTCTTTCTGGATTAAGCCCTTCAGTCTCTCTACCTGGTCAAAGATCATTTTCTTCTTCTCCCTACACCTGTCAGTACTCTCTCAGTATATGCTCTGCCATCAGCACAGAGCACATCCTGTCCTTAACGTGTAGCTGGAATGTCAGGTCGCATGCCCTCAGAGTATTGTTTGTCATTCTTCTTTCTGTGGTGAACCATTTGTCTGTAGCATTCGTCGGTAGGTTTGAGTGTTGCTATTTTCTGTTTGTCCATCTGTCTGTGATCCATTCCAGGGTGAAACAAATCAAAACACAACTAGCCAAAATGATGAAACAGAAGAATTCTCTGCAAAACAAATTACAGGAAGTAGTGACAGCACAAGAATTGATGAAACCAGTTATAAGCAACATAACAGAACACGAATATAAAATGATAAACATAACACTAATCGCTGAGCTTGACAAAAGTATAGAAGAATGCAGGGGTTCCCACGTTTCAGAGATGAAGGATCATAAAAAACGGTCAGGAGGAATTAAAAAATGCTTCAAATGAGATGCAAAACAAATTGGAGGCAGCCACAGCGCGAATTGAAGAGGCAGAAGAGAGAATAAGTGAATTAGAAGATAAAATTATAGAAAAAAAAAAAAGAGAAAAAGAGAGAGAAGCTGAATCAGGAAAATGAAAGAATAATTTGGGAGCTGAGCAATGCAATCAAACAGAACAATATCTCTATCATAGGAATTCCAGAGGAAGAAGAGAGAGGGAAGGGAGTCGAAGGGGTACTTGTACAAATCATTGCTGAGAACTTCCCCACCATGAGGAAGGAAACGGACATGGAAATCCAAGAGGCACAGAGAACTCCCCTCAGACGTAACTTGAATAGACCTTCTGCACGACACATCATAATGAAACTGGCAAAATAAAAGGACAGGGAGAAATTCCGAAAGCAGTTAGGGAAAAACGGGCCTTAACATACAAAGGTAGACACATAAGAGTTGTAGCAGACTTATCTACAGAAACTTGGCAAGCCAGAAAGGAATGGCAAATGATGAGCAGGAAGGATATGCAACCAAGAATCCTGTATCCGTCTAGCCTGTCATTCAGAATGAAGGAGAGATAACGGTTTTCCCCCCAAAAAAAATAAAACTGAAGGAATTCATCACAAATAAACCAACATTACAAGACATTCTGAGGAGCACTCTATCAAGGAAAGGTTGCAAAGAGCACAAACTACCAGAGGCAGCCTTACAAGCGTGAAACCTACAGATAACACAGGGACTCTAAACCCATATTTTTCAATATTAGGACTGAATGCAAATGGACTAAATGCGCCAATCAAAAGACATAGGGTAAGAGAATGGATAAAAAAAAAGACCCATCTATTTGCTGTTTTCGGGAGACTCATTTTAGACCTGAGAACCCATTTTAGACCTGAGGACACCTTCAGATTGAAAGTGAGGGGATGGAGGGGCGCCTGGGTGGCTCAGTTGGTTGAGCGCCCGACTTTAGCTCAGGTCGTGATCTCGTAGTTTGCGAGTTCGAGCCCCACGTTCTGCTCTGTGCTGACAGCTGGGAGCCTGGAGTCTGCTTCGGATTCTGTGTCCCTCTCTTTCTGCCCCTCCCCCACTCGCGCTGTGTATCACTCTCCTTAAAAATAAATAAACATTGAAAGTGAGGGGATGGAGAACTATCTACCACGCTAATGGAAGTCAGAAGAAAGCTGGAGTAGCCACACTTAAATCAGATAAGCCAGACTTTAAAGTGAATGATATGGTAAGAGATGAAGAAGGGCATTATATAATAATCACATGAACTATCCGGCAGGAAGAGCTACCAATTATAAATATCTATGCACCGAACACGGGAACACCCAAATTTGTAAAACAATTCATTACAATCATACGCAACATTATCGTTAAAAATGTCCTACTTGTAGGGGACCTTAACAGTCTTTTCTCAGCATTGGATAGATCCACTAAATACAAAATCACTACAGAAACAATGGCCCTGAAAGACACACTGGAACAGATGGGTTTAACTGACAGCTTCAAGGTCCTTTATCCAGAAGCAAAGGAATTAACATTCTTCTCAAATGTACATAGTACATTTTCCAAGATAGAAGACATTCTGGGGCATAAGGAAAATCTTAATAAATATAAAAGAATTGAGATCATACCATGCACACTTTCAGACCACAATGCTTTGAAACTTGAAATGAACCACAGGAAAAAGTCTGGACAATCCCCAAGAACATGGAGGCCAAAGAACACCATACTAAAAAATGATGGGTTAACCAAGCAATCAGAAAAGAATTAAAAAATACATGGAAACAAATGAAAATGAAAATACAACAACTCAAAGGCTTTGGGATGTGGCAAAGGTAGTCCTGAGAGGGATATATATTGCAATCAAGGCCCATCTCAAGAAACAAGAAAAATCACTAACACAAATTCTAACAGCACGCCTAAAGGACCTAGAAGCATAAGAGCTAAGACAACACAAGCTCAGCAGAAAGAGAGAAATAGCAAAAATCAGGGAAGAAAATAATAACATGGAAACTGAAAAACTAGTGAACAAATCAATGAAACAAAGATTTGGTTCTTTGAAAAAATAAACAAAATCTATAAACCTCAAGCCACGCTTCTCAAAAAGAAATGAGAGAGAACCCAAATAGATAAAATCACAAACGAAAAGGAAGTGATTACAACCAATCCCTCAGAAATATAAGCAATCATCAGAGAATATTATGAAAAACTCTATGCCGTCAAAATGAACAACCTGGAAGAAATGGACAATTCCTAAACAGCCACATGCTACCAAAACTAAAACGGGAAGAAATAGAATATTTGTACGGACCCATAACTAGTGAAGAAATTGAATCAGTTATCAAAAAGCTCCCAACAAATAAAATCCCTGGACCAGATGGCTTCCCTGTGGAATTTTACCAGACATTTAAAACAGAGTTAATACCGATCCTCCTCAAGCTGTTCCAAAAAATTGATACTGAAGGAAAACTACCCGACTCATTCTATGAAGCCAGCATCACTATCCAATCCAGATAGAGACCCGACAAAAAAAGAGAATTACAGGCCAATATCCCTGATGAATATGGATGCAAAAATTCTCAACAAGATACTAGCAAATCGAATCCAACACCAAATAAAAAGAATTATTCACCATGATCAAGTAAGATTCATTCCTGGGTTGCAGGGCTGGTTCAATATTCACAAATCAATCAACATGATAAATCACATTAACAAAAGAAAAGATAAGAACCATATGACCTGTCAATAGATGCAGAAAATGCAGTTGACAAAATACAGCACCCTTTCCTAATAAAAACCCTCGAGAAAGTAGGGATAGAAGGAACATACTTAACCATCATAAAAGCCATTTATGAAAAGCCAACAGCTAATATCATCCTTAATGGGGAAAAACTGAGAGCCTTCCCCCTGAAATCAGGAACACGACAGAATGTCCACTCTCACCACTGTTATTTAACATAGTGCTGGAGGTCCTAGCATCGGCAATCAGACAACAAAACAGAATAAAAGTCATCAAGATTGGCAAGAATGAAGTCAAACTTTCACTTTTCGCAGACGACATGATACTTTACATGAAAAACCTGACAGAATCCAGCAAAAGCCTACTAAAACTGATCCATGAGTTCAGCAAAGTTGCAGGGTACAAAACCAATGTACAGAAATCGGTGGCATTTCTATACACCAACAATGAAGCAACAGAAAGAGAAATAAAAAGTTAATCCTATTCACAATTGCACCAAAAACCATAAAATATATAGGAATAAACCTAACCAAGGATGTTAAATATCTTTACACTGAAAACTATAAAAAACTTAGGAAGGAAATGGAAGAAGCCACAACTAAATGGAAAGCATACCATGCTCATGGATTGAAAGAATAAATATCGTTAAAATGTCAATACTACTCAAAGCAATCTACACATTCAATGCAATCCTAATCAAAATTCCACCAGCATTCTTCTCAAAGCTAGAGCAAACAATCCTAAAATTCGTATGGAACCAAGAAAGACCCCGAATCGTGAAAGTAATACTGAAGAATAAAACCTAAGCAGGAGGCATCACAATCCCGGACTTTAACCTCTACTACAAAGCGGTAATCATCAAGACAGTATGGTATTGGCAGAAAAACAGACACATAGACCAATAGAATAGAACAGATAACTCAGAAATAGACCCGCAAGCATATGGCCAACTAATCTTTGACAAAGTGGGAAAGAGTATCCAATGGAACAAAGACAGCCTCTTTAACAAATGGTGCTGGGAGAACTGGACAGCAACATGCAGAAGAATGAAACTAGACCACTTCCTTACACCACTCACAAAAATCAACTCTAAATGGATGAAGGACCTGAATGTGAGACAGGAAACCATCAAAATCCTAGAGGAGAAAACAGGAAAAAACCTCTTTGACCTGAGCTGCACCAATTTCTTACTCGACACATCTCCAAAGGCAAAGGAATTAAAAGCAGAAATGATCTACTGGGACCTCATCAAGATAAAAACTTCTGCACTACAAAGGAAACAACCAACAAAACTAATAGGCAAGCAAGGGAATGGGAAAAGATAATTGTAAATGACATATTGGTTAAAGGATTAGTATCTAAAATCTATAAAGGACTTACCAAACTCCACACCCGAAAAATGAATAATCCAGTGAAGAAATGGGCAGAAGACATGAATAGACAATTCTCCACAGAAGACTTCCAAATGACTTATTGACACATGAAACGATTCTCTGTGTCATTCAACATCAGGGAAATATAATGAAAAGCCACACTGAGATACCACCTCACACCAGTCAGAGTGGCTAAAATGAACAAATCAGGAAACTATAGATGCTGGTGAGGATATGGAGCAGTAGGCACCCTCTTGCACTGTTGGTGGGAATTAAAACTGGTGCAGCCACTCTGGAGAGCTGTGTGGAGGTACCTCAAAAAAATGAAAATAGAGCTACCCTATGACCCAGAAATAGCACTGCTAGGAATCTACCCAAAAGGTACTGGAGTGTTGATGCATAAGCACGTGTACCCCGATGTTTATAGCAACACTTTCGACAATAGCCAAATCATGGAAGAAGACTAAGTGTCCATCAACTGATGAATGGATAAGGAAGAAGTGGTGTATATATACAATGGAATACTACGTGGCAATAAGAAAGAATGAAATCTTGCCATGTGTGGCAACATGGATGGAATTTGAGGGCATTATGCTGAGTGAGATAAGTCAGTCAGAGAAAGACAGTTACCATATGTTTCCACGCATAGGTGGACTTTGCGAGACTTAACAGAAAATTAGCAGGTAGGGGAAGAGGGGAAAGAAAAAAGCCACGGAGAGGGAGGGAGACGTAACATAAGAGACTCTTAAATACTAAGAACAAACCGAGGGTTAAGGCGGATATGGGACGGGGGAGAGTGGGTGACAGGCGCTGAGCAGGGCATGGGTTGGTATGAGCACTGGGGGTTGTATGGAAACCAATTTGACAATAAAAAAATAAAATAAAAAAAGAATTGTAATGTCATCAATCACTTTGTAAGCAATACTAACTTCAAAATCAGTTGTGCCTATCTGATCCATAACGTATTTCATACTGTACCTGTTAGAGAAAAACTTGAAATATTTGGAAACACTGGATAAAGTCCAAAAATATCATACCATTTTTGTTCTATAATGATTTTTAAAAAATCAAAGCCACTTATTATTTTTCTGGGTAGAAGTAGGAAGAAATAGAAATATCACAAACTAAGAGAAATACTATAAAAAGAAATATCAGACAATGGCAGAATGGCAGAGGAGAAAAGTAAAGCTATAAATTTAAGACTATCAGACTAAAATTAGTTCTAGCTGAATGGGCTCTTTACTTGTACACTAGAAATCATTTATTCATAATTTATCTTACATGAATATCATTTTAGAAAGAAAAGCTCTACAAACATGACAAACTCTAAGGAGTTTTCTGTGCAAACAACAGATTATTGTATTTGGCCAATTGTCACACTTAAGACTGGATTCATCTAAACTCAATATATAAACAAAGCATGATGATGGTAATGATGTTTATACACCAGGAACTCTAGAGCCGTCTATTTCTTTGTAATTTTAAATTTCTCTCCAATATTTGTTTGATATTTTTGCGCTATATAATGAATTAAAACTGTAGAATCTCTAGTCTTTTCTGTCGATGAAACCTAATGTACCTCAAATGTAATTTATATGAAGGATTCTTGGAAAATAAATCACCATTGTGGCCTATAATGGAATATTAATATGTTAATTGTAGGCTATTGAAAGCTAGAATTTTATGTAGAAAAGCAGGATTTTTTTCCCATTGTTAGTGGTCTGTTGCAGAATGCCATTAAATGTATTCTCCTATCCGTGTAGATGATAGTTGGGAGAAATGGTCCCAACTCAGCAGGGATCCTCAGTTTTTGAGGCATGTTACAAGCTACATTTTCAATGAAGAGTGGGTAATAAGATTGCTGGCATAGTTGTTGAATTATAAATGCAAATTTGCGTACTATGTAATTAACATGTTCCTGAAACAATAAATTATCTCCGTGAGTTGAAAATGGAAACATTAGGTAAATCATAAGTATTTTTACTTGTGAAAGCACTTGGAGGATATTTTGAAGGCCCCATTTCAGAAGAAACACCATACAATTGGAAATACTTCTACTTTTTAAAAAAATAGTCCATTGCAGACTAACATGATGGTTTTTGAAATTTCCTGAGAAAATTTATAATCAATATCCATGGCTATTCTGTGGGAATTATAGACCATCATTTTGTCCCAAGATACTCTGAATTTCCTATAGAAGAGGAGGGGTAGGGAAAGTGGGTGATCTATCACATGCTCCACAAATTAGAACTTTTGACCACTAGTGACAGCTGCCACTTGCCTCCATATTAATTAAAAATATGTTTAGATGCAGGTTACAAACTAACCAATAGGGGTTTAAGCAAATAAATGGATTAGTTTTCTACATAAAAGCAAGTCTTACAAGCAAGTCTAGATGTGGGTCGTTGCTGATGTTTGTTTAGTTGTTCAACAATGGACGAATGGTTGTTCCAAATGGACCCAAGGTAGTTCTATTTTTTTTTCAGACTCACTATTCATACTATGTAGACTTTCATCTTTATGCTTGCCATCCCATTGTTATAAGATGGCTGCTGAAACTCCAGAATCATGTTTACATTCAAGGCAGAGAGAAGAAAGAAGAAAGAGTCAGTGTTAGCAGACTTCTGCTTGATGTCACTATTAGCACAGAGTCACATTGTCCCTCCTATCTACAAATGAGTGTGGGAAATTGAGTTTTCTACTTTCTAGTTTCTATAGTTTTCTATGGAAAGTAGCAACGGAGAAGGGGGTTAGAATTGGATTAAGGATAGCTAATTAGTGAGATGCCTCTCCTTAGGCCTGATATGCTATGTGTCTTGTCACCACCAATGACAGTGCTATTAGTCTAATCAAATAGATTGGTACCCACTAATGTTTGCACTGAGAGTAGTCCCCTCGTCCAGGGATTCAGGAGGAGTCCAAGGTTACTGGTCCAGAGGATATTTGGAGTGACAGTCACTATGGTATTCCAATCCAGTGCCTTCCTTTGATCTTACTTCATTGCCTTGGATGAACTTAGTAAATCTTAATGGTCTCTCTTCTTAGGATCAATTCTCATGTAAATACCATATTTAATCAGTTCTAAGACACACTACTTAGCATATTTTCTCGATAACAAATCTCCGAAATTAGGGTTTACTTCCAACAAATTATATATTTCTGACATTAGGTTTGACTATCAACAATTTTGTCTTATAGTTAATGTTCACCAGGTAGTTATTATGATGTAGTTGTCATTGCATGTACATGTGAAAACCTGGTCATAGCCGTTCATGATATAAAAACTTTAGTTAAGTTACATGCACTGTTGGTACTACATGTGTTAATTGCCATTTAAAAAAAAACAAAAAAAATAATAAAAATAAAATAAAATAAAACATCTTCAAAAGGATTACACTGCAAGTAAGCATCAGAACAAAATGGTATTGTGTAAGCTGAAAGGTATGAAAATGGAACAGTGGGGTATCATTTGTCATTAGTGAAAAAAATATGTACAACTGGAAGAGTAAATGCCAGCATTAAGACTTGCAGATTGAGTGTCAATGAGTTAGAAGAAAATCTCAGAGACAAAGATGGACCCCTTCGCCTTGTTTTTTGTTGTTTTTAAATGATTCATCATGAATGCTCTTAATGATATAGAGAATGATTCTGTGTAAATACACATGGACATCAATAACTCTGAGTCAAAATATGACCGAAAAAAGGCTAGACTGTGAATGTGAGGAAGTTTTAGGAATCCCTCACTTATGTGCTTTGCTTATATTTTCACTCTTATAAATCTATAAGAGTGATATATAATAAAAACTTATCTAAATGGTTCTAAAAGAGTTATTAAAATAAGTGTAAAATGAAACTTCTAGTTCATTTTTAAAAAGCATTGTATCATAGATTAATTGGCAACATTTTTTCTTTCTTAGTGGCACCTAAAATAATGGTGTGTCTTACAGTCAGTGACATATTAGAGTAATGAAGTATGTTATATACCTAAAAGAGCAGCTTTGCCATTTCTCTACACTTGCCAAATTATAGGAAGGAGAAAGCTTAGGAAAGCATAAGCTGGAAACTGCTACACAGGCAGCAAAGAAGACTATCATTAAGTAAATTTTAGAAAAAAAAAGATTAAAAATTAGGAGGAAAAAAGACATAATTGATTCATTTCCATTAAGATGATTGTGAAATAATATTTAAATATTGTAAATGGGAGGTGTTGTCAGCAAGAGAGTTCATTGGATAGCAAGTTTTTTTTCTGACGTGGTTAGTACTCTTCCCTATCCACCCATGCTGCATTCGTTTCAACTCTTTTTGGGCATAACAAAACAATTCCTCTCAAACTTTCAGTATGTCCACTGAGGAAAAACTACAAACTGATGGCTAAGTCACAACCAAATAGACTCAATAATCCTCTGATACCAGATGGGTCTCAGATTATACTTGTCAGGAGTCTTGAACTTAATTAACCCAAAATACATCTTAGCAATCATATTCGTCCACTGATCCAGATGCAAACCCTCTAAAGACATTTCTCTTCTACCTATTGTCTTTTCTTGCTCTTCTCTTATGACTCATCCTCCGCACTGCTGTCCTCCCTCCCCATGATTCTATTGTGCTCTGGAATCTTCTCTCGTTTTAACCAAATTCCCTTGTCTTTTCTTCCTCTTCTCCAAACTCCCTCTCTGCCTCCTCATCTTGACTGAAACCTAGCTATTCCCAGGGGACATCACTCTCGCTTCAACCCTCTTGAACTAATGCTATTTATTCTCATAGAGTACACATATCACGTAGCTGCAGACTGGGTTAGCATTCTCCCTGTTGCCACTTCTACATGACTATTCTTCCACATTTTGGCAAAAACTTTTCTTGCCACTTTTAAAACTCCTTCCATCTAGCTATAGTATCCTTCCCCACCTTGTTTCTGTTCTTTTATCAATCGCCTGATTACTTTCTCACATTCACTGGAGACTGTGGCACCTGGTTCTTTCTCACTGCCCTCATTACTGCGATCATCATAGACATATTGAAGGCATTTTTCCAGTACTTTAACTCAGAGATGTTTCTAACTACGTGACTCAAACCATCTGCCTCTTCTCTTAATTTTAATAACTCATTACCATGGCTACACCCTGAAATTTATTGCCTAGAACTAAGTTAATCTTGAACCATAAATTCCTAAGTCTCATGCTCTAATCAGTGACCTTTTAAAATTCTGGACTGGAAAAGCTAGAGGGTCTACTATATCAGCTCCTGATCTCCAAACGTCCATGCTTCGATGCTGTGATGGATTTCATTAATTCATTAAATAAATGTTTATTAATCACCTCCAATGTTCTAGGCACTGTGCATGGCACTGTGGATACATCAATAAGGTAAATACATAGTTTCTGATCTCATGGGATTGCAATCCACTGAGAGAAATAATTACTTAATAAAATGATTACACAAATAAAAATTGCAAACAAGTAAATGTTATCACGTAAAAAATACAAGTACTGTGAAACCATATAATGGGAGATATATGATCCTCACTACCCCCTGAGATTGTGACCTTTAAGCTGAGATCTAAAAGGAAAGTAAAGTTTGGCTAAAGGTAGTAGTTAGAGGAAAGAGCATCCAAAGCAGAGCGAACCGCATGGGCAAAGGTTGTGAGGCAAAAGATTCCATAGCATGGTTTCATAACAAATACAGAGTGGCTTGAGTGCAGAAAGCAAGATGAAAAGAGGGGTAGAAGAATCTAGAAAAGAGGTGATATTGAGGCAATGTAGAATCTTTGACATCATGATGCAGAAGGAACTGAGGGATGTAAGGAAATGGGTGAATAATATTTGTTTCAGAAAATGCTTTGATTGCAGTTTGAAGTAAGCAAGAGTACATGCAGGATGGGAATGACTGCTAGTTGCCTATCTCATCATTTCTTCCTCGCCTTTTTTCTTTAGTAACAAAACCCTATATTTAAGATGGGCACAGCACCTCTCTGAAGAGAGGATATCTTGCAGCCTCTTTACATCTCTGAGTAGTTATGTAACTAAATTCTGGCCAATGAGACAAAGAAAAATATATGTTTTCCAAGAAGACTCCTTAAACAGCAGAAGATTACATACTTCTTGTCCATTTTCACCTTCTTGTTGTCTAAAATGCAGACAGAAACACAGCATTTGGAGATGTGGAATGAAATCACCCTGTTGGGAAGAATGGAGTTGGTGCTGTTATTTGGAACCATTCATGCAGCATATTGTAGCATGTAGAAATGTGCTACATATGGCAATGCATTGCGGTAAAAACAATATAACTAGATCTTTGATGAGGATGGGGCAAATATACCAGCACCAGAGGGCTTACCTCTGTACTTCATTTATGAAATAAAAAAAATAAATTTCATGAAAAGCCATTCCATATAGTTCATCGTGAACAAGAACAATGGCCCCAAACTGCTCTCTGATAACTCATCAATGGAGTTAAAAAATATAATGGAAGAAAAGATTCAATTTATTTTAAAAAATCCTTAATGTTTATTTATTTATTTAATGTTTATTTATTTTTGAAAGAGACAGAGCACAAGTAGGGGAGGGGCAAAAAGAGAGGGAGACACAGAATCCAAAGCAGCCTCAGGCTCTGAGCTGTCAGCACAAATCCCTATGTGGGGCTCAAACCCATGAACCGCGAGACCATGACCTGAGCCAAAATCAGTTGCTTAACCGACTGAGCCACCCAGGCGTACCTAATGTTTATTTCTTTTTAAGAGAGAGAAAGAGAGAGAGAGAGGGAGAGGGAGAAGCAGAGGCCCAGTGGGGGATTGGCAAAGAAGGAGGCACAAAATCCAAAACAGTCTTCAGGCTTTGAGCTATTAGCATATAACCTGACACAGGTCTGGAATCCACCAGCTTTGAGATCATGACCTGAACTGAAGTCTGTCGCTTATGGTGACCTAGCCACCCAGGCACGCCAGAAAGATTCAATTTATAAAGCATTTGCCATTTGCAACAATATGGATTAAGCTATATAGTATAAAGCTAAGTGAAATAAGTCAGAGAAAGACAAATCCAATATGACTTCACTCATACGTGGAATTTAAGAAAAGAAAAAAATTAGCAAAACAAAAAAGAAGGGGAGACAAAGAAACAGCTTCTTAACTATCGAGAACAAAAAATTTATAAAGCAACCAAAATGATAAAATATGCAGGCAGTAACTAAACAAGTAATGTAAATGAACCATATGAGTAAACCTTAAAACTCTATAATATATAAAGAAACTATAAATGGGTGAAAAAAGGATCACAGTGTTCATGGCTTACACTAAAAGCAGTAATCGTTTTACAATATATAAGTATATCAAATAAACACGTCATGCACCTTAAACTTATGCAATGTCATATGTGAAATACATCTCTATTAAGCTGGAAAAAAGTAATAAATCCAGCCCAAATTAATCCATCTAAATTAAACTCTAAAATTAAATATAATCCCAACTAAAATATTAACAAGATCTTTTTTATTTTTACTTTTTATTGTTTTTAATTTTAATTCCAGCATAGTTAACATATAGTGTCATATTAGTCTCCAGTGTACAATACAGTGATTCAACAATTCTATATATTACTCAGTTCTCATCCATGGGAAGTATATTCTTTAATCCCCATCATCTATTTAATTCATCCCCCCCACCTCCATTCCAGTAACCATCATTTTGTTCTCTATAGTTAAGAATCTGTTTCTTTGTTTGTCTCACCCTCTTTTTTTACTTTACTTATTTGTTTTATTTTCTTAAATTCCACATATGAGTGAAGTCATATTGTATTTGTCTTTCTCTGACTTATTTCACTTAGCATTATACTCTATAGCTCAATCCATATTGTTGCAAATGGCAAGATTTGCCTTATATGTGTATATATAGTGCCTCTTCTTTACCCATTCATCAATTGATGGACACTTGAACTGCTTCCATATCTTGGCTATTGTACATAATATTGCGATAAACTTTATCCCCTTTGAATTTATGTTTTTGTGTTTTCTTGGGTAAATACACAGTAGTGCAATTTCTGCATCAAAGGGTAGTTTTATTTTTATCCTTTTGAGGAAACTCCATATTGTTTTCCAAAGTGGCTGCACCAGTTTGCCCCCTCACCAGTAGTGCAAGAGGGTTCCTTTTTCTTCACATCCTTTCCAACACTCATTTCTTTTTTTTTTATTTTAGCCATACTGATGGATGTGAAGTGATAGCTCCTCATAGTTCTGATTTGTATTTCCCTGATGATGAGTGATGTTGAGCATCTTTTCGTGTCTCTATTGGCCATCTGGATGTCTTCTTTGGAAAAATGTTTATTCATGTCTTCTACCCATTTTTAAGTGGGTTTTTCATTTTTTGCATGTTGAGTTTTTTAAGTTCTTTATATGTGTTGGATATGAACCCTTTATCAGAGATGTCATTTGCAAGTATCTTCTCTCATTCCATAGTTGCCTTTAGTTTTGTTGACTGTCTCCTTTGCTGTGTATAAGGTTTTATTTTGATGTAGTGCCAACATTTGAATTATACTTTTAAATTCTTTGCTTATGGAGACATATCGAGAAAAATGTTGCTATGGCCAATGTCAGAGAAATTACCACCTGTGCTCTCTTCTATGTTTATGGTTTCAAGTCTCATGTTTAGATCTTTAACCCATTTTTTAAGTTTATTTATTTATTTTTGAGAGAGATAGCAGGGGAGAGGGAGAGAGAAATGGAGATATAGAGAATTCAAAGCAGACTCTACACTGTCAGTGTGGAGTCCAATGCAGGGCTTGAACTTATGAACCTTGAGATTATGAGCTGAGCCAAAGTCGAATGCTTAACTGACTAAGGCATCCAGGCGCCTCATTTTTAACCCATTTTAAGTTTATTTTAGTGCATGGTGAAGGAAAGTGGTCCAGCTTTATTCATTTGCATGTTTTTTTTCTAGTTTTTCAATACCATTTGTTGAGGAAACTGTTTCCCATTGGATATTTACTCCTACTTTCTCAAAGATTAATTGACCATTTAATTGTAGGTTTATTTCTGGGCTCTCTATTCTATTCTACTGACCTATGTGTTTATTTTTATGCCAGCAACATATTGTTTTCATTACTACCTCTTTGTAATATAACTTGAAGTCTGGAATTGTGATGATTCCAGCTTTGCTTTTCTTCTTCAAGGTTGCTTTGGTTATTTGGAGTCTTTCATGGTTCCATAGAAATTCGTGGGAGTTCTGTGAAAAATGCTGTTGGTATTTTGATAGGGACTGCATGAAATGTGTAGATCGCTGGGGTGCCTGTGTGGCTGAGTCAGTCAAGCGTCCAACTCTTGATTGCAGCTCAGGTGTTAATCTCACAGTTTGTGAGATCAAGTCCCATGTCCAGCTCTGTGTGTAAGCATGGAGCCTGCTTGGGATTCTCTCTCTCTCTCTCTCTCTCTCTCTCTCTCTTTCTCTCTCTGCCCATTCTCCACTCATTCTCTCACACTCTCTCTCTCAAAAATAAATAAACATTAAAAAACTTAAATGTGTAGATGGCATTAGAAGTAAAGATATTTTAACAATATTTGTGCTTCTGAACCATGAACATGAATTGTCTTTCCATCTCTTTTTTTCCTATTCAATTTTGTTTCTGAGTAGAGGAGAAGCTCTCAGTATTTCTCCATTGAGAATGATATGAGCTGACTCTTTCAAAGTATTGTTGGGTTTGTCGTGCTAGTATTCTATTGATGATTTTTGCATCCATATTCAGGGATAATGGCCTGTCATTCTTTTTTAGTGGTGTCTTTATCTGGTTTTGGTATCAGCATAATGCTAGCCTCATAGAATGAATTTGGAGGTTTTCCTTTCTTTTCTATCTTTTGGAGTAGTGTGAGAACAGTAGGTGTTAACTCTTATTTCGATATTTGGTAGAATTCATCTATGAAACCATCTGGCTCTGGACTTTTGTTTGTTCGGAGATATTTTGAATACTGATTCAATTTCTTTGCTGGTTTATCCATCTGCTCAAGTTTATATTTCTTCTTCTTTCAGTTGTGGTAGTTTATATGTTCCTAAGAAGTTGCTCAATTTT
The DNA here is from genome assembly GCA_030068075.1 of Paguma larvata. NCBI lineage: Eukaryota > Metazoa > Chordata > Mammalia > Carnivora > Viverridae > Paguma > Paguma larvata. The sequence continues at coordinate 66,507,492 of CM057830.1, forward strand.
TCCAGATGTCCAGTTGGTTGTCATATAGTGTTTCATAATACTGTCTTCTAATTGTTTGTATTTCTGTAGTGTTAGTTGTATTTCTCCTTTCTCACTTGTGATTTTATTTTGAGTCCTTTCTTTTTTTCTTTTTGATAGGTCTGTTTAGAGGTTAATTAATTTTATTAATTCTTTTCAAAGAACCAGATCTTAGTTTCATTGATCTGTTCTACTGTTTTTTGTTGTTATTGTTGTTTGCTTGTCTCTTTCTCTATATTTATTTATACTCTAGTCTTTATTATTTCTTTCCCTCTGCTGTCTTTAGGCTTCATTTATTGTTCTTTTTCTAGCTCCTTTAGGTGTAAGGCTAGGGTGTTTATTTGGGATTTTTCTTGCTTCTTAAGGTAGGCATGTATTGGTATATTATTCCCTCTTAGGACTGCTTTTGCTGCATCCCAATGGTTTTGGACTCTTGTGTTTTCATTTCATTTGTTTCCGTGTATTTTTTTATCTCTTCTTTGATTTCCTGGTTGACTTATTCATTCTTTAGTAACATTTTGTTTAACTGCCATGTATTTGTGGTCTTTCAAAGATTTTTCTTGCGGTTGACTTAAAATTTCATGGCACTGTGGTCAAAACAATGCAAGGTATGAGTGGTCAAAAAAGATGCAAGGTATGGGTGTCAATCTTTTTGTGTTTGTTAAGGCCTGATTTGTGAACTAATATGTGATCTATTCTGGGGAATGTCCCTTGTGTACTTGAAAAAATGTATATTCTGCTGATTTAGGATGAATGTTCCGAATATATCCAAAAGTCCATCTGATACAGTGTGTCATTCCTTGTTGATTTTCTGGTTAGATGATCTATCCTTTGATGTAAATAGGGTGTTGAAGTTCCCTAATATTATTTTATTATTATGAATTAGTACCTTGAATTTTGTTATTAATTTTTCTATTTATTCAGATGTTTTCATGTTGGGTGCATAAGTATTTACGGTTGTTAGATCTTCTTTTTGGATTGCCCCCTTTATTATGATAAAGTGCCTTTCCTCATCCCTTGTTACAGTCTTTGGTTTAAAGTCTAGTTTGACTGATATAAGTATTGCTACTCTGGTTTTCTTTTGAAGTCCATTTGCATGATAAATGTTGCTCCATCCCCTCACTTTCAATATGCAGGTGTCTTTAGGTCTAAAATGAATCTCTTCTAGGTAGCATATATATGGGTCTTACTTTTTTATCCATTCTGACGCCGTATGACTCTTACTGGAGCATTTATCTATTTATATTTAGAGTAACTATTGATAGATATGTATTTACTGCCATTTTATTAGTTGTCTTGTCATTGTTTCTGGAAGTCTTCTCTGATCCTGTCTTGTTTTGTCTCTTTTGGTCTTTCCTTCCCACTGAAAGAGTCCTCTTTAGTATTTCTTGCATGGTTTGTTTAGTGTCTGAACTCCTTTAGTTTTTGTTTGGTACACTCTTTATATCTCTTTCTATCTGTTTGGTACACTCTTTATCTCTCCTATTCTGAATAGAAGCCTTAATGGATAGAGTATTCTAGACTGAAGATTTTTCCCACTTAGCAAGCACTTTGAATATATCATGCTACTCCCTTCTGGCTTGCCACATTTCTGTTTGGAAATCTGTAGCTAGCCTTATGGGTCTTCCCTTGTAAGTTGAGGAGTTTGTCTTGCCACTTTTAGGATATTTTTAAATCAATTTATTTTGCAAATTTCACAACAATATGTCTTGGGTTGGCCTGCTTTTGTTGATTTTGATGGGGGTTCTCTTTGCTTCCTGAATCTGAATATCTGTTTCCTTTCCCAGATTATGGAATTGTTCAGCTATTATTTCCTCAAATAAATCTTCTGTTCCCTTTTCTCTCTTCTTCTTCCGGGACTTCTATAATACACATGTTACTATGGTTGATGGAGTCACCGAGTTCCCTAAATCTATTTTCATGTTCTATAATTATTTTTTCTCTGTTTTTTTCACCTTTAATATTTTTCATTATTTTGTCTTCTATATCACTAATTCTTCCCTCTGGTTCTTTCAGTCTGGTGTTCATTGCATGAAGACTGTATCCAATCTCGGTTATTGCATTCTTCATTTCTGATTGGTTCTTTTTTAACTCTTTATCATGGTGGTAAGTACCTCTCGGATGTCTTCCACTCTTTCTTCAAGCCCAGTGAGTATCCTTATGATTGATTCTCTATCTGGCATGTTACTTACATCTATTTCACTTAGAATCTGGCTGTGGACTTATTTTGATGTTCAGTTTTGAATGAATTCATCTGTCTTAGCATTCTGTCTAAGCATCTGCTTTCTTCTGTTTGTGAGAAAAGCTATTATGTTTCCTGGTCCTGAGAATAATGACTTTAGGAAGAAGAGTTCATGTAGTATCGAAGTCTTAGTGCTTCAGAGTGTCTCCAGTGAGTGCTGCATGTGTTATGCTGTTGTGTTCTGGGTGCTATATCCTTCAGGCCAGTTGTCAGCAGAGGCTCTCTTTGCCTGCCATGGTCAGTGTTTGGTCATTGGCCAGACTTGGTGAGGTTTAACTAGGTGTGCTCTTGTCCGCTCCTTAAATGTAACCTGATCCTACTTCTACTAGAACTGAAGCCCAGCAGAACTCTCTGGTTGAGAGACTTGGTGTGGGGATGGATTTCTTCTGGTCTTCTAAGGAAGGGGCCCACTGCACTGGGACTGAGGCAGGCTTGACTGAGAAGGGCAATCCCACCCAAGCACAGGAATTCAAGACTTGGTGTAAGCAAGTTTATTAGTCAGTGTCAGCACTGTGGTGCTTCCTGAAGTTTGCTCTGTGTTTATGCTGAGGCACAAGGTAGGGAAATGGCACTGGCCAACTCCTTTGTCCTCAAATATGCATCTCCATGAATGCTGACTCTCAGGGACATGCTCGAAGAAGAGCAAATAATCTCTCCCCTGTGTGTCCCAGATGTTGCTCAAATTGCTGTTTCTATGCCATCAGCCTCCTGTGTTGTTTGTCTGCCTTCTCTCTAGGAGCAGGGCAGTGCCCTCAGGACTCTAGACTCTACCCTAGCTAATCCCACTGACCTTGAAAACTGTGGGCTTTAAGTCCCCCTATCCCGCACTGGTTTCAAGAGTCTACAAATACCTGCCCCTCTCATTTTTCCCAGCAAATGGCTTTCAGGAAATGTTCTCTTTTTACATTCCCCTGTGTTCTCCTCATTTGCTCTCACACTTAACATCCACAGCTGCCTCCCCTGCAAAGCACCTGTGATTCATTTCTCCACTAAACCATGTCTCCACACTTACTACCTTCTTTGATGTGGTCCCTTCACTCCCTTTAGTTGTGGAGTTTGTTCTTTCAGTCTTCAACTTGATTTCTGGAGTATTTAGAATGATTTTAATGTTACCTTTTTAAAAAACGTTTATTTATTTTTGAGAGAGATTGAGACAGAGTGTGAGCAGGGGATGGGCAGAGAAAGGGAGACACAGGATCTGAAGCAGGCTCCAGACTCTGAACTGTCAGCACAGAGCCCGACATAGGATCAAACCCACAAACTTTGAGATCATGACCTGAGCTGAAGTCGGACGTGACTGAGCCATCCAAGTGCCCCTGATTTGAATGTTATCTTAATGGAAGAGATGAGCCTAGGGTCCTCCTACTCTGCTGTTATGTTCTACCAAGTCCTTCAAATCTATCTCTTTATATTTAAAAAAAATTCTACTAATGTTGTATAATTGTTTTTAATGCTCCAGAATATATCAGGGATTTCCACCAAGTGAGTGTAAGACAACACTAATTTCCATTCATCCAGAAAAGATGTTAAAGATGTTAAAATAAGAGTGTTGATCTTACATTTAACCCTTCAAATCAGGCTGATGCAACCATTGATCTTGCCCTTACTGGACTGCAAAAAAAAAAAAAAGGTGGGAGGCAAACATTAACTAATGTTAGATAATTATCCAGTATCATCCCAGGTTGAACTGGACCTGACTATACTTGTTCTCATTTCTCTCTGGCCAGACTTTTGGCATTGTCTTTACTTTACATTCAAAACCACTTATGACCACTCTGGGATGTGATACACTTGTTTATGCTCTTCCTGACTATTTGGAATGCAGTCTGGTTTTAGACTTAGCTTGTCCTCTGACCCTGGCATCACCGACTATTTTGGTTGTGTCCTTCCATCCCAGGACTTCTTTAAACTACAACCACTGATTCCATCCTAACAAGGTGTCTGAAGAGCTGGCTTCAGGCTGTATGCAAAGGAAATGAAACATCAGATTTTAAAAATTAAGTTGCCATTCAGATTTTTCTGAGTTTAAGTGGTGAAATAAAGGGATTGCCAGACAGAAGAGCATTTGCAGAGGAACCCAGGTATCTTTTGGGTAATTCTGCATAGAGAAAAAAAAAGGGCAATTTTTTGATCCAGAATGAATCCTTAATCCTTGGAAGAGGAGAACAATTCTGAGTATAATATTGTGCTTCTAATTCTGATTTGTCTCTTCACTTGACCCCTAAAAAGTACTTATGTATGGGATTTAGAGAGTAAGAGGGTTATATATAAAACTGAAAAAAAGCTATTTCAGTATACACACCTGGAAGACAACTGGGGCAAAACAGCATTGCGTCTTCCTTTTGAAATTATAAGAAAGGAAAGAAGAAAAGTAATTTTTACCTTATAACCAACTTTTTTAGAGCTTTGGCACTGCAAGTATTGTATTTTTCTTTCTTTTTAGCAAGGTGTCTACAGGAAGCTGTGGTGCCTGGCAGAGTTAGCAGTAATACCTAGCAGGGACCACATGACCAAGTCAAGACTACAATCCCCAGCATCAGTCCAGTGGACTGGTTCATTGGTCACGGTGCGAGGAGGAAGCATATGTACTTATGAGCACCAAGTGAAACATACCTAGACACTTTTAGAAATGGTTCAGAGAGGAATTGGTGGTAGCACTTTAGAGGGGATTGAGGCCATGCATCAGTAGATGGGAACAAAACCCATAGAGTTCAGGTATTATTGTAATATACATCATTTATACACATAATTGATGGGATCTTACATAAATTCAGATTGCATTGGAAATTTTTCTTTCTGACTTTAATTCTTTTTACTCACTCCTGAATCTGATATTTGTCCTCATCATGAATTTTGTTCCAACAACACCTCCTTGGTCTCAAAATAATTCTGGCTTTACAATCTTGGAAAAGAAGGACAAAACTGGAGGTATCACAATCCCAGATTTCAATATATATTATGAAGCTGTAGTAATGAAAAGAGCATGATACCAGCACAAAAATAGACACATAGATCAATAAAACAGAATAGGGAGCCCAGGAATAAACCCACACGTATAAGGTCATTTAGTCTTCAATAAAAGACAGAATATACAATGGGAGAAAAATAGTCTCTTCAACAGATGGTGATGGGAAAACTGGACAGCTACATGCAAAAGAATGAAACTGGACCACTTTCTTACACCACACACAAAAATAACTCAAAATGGATTAAAGATGTAAATGTGAGACCTGCAACCATAAAATTCCTAGAAGAAAACATGGGCAGTAATTTTTTTGACATGAGCCACAGAAATGTTTTTCTTGCTATGTCTTCTTTGGCAAGGTAAGAAAAGCAAAATTGAACTATTGGGACTACACCAAACTAAAAAAACTTGGCAGAGTTGAGGTAACCATGAACAAAACAAAAAGACAATCTGCTGAATAGAAGAAGACATTTGTAAATAATATATTCAATAAGGAGTTAATATCCAAAATATATAATGAACTTATACAACTCAACATGAAAAATCAAATAATCCAATTAAAAAAATACATAAAACATGAATAGACATTTTTCCAAAGAAGGCGTAAAGATGGTTAACAGACACATGAAAAGATGCTCAACATCACTAATCATCTTGGAAATGAAAATCAAAACCACAATGAGATATCACCTCACATCTGTCAGAATGGCTAAAACCAAAACACAAGAAACAACAACTATTGGCAGAGTGGAAAAAAAAGGAAATTTTGTGCACCTTCAGTGGGAATGAAGACTGGTGCAGCCACTGTGGAAAACAGCATGGAGGTTCATCAAAAAATTAAAAAAGAAAAAAGGAAAGAAATTACCATATAATCTAGTGATTCCACTCCTGGGTATATACCCAAAGAAAATGAAAACACTAAATCAAAAAGATATATGCATCCTTATGTGTATTGCCCCGCTGTTTACACTAGCTTAGATATGGAAGAAACACAGTGTTAATCCATAGATGAATGGATAAAAAAGTTGTATTTATACATAATGGAATATTACTCTGTCATAAAAAAATGTGATCTTACCACTTGCAACAACATAGTTGGATCTAGAGGGTATAATGAAAAATGAAAGAAGTCAGTCAGAGAAAGATAAATACCATATGATTTCACTCATATGTGGAATTTAAGAAACACAACAAATGAATAAAGAGAAAAAGAGACAAACAAAAAAATAGACTCTCAAATATAGGAAACAAACTAGTGGTTTCCAGAGGGCAGTTGATTGGGGGCTGGGTAAAATAGGTGAAGGAAATTAAGAGTACACTTATTATGAGCACTGAGTAATGTATAGAAATTTTGATTCATTATATCATACACCTGGAAGTAATGTAACACTGTATGTTAATTATACTTGAATTTTTAAAATAAACAAATAATAATTACAATAATAATGATAAGTCTTGCTTTAATTGCTTTCCTATTCAATATGGATCCACCATCATCAATAACCATTGCTGGGGTCCTTGTTCCAGCGAATCTAGGGGTCCATGAAGAACGGACGGTCAGGCGAAAGAAAGTGAGAGAGCCACGAGAAAAGTGTAGTCTGATGACCAAGCAGACAGCCCTGGCAATTCTGGCATCTCCGCCCTGCTGGTCTCAGTGTCTTTATTTTTAAAGGTAGCAAGTGACATTACATCAGTGACAAGGCATTCTTAACAACATACATTGTTGTCGCAAGACCTATGTTAGTCATCTATAGGTAGATTAGAAGTCATTCTATCCATAATCGTAAGGGCTCATGTCTATCTATTATTTTACGGTAGCTTTTGCAAGAGTATTTTGTTATTGCCTTTTTATTATAAGGGAGTGTGGGGATGAGAATTACAAAAGGATTTGTGAAATATTAACCTCAGGGAGGTGCTCGATATTTGTTGTTGATCAGTGAAGATATGTGTTGTACCATATCTATAAACAGTTCTTCTAACTTTTGGGCTAGGCTAACCTCTGGGGGAGGTCCTAAGTCTCTTTACAGTCTCTCCTATCAGTCTGTTAATCAAATACTGAGAGAAGCTTTACAGAGATGTGCCTTGGGTTTTATGGTGGGGCTAAGGGGATGATTAACACAATGCGATACCTGTATGGAAAATCTAGTTTGGTTCAAGGAGTCTTGGGACCTAAACCCCTACTAATTTCTAGCCAACTCATAACTGCTGTTCTATATGATCAATTTGTGTAACCTATCGCCAAGAGGCGACTTCGAAGTTACTTCTGGCCAGGTTACTCTCATTCAGATTTTATCCATCAAGACATCACACTCCAGGTCCCCTTTTCCATATGCCATAAAACCAAAGAGCATTACAAGACATCGCACTCCAGGTCCCCTTTTCCATATGCCATAAAACCAAAGAGCATTATATACCTTAGGCCAACGAAAGCAGTTCAAGAAATCCAGGCCTGAAAGATTATTTAGAAGGAGGTAAGATTAGGCCTCAGTTTGGCTGGCGGGAGATTTGCTTTAACGTTTTCCACACAGGGAGGGGTCTCAACCTGTGAGCCCAAAATGGCTCCCAACAAACCATAATAATGACAATAATAGTAGTAATAAATACATCAAAAACAAAAGCTACCACTTATTATTTACAATATGCCAAGCATATTTCATATATTATCTCATTTATTCTTCACTATTCCAGCAATGATAAGAAAAACTATCTTTTACTGAGTAAAACTATGTGTCAATCACAGTGTTAGGTATTTTATATGCATTATTTCATTTGGTTATCTAAATACTATGAGGTATGTACTAATAATATTTTTATATTAAAGATTAAGGAATTTACATTCAGAATGATAAAATAACTCCATAGTGCCTCACTCTCATCATTATTATCACTTCTACTATAGCATCTCCTTTAAATTCTGGTTCACCAACTTTCTAATATATAAATGTATTTGTTGTGACAGAAAGTCAAAATAACAGCAACTTAAAAATTATAGTTTATTTCACCTTTATTTTAAAATGTTAATTTCATATGTCTTTTTTCCAACTTTTATTGAGAAATAGATATATATTGCTGTATAAGTTTAAGGCATATAATAGGTTGATTTACACATATTTTGAAATGATTACCACAGTAAGTTTAGCTAACACCCATAATATAAAGATACAATAAAAAGAATGAAGAAAAAATTAAAGAAAAAAATTGCATTGTGATGTAAACTTTTTGAATTTACTTTCTTAAGAACATTCTGTATATCATACAGCAGTGTTAGCTATATTCATCGTATTGTACATTACACCCCTATTGCTTATTCACTTTATAACTTTGACCACCTTCCTCCAATAACATCTCTCCTCACCTTCCACATCTGGTAACCACAAGTCTAATCTCTTCTTCCAAAAGTGTGGATTTTTTTAAGTTTTTAAGTTTTTTTTAAGTTTTTTTAATTTTTAAGTGAAATTATACACTATTTATCTTCCTCTACCTTACTTAATTTACTTACCATGATGCCTTTAAGTTACATCCATAAATGGCAAGATTTCCTCATTTTTATGGCCAAATAATATTCCATTGTGTACGTGTACCACATTTCAACCACATTTGTCCACTGACAGACCCTTGGGTTGTTTCAGTGTCTTGGCTATTGTAAATAATGTTGCTATGGACATGGAGGAGCATATATCTCTTTGAACATATTTTTATTTCCTGTGTATATATTCTCAGAATAGAAATTGATTGATTATATGGTGCCAAATTTTTCATTTTCTGACAAACTTCCAAAATGTTTTCCATAGTGGCTGTACCAATTTACACTCCCACCAACAGGCCAGAAATGTTCCCTTTTTTGCTTCCTTCTTTTTAAGTTTTTAATTCCAGTTAATCAACATACAGTGTTGTATTAATTTCAGGTATATAATATAATGATTCAGCACTTTCATACAATATCCAATGCTTATCACAAGTGCACTCCTCAATAAACATCACCTATTTAACCTATCCCCCTACCCACCTCCCTTCTAGTAAACATCAGTTTGTTCTCTATAGTTGTGTCTGTTTCTGGTCTTCTCTCTCCTGCTCTCTTTTATTTTCCTTCTTTTCGTTTCTTTGGTTAGTTTCTTAAAGTCCACATATGAGTGAAATCATATGGTATTTGTCTTTCTCTGACCGACTTATTTCACTTAGTATTATAATCTGTAGCTCCATCCAGGTCATTGCAAATGGCAAGATTTCATTATTTTTTATGACAATAATATTTCAGTCATAAAAATGGATCCATTCATCTATCAATGTACACTTGAGCTGCTTCCATATCTTGGCTATTGTAAATAATTCTGCTATAAACATAGGGTTGGATGTATTTCTTTGAATTTGTATTCTTGTATTCTTTGATAAATACCCAGTAGTGCAATTGCTGGATCATAAGGTCGTTCTATTTTTAACCTTTTGAGGAAGTTACATACTGTTTTCCACAGTGGCTACACCAGTTTGCATTTCTATTAACAGTGCAGGAAGTTTCCTTTTTCTTCACAACCTCACCAACACCTATCGTTCTTTGAGTTGTTGATTTTAGTCACTCTGAGAGGTGTGAGTTTTGTAGTAGTTTTGATTTGCATTTCCCTGGTAATAATTGATAATAAGCATCTTTTCATGTGGCCTTTTGTTTATCTTCTTTGGAAACATGTCTATTCATGTATTCTGCCTTTTTTTTAACTGGATTATTAATTTGGGGAGGAATTTTATATGTTCTTCATATATTTTGGGTAGTAGCTCTTTATCAGATATGTCATTTGCAAATATCTTCTCCCATTCCATAACTTGATTTTAGTTTTGTTGTTTCCTTGGCTGTACAGAAGCCTTTTATTTTGATGTAGTATCATAGTTTATTTCTGTTTTTTTTCCCCCCAGCCTCAGGACACATATGTAGAAAGAAGTTGCTATAGCCAATGTCAAAGAAGTTACTGCTTGTTGTGGAGTTATTTCTAGAGAGTGTATTGTAAGACTTGAAAGGTGAGAGGTAATTGCTGAAGCATCAGCAATGTTCTGGTCTCAAGGCTACCGAACGCATTAGCATTATGAGGACAGAGCCCCATGAACTCCCAAAGAACAATTTAGATACATCTGCTGTAACTTCCTGACTTTCCTTGAAACCACAGGCACTCCCTTCATGTCTTCACGCAGCCACCAGCCATATGTCTGTCTAATGTCTAAAAATCCTTTGTGCTCTCTTTCATTGCTTCGATATTCCTTGATACTTCTATCTAAATAAAGACTATGTGCAGTCTGCTGCTGCTGCTATTTCGAGGGCAGAGACATCCCTGCATGACTGTTCAGTCTAAGTGTCTGAGAACTTTTTCTTCAGTGCATGACTACAGCTTGTTTTCTCTTTTAGGATTTTTGTGGTTTCAGGTACCACATTATGTCTTTCATCCATTTTGAATTTATTTTTGTGCGTGGTGTAAGAATGTGATATAGTTTCATTCTTTTGCATTATGCTGTCCAGTTTTCCCCACACCATTTGTTGAAGAGACTATCTTCTTCCCATTGAATATTCTTTTCTACTTTGTCAAAGACTAATTGACTATATATTCGTGGGTTTATTTCTTGGTTTTATATTCTGTTTCATTTATCTATGTGTCTATTTTTATGCCAGTACCATACTCTTTTCATTACTACAGCTTAGTAATATAATTTGGAGTCTGGAATTATGATGTCTCCAACTTTGTTTGTCTTTTTCAAGAATGCTTTGGCTTTTCTGGGTATTCTGTGGTTTTATCCAAATTTTAGGATTATTTGTTCTACCTCTGTGAAAACTGTTATTTTGATAAGAATATCATTACACGTGTAGATTTATTTTTAAATAAATTTTTTCTTCCTATCTATAAGCATGGAAGGTCTTTCCATTTCTTCGTGTCATCTTGAATTTCTTTCATCAGTGTTTACATTTTTCAGAGTACAGGTCTTTCACTTCTTTGGCTAGATTTATTCCTAAGTATTTTTGATATAATTGTAAATGCTGTTGTTTTCTTAACTTCTCTTTCTGCTGCTTCATTATTGGTATGTAGAAATGCAACAGATTACTGTACATTGATTTTTATCCTACAGCTTTACTTAATTCGATTATCAGTTCTAACAGTTTTTTGGTGGAGTCTTTCGGGACTTCTATATATAGTAGTATGTCATATGCAAATTGTGAAAGTTTTATTTCCTCCTTACAGATATGGATGCCTTTTTTTTCTTTTGTTGTCTAACTCCTGTGGCTAAGACTGCCAGTGCTAAATTGAATAAAAGTGGTGAGAATGAACATGTTGGTCTTGTTCCTGACCTTAAGGGAAGAGTTCTCAGTTTTTCCCAAATGATGATAATGTTAGGTGAGAGTTTGTTCATATATGGCCTGTATTATATTGAGATATGTTTCCTCTAAATCTACTTTGTTGAGAGTTTTTATATAAATGAATTTTGTACTTTGCAAATTGTTTATTCTGCACTTATTGAAATGGTCTTACAGTTCTTATTCTTTCTCTTATTATTGTGATGTTTTACATTGATTGAGTTGAAACACACTTGCAACCCTGGAATAAATGCCACTTAATTGTGGGGAGTGATATTTTTAATGTATTGTTGAATTCAGTTTCCTTTTCTTTTGCTGAGAAATTTCCATTCATGTCCATCAGAAATGTTGACCTGCAGTTGTGTGTGTGTGTGTGTGTGTGTGTGTGTGTGTATGTTTGTGTGTGTGTATTGTCTTTATTTGGTTTTGGCATCAGGGTAATACTAGACTCATAGAGTGACTTTAGAAGTTTTCCTTCCTTTTCAATTTTTTTATGTATAGTTTGAAAAGAATAGATATTAACTGTTCTTCAATGTTTATTTATTTTTGAGAGAGACCCCAAGCGGGGAAGCGGCAGAAAGAGAGGGGGACAGAAGATCCAAATCAAGGTCTGTACCGACAGCAGTTAACCTGATGGGGGGCTCAAACTTAAGAGCCATGAAATCATGACTTGAGTCGAAGTCAGACTCTCAACTGGCTGAGCCTACAAGATGCCCCTAACTCTTCTTTAAATGTTTGGTTTCCAAAGAAGACAACCAGATGGCCAATAGACACATGAAAAGATGCTCAACATCACTCATCATCAGGGAAATGCAATTCAAAACCACATTGAGATACTACTTCACACCAGTCAAAATAGCAAAATTAACAACTCAGGGAAAAAAAAGATCTTGGTAAGAATGTGGATAAATGGGATCTTGCACTGTTGGTGGGAATGAAAACTGGTGCAGCCACTCTGGAAAACAGTGTGAAGGTTCCTCAAAAATTAAAAATAAATTGCCCTAGAACCCAACAATAGCACTACTAGGAATTTATCCAAAGCTTACAGGAGTGCTGATTCATAGGGACATATGCACCCCAATCTTTATAGCAGCACATTCAACAATAGCCAAATCATGGAAAGAGCCCAAATGTCCATTAACTGATGAATGGATAAAGGAAATGCAGTTTATATATACAATGGAATACTACTTCGCAATGAGAAAGAATGAATTTTGCCATTTGCAACAACATGGGTGGAACTGGAGGATATTATGTTAAGTGAAATAAGTCAGTCAGAGAAAGACAGATATCATATATTTTCATTCATATGTAGAATTTGAGAAACTTAACAGAAGACCATGGGGGGAGGAAAGGGGAAAAACAGTGTCAAACAGAGAGGGAGGCAAACCATAAGAGATTCTTAAATACAGAGAAACTGAGGGTTGATGGGGGGGCTTTTGGCTGGGGCGGTAGGCTCAATGGGAAATAGGAATTAAGGAGGACACTTGTTGGGATGAGCACTGGGTGTTATATGTAAGTGATTAATCACAATTCTATTCCTTAAATCATTATTACACCATATGTTAACTAACTTGTTATTAAATTAAAAAAATTAAATTTAAAAAAGCCAATTGTCCTAGCTCTGTGAAAAATGCTGTTGGTATTTTGATAGAGATTGCATTAAATGTCTAGATTGCTTTGGATATTATATAAACTTTAACAATATTTGCTATTCCAATACATGAACATGGAAAAGTTTTCCATTTGTGTCTTTTTCAATTTCTTTCATAAGTGCTCTATAGTTTTCAGAGTACAGATCTTTGATCTCTTTGGTTTGGTATCTTTTGGTTTTTGACGTAATTGTAAATGGGGTTGATACTTTGATTTCTCTCTGCTGCTTCAACATTGATGTATAGAAATGCAAGAGATTTCTGTACATTGGTTTTGTATGCTGAGAATTTCCTGAAATTTATCACTTCTGGCAATTTTGGGGTGGTATCTTTTGGGTTTTCTACATACAGTATAATTTCATCTGCAAAGAGTGAAAGTTTTACTTTTTCCTTGCCAGTGTGGATGCCTGTTATTTCTTTGTTGTCTGATTCCTCAGACTAGTACTTCCAGTACTATGTTGAACATCAGTGGCGAGAGTGGACATCCTTATCATGTTTCTGACCTTAGGGGACAAGTTTTCAGTTTTTTCTGATTGATGATATTAGCTGTAGGTCTTTCATATATGGGTATTATGATGTTGAGATATATTCCATCTGTACCTACTTTGTTGAGGGTTTTTATCAAAAATGCATGCTGTATTTTGGCAAATGTTTCTCCTACATATATTGAGAGTATGATGTGGTTCTTATCCTTTCTTTTATTAATGTGGTGTAATAGGTTGATTACTTTGTGGAATTTAAACCAGGCCTATAGCCTGTAGCCTAGAAATAAATCCCAGATGTTGTGGTACATAATTATTTTACTATATTGTTGGATTAGATTTGCTGGTATCTGGTTGAGAATTTTTGCATCCTGTTCTTCGGGGACATTGGTCTGTCATTCTATTTTTAGTGAGGTCTTTGTCTGGTTTTGGAATCTAGGTAATGCTGGATTCATATAATGAGTTTGGAAGATTTCCTTCCATTTCTATATTTTGGAACAGTTTGACAAGAACAGGTATTTCTTCAGTGTTTCTTAGTATTCCCCTGCAAGGCCATCCATCCCTGAACTCTTGTTTGTTGGGTGATTTTTCATTTACTGATTCAATTTCTTTACTCGTTACGGGTCTGTTCAAATTTTCTATTTCTTTCAGTTCAGTTTTGATAGTTTATAATTTCTAAGAATTCAACCACTTCTTCCAGATTGCCCAATTTATTGACATATAATTGCTCATAATATTGTCTTATAATTGTTTGTATTTCTCTGGTGTTGGTCATGATCTCTCCCCTTTTATTCATGATTTTATTTATTTAGGTCCTTTCCTTTTTCTTTTTGGTAAGTCTGGATAAGGGTTTATCAGTTTTGTTAATTATTTTAGAGAACCAGATCTTAGTTTTGTTGGTCAGTTCTTCTCTTTTTTTAAAAAAAGTCTATATCATTTATTTCTGCTACATTCTTTATTATTTTCCTTCTTCTGCTGTTCTGGGGCATTATTTGATGTTCTTATTCCAGCTCCTCTAGGAGTAAGATTGGGTTGTGTATTTGAGACATTACTTCCTTCTTTAGGAAGGCCTGGATTGCCATATAGTTCCTTCTAATGAATGCCTTTGTCGCATCCCAAAGGTTTTGGATTGTTGTGTTTTCATTTTCATTGGCTTCAATGTGCTTTTTTATTGCTTATTTAATTTTTTAGTTAACCCATTAATTTGTAACAGGATGTTCTTTAACTCTAAATATTTGCGGTAGTTCCAAATTTTTTCTGGTGGTTGACATCGAGTTTTATAACGTTGTGGTCTGAAAATATGCATGGTATAATCTTAATCTTTTGTACTCATTGAGGCCGGGGTTGTGACCCAGTATGTGATCTATTCTGGAGAATATTCCCATGTGCAGTCAAGAATGCATATTCTGCTGCTTTACGATGGAATTTTCTGAATATATCTGTTAAGTCCATCTGGTCCAGTGTGTTACTGAAAGCCAATTTTTCTTGATGATTTTCTGCTTAGATGATCTGTCCATTACTGTAAGAGGGATCTTAAATCCTCCTATTATTAAGGTACTATTATCAATGAGTTTCTTTATGCTTGCTGTTTATTTATTTATTTATTTGGGTGCTTTCATGTGGGGCACATAAATATTTACAATTGTTAGATCGTCTTGATGGATAGATCCCTTAATTATGATGAAATGCCCTCCTTCATCTCTTATTACAGTCATTGTTTTAAAGTCTAGTTTGTCTGATATAAACATAGTTACTCTATCTGGCTTTTGTCATCCATTAGAACGATAGATTGTTCTCCATCTCGGCTCTTTCCATCTTTACGTGTCATTAGGTCTAAAATGAGTCTCTTGTAGGCAGTATATACTTGGACCTTGTTTTTGTATGATATTTTTTTATTTTTTTAAGGTTTATTTATTTTTTGAGAGAGAGAGACAGAGAGAGAATGCAAGTATGGGAGGGGCAGAGAGAGAAAGAGACAAAGAATCTGAAGCAAGCTCCAGGCTCTGAGCTGTCAGCACAGAGCCCGACGTGGGGCTCTAACTCACAAACTGCGAGATCATGACCTGACCCAAAGTCTGACATTTAGTCAACTGAGCCACCCAGGCGTCCCTTTTGTATGATTTTGATACCCTATGTCTTTTGTTTGGAGAATTTACTCTATTTACATTCAGAGTAATTATTGAAAGATAAGAAGTAGTGCCTTGTCTTGCCTAGACTTGGTGTTTCTGGTGATGTTCTCAGGTCTTTCCTAGTCTTTATTGCTTTTGGTCTATTTTTTGTTTTTTCTCCTTTCAAAGACTCTCCCATAAAATTTCTTGCAGGGCTGGTTTATGGGTGACAAACTGCTTTAGTTTTTGTTCACTTGGGGACTCTTTATCTCTCTTTCTGTTCTGAATGACAGCCTTGCTGGATAACTAATTCTTGGCTGCATATTTTTCCAATTCAGCACGTTGAATATAACCTGACACTCCTTTCTGACCTACCATGTTTCTATGAACGCATCTTTTATGAAACTTATGTGTCTTCACTTGTAGGTTAAGGGCTTGTTTTCCTTGCTGCTTTCAGGATTCTTGACTTATCTATATATTTTCTGATTTTGAATATGATATGCCTTGTTGATGGTTGACTTTTGTTGAATTTAGTGAGTGTTCTCTGTGCTTATTGGATTTCGATGCCTTTGCCCTTCCTCAGATTAAGGGTTTTCAGCTAAAATTTGCTCACATAAACGTTCTGTCCTTTTTTCTATCTCTTCGTCTTTTAGGCCCCTATGATATGAATGTAATTCCTTTTAATAAGTTGCTGGGTTCCCTTTGTCTGGCTTCATGATCTTTTACATTTGATTTCCTCTTCTTTTCAATTTCATTATTTTCCATAATTTTATCTTCTTTTTTAAAATTTTTTAGTTTCAAATTGGTTTCCATACAACACCCAGTGCTCATCCCAATACGTGCCCTGCTCAGTGCCCATCACCCACTCTCCCACCTCCAATGTCACCCTCAACTCTGGGTTTTCTTAGTATTAAAGAGTCTCTTATGTTTTGTCTCCCTCCATCTCTGTGTCTTTTTTCCCTTCCCCTCTTCCCCTCCCACTTGGTTTTCTGTTAAGACTTGCAAAGTCCACCTATGTGTGGAAACATATGGTATATGTCTTTCTCTGACTTATTTCACAGCATAATACCCTCCAGTTCCATCCATGTTGCCACACATAGCCAGATTTCATTTTTTCTTACTGCCGTGTAGTATTCGATTGTATATATATATATATATACCACTTCTTCCTTATCCATTTGTCAGTTGATGGACACTTGGTCTCTTTCCATGATTTGGCTATTGTTGAAAGTGCTGCTATAAACATTGGGGTAGATGTGGATGCAAAAATTCTCAACAAGATACTGGAAATTCAAATCCAACAGCAGATAAAAAGAATTATTCACCATGATCAAGTAGATATCCTCCTTGGGTTGAAGGGCTGGTTCAATATACGCAAATTAATCAATGTGATAAATCACATTAACAAAAGAAAAGATAAAAACAATATGATCCTGTCAATAGTTACAGAAAAAGCAATTGACAAAATAGAGCCCCTTTCCCCCCCCCAAAAAAAAAAAACCTTCAAGAAAGTCGGGATAGAAGGGACATACTTAAACATCATAAAAGCCATGTATGAAAAGCTCTCGGCTAATATCATCCTCAATGGGGAAAAACTGAGAGCTTTCCCCCTGAGATCAGGAACACGACAGGGATGTCCACTCTCACCACAGCTATTTAATATAGTGTTGGAGGTCCTAGCATCAGCAATCAGACAACAAAACAAAATAAAAGGCATCGAGATTGGCAAGGATGAAGTCAAACTTTCACTTTTTGCAGACGACATGATACTTTACATGGAAAACCTGACGGAATCCACCAAAAGCCGAGAGCATCCATATTCATCAGGGATATTGGCCTGTGATTCTCTTTTTTTTGCTGGGTCTCTATCTGGTTTGGGAATCAAAGTGAGGCTGGATTCATAAAATGAGTCCAGAAGTTTTCCTTCCATCTCAATTTTTTTGGAACAGCTTTAAGAGGATAGGTATTCCCAAACCAGTTAGAGACCCAGCAAAAAAAGAGAACTACAAGCCAATATCCTTGATGAGCATGGATGCAAAAATTCTCAACAAGATACTAGCAAATAAAATCCACAGCATATAAAAAGAATTATCCACCATGAGCAAGTAGGATTCATCCCTGGGTTGCAGGGATGGTTCAACATTCACAAATCAATCAATGTGATACATCACATTAACAAAAGAAAAGATAAGAACCATATGATCCTGTCAATAGATGCAGAAAAAGCATTTGACAAAATACAGCCCCTTCTTAATAAAAACTCTCGAGAAAGTCAGGGTAGAAGGAACATACTTAGGCATCATAAAAACAATTTATGAAGAGCCCACAGCTAATACCATCCTCAATGGGGAAAAACTGAGAGCCTTCCCCCTGAGATCAGGAACACGACAGGGATGTCCACTCTCACCACTGCTATTTAACATAGTGTTGGAGGTCCTAGCATCAGTGATCAGACAGCAAAGCAAAATAAAATGCATCAGGATAGGGAAGGAGGAAGTCAAACTTTCACTTTTTGCAGACGACATTTTACTTTACATGGAAAACCAAACAGAATCCACCAAAAGCCTACTAGAACTGATCCATGAATTTGGTAAAGTTGCAGGTTACAAAATCAATGTACAGAAATTGGTTGCATTCCTTTACATCAACAATGAAGCAATAGAAAGAGAAATAAAGAAGCTAATCCCATACACGATTGTACCAAAAGCCATCAAATACCTAGGAATATATCTAACCAAAGATGTAAAAGATCTCTACACTGAAAACTATAGAAAACTTATCAAGGAAATTGAGGAAGACACAAGGAAATGGAAAAACATCCCACGCTCGTGAATTCGAAGAATAAATATCGTTAAAATGTCAATACTACCCAAAGCCATCTACACATTCAATGCAATCTCAATCAAAATTGCACTAGCATTCTTCTCAAAGCTAGAGTAAACAATACTAAAATTTGTATGGAACCACAAAAGACCCTGAATAGTCAAAATAAACTTGAAGAAAACCAAAGCGGGAGGCATCACAATCCCTGATTTTAACCTCTACTACAAAGCGGTAATCATCAAGACAGCATGGTATTAGCACAAAAACAGACACATAGACCAGTGGAATAGAATAGAGAACCCAGAAATGAACCCACAAGCATATGGCCAACTAATCTTTGACAAAGTGGGAAAGAGTATCCAATGGAAAAAAGCCTCTTTAACAAATGGTTTTGAGAGAACTGGACAGCAACATGCAGAAGAATGAAACTAGACCACTTCCTTACACCACTCACAAAAATAAACTCAAAATGGATGAAGGACCTGAATGTGAGACAGGAAACCATCAAAACCCTAGAGGAGAAAGCTGGAAAAGACCTCTTTGACCTGAGCCGCAGCAATTTTCTATGCAACACATCTCCAAAGGCGAGGGAATTTAAAGCAAAAATGAACTACTGGGATCTCATCAAGATAAAAAGCTTCTGCAAGGCAAAGAAAACAACCAACAAAACTAACAGACAACCGACGGAATGGGAAAGGATAATTGAAAATGACATATAACATAAAGGACTAGTATCTAAAATCTATAAAGAATTTACCAAACTCCACACCCGAAAAATAAATAATCCAGTGAAGAAAGGGACAGAAGATATGAGTAGACACTTCTCCAAAGATGACATCCAGATGGCCAACAGACACATGAAACGGTTCTCAAAGTCACTCATCATCAGGAAAATACAAATCAAAACCTCACACCGGTTACAGTGGCTAAAATGAATAAATCAGGAAACTATAGATGCTGGTGGGATTGTGGAGAATCAGGCACCCTCCTACACTGTTGGTGGGAATGCAAACTAGTGTAGCCACTGTGGAAAACGGTATGGAGTTTCCTCAAAAAAATGAAAATAGAGCTACCCTATGACCCAGCAATAGCACTGCTAGGAATCTACCCAAGAGACACAGGAGTGCTGATGCATAGGGGCATGCGTACCCCAATGTTCATAGCAGCACTTTTGACAGTAGCCAAATCATGGAAAGAGACTAAGTGTCCATTAACTGATGAATGGATAAAGAAGTGGTATATATATACAATGGACTACTACGTGGCAATGAGAACGAATGAAATCTGGCCATGCGTAGCAACATGGATGGAACTGGAGGGTATTACGCTAAGTGAAATAAGTGAGTCAGAGAAAGACAGATACCATATGTTTCCACGCATAGGTGGATTTTGAGAGACTTAGCAGAAAACGATGGGGGAGGGGAAAAGCGGAAACGAAAAAGACACAGAGAGGGAGGGAGACAAAACATAAGAGACTCTCAAAGACTAAGAACCAACTGAGGTGAGGGAGGGGAGGAAGGGGGGAGAGTGGGTGACGGGCATTGAGGAGGGCACTTGTTGGGATTAGCACTGGTTGTTATATGGAAGCCAATTTGAAAATAAATTTTTTAAATAAAAAAATTCTACCATTCAAAGAATTAATATCTATTTTACTCAGCCCTCCAAACCCTCTCCTCTGGTAGCCATAAGTTTTTTTCTCTGTAATTAAGAGTCTATTTCTCTCTATCTCTCTTTTCTTTTGATCATTTGTTTTGCTACTTAAATTCCACATATGAGTGAAATCATATGGTACATGTCTTTCTTCAACTTATTTCGCTTAGAATTATACTATCTAGCTCCATTCATGTTGCAAATCGCTATATTTCATTCTTTTTTAAGGTTTAATAATATTTCATTTTACACACACATATATATGTACAAAGAAATATTATGATATATATATATATACATATATATATATATATATGTATATATATATACATACCACATCTTCATTATTCTCTTATCTATTGATGGACATTTGGGCTGCTCCTATAGTTTTGCTATCGTAAATATTGTAGCAATAAACATAGTGTTGCATGTATCCTTTTGAATTAGAGTTTTTGTATTTTGGGGGCAACTACCCAGTATTGCAATTCCTGAAATATATACTAATTCTAATTTAAAATTTTTGATGACCTTCCATATTGTTTTCCATAGTGGCTACACCAGTTTGCATTCCTGTAAACAGTGACAAGGATTCCTTTTTTTCCACATTCTCCTCAACATCTGTTGTTTCTTTTGTTGTTGATTTTAGCCATTCTGACTGCTGTGAGGTGATATCTCATTTGTAGTTTTGATTTGCATTTCCCTGATATTCAGTGATGTTGAGGATCTTTTCATGTGTCTGTTGGCTATCTGTATGTCTTCTTTGAAGAAATTTCTGTTCATGTCTTTTGCCCATTTTAATCAGATTATTTGTTTTGGGGTATTGACTTGTATCAAGTGTTTATATATTTTGGACACTAAACCTTTATCAGATATGTCGTTTGCAAATATTTTCTCCCATTCAATAGATTACCTCTTAGTTTTGTTGATTGTTTCCTTCACTGTATGCCATAGACTCTGTGTCTAGAGTTCTTTCTTGTCTAGCAAGAAAACAGGACACAGGATTAAAATGTGAGAGATGGTTAACGTCTGGGAGAAGACAAGAGCCCAGTCCTTTCTCCATTTTTATTAGCATATGAAGGCTTACAAACATGGTGATGGTTGTGCACAAAGAGATAATGAAACTGTGAACATTAACTCATGGATGTGAGGAAAAGGGAGTTTTGTAAATATGTGGGTTTAGGGGTTTGGGTTAATACAAAACAAAATCCTGGCACCTGGCAGATGGTTGTTAACAACAGACATGAGGCGCCATGTCTGTTTATCTTAGTTACCTAGAGGATAAGACATATAGAGCATGCAACTCAGGGTCAACAAAGCACCTTTCTTCTGCTAATTAGCTCCGCTCTGGGCAACATCACCCCACAGCTGCCTATAGCTCTATTTACCTGTTTACCCAATTTGGTCCTTCCTTCCTGTGAAAGCAGCTTTCTGCTATAGTACAAAATTGGGGGAACCTATTCCCCCTGAATACCTAATCTTGTTTACTTTATGTACCTTTGTATTGTGGCCATAGCTCCGCCCTCTCTACCCTGGGGCCTTTGCCTAATCCTCTGTATACTTATTTACCTAATCTTGTTTTTCCAAACTTGGGTGTGAGCATCCTATGGCTTTGTAATTCTTTTTGTCTTGTTAACCCATCAGTGCAAGCTCAGGGAATTCCTAAACTTATTGCCCGCGGCCATATAGAATTTTTTTTTTTTTGGTATAGTCCCAAAAGATTATTTCTGCTTTACTTTCCCATACCTAGGAGACAACTAGAAATATGTTGCTACAGCTAATGTCAGAGAGATTACTGTCTGTGCTTTCTTCTAACAGTTTTATGGTTTTAAGTCTCACATTTAGGTCTTTAATCCATTTTGAGTTTTTTGTGCATGGTGAAAGAAACTGGTCCAGTTTCATTCTTTTGCTTATGGCTGTTCTGTATTCTCAGCACCATTTGTTGAGGAGACTGTCTCTTTTCCATTGTATATTCATTTCTTTTTTGTTGAAGATTATCTGACCATATCACTGTGGATTTCATTCTTGGTTTTCTGATCTATTCTATTTATCTATTCTGTTGTGTCAATTTTTGTGCCAGTACAAAACTGTTTAATTACTTACACTTTGTAATATAACTTGAAATCGGCAATTGTATTACATCAAGTTTTTTTCTTTATCAAGATTATTTCAGCTATTTGAGATTCCATACACTGTAGGATTGTTTGTTTTAGATATATCAAAAATGCTGTTAGTATTTTGATGGGGATTGCAACAAAAGTGTAGATCTCTTTGAATAGTATAGACATTTTATAAATAATTTTTCTTCCAATCCATGCACGTAAAATGTCTTTATGTTAATTTGTGTAATCTTGGATTCTTTCATCAGGGTTTTTTAAGTTTGTATTTAAATTCCAGTTAGTTAACATAAATTGATATATTAGTTTTAGGTGTACAATATAGTGATTCAAGACTTCTATACAATACTGGATCCTCATCACAACAGTACACTCTTTAATCCTCATCACCTATTTCGTCTAACCCCTACCCACCTCCCTGCTGTTAACCATCAGTTTGTTTTCTATAGTTGGGTCTGCTTTTTGGTTTTTATCCCTCTCCTTTTTTCCTCTTTTCTCCTTTGTTTCTCTTTTCTTTCCTAAATTCCATATATGAGTGAAATCATGTGGCATTTGTCTTTCTCTGGCTTATTTCATTGAGCATAATACATTCTAGCTCCATTCATGTCATTGCAAAAGGCAACATTTTGAACTTTTTCATGACTGAGTAACAATCCATTGTGGAGATTATCTATCTATCTATCTATCTATCTATCTATCTATCATCTCCTATCTAAATATAATATATTTAAACTTATATATAAGTATATACTTTTATATATAATTATATATACTTATATATCTTATATACTTAAATACACACTTAAATACATATATATAAGTATATACTTATATATACACTTATATATCTCATAAGTATATACTTATATATCTCATTGTAGTTTTGATTTCTATTTCCCTTATGATAAGCGATGTTGAGCATCTTTTTGTCCATCTGTATATCTTCTTGGGAAAAATGTCTATTCATGTCTTCTGCCCAATTTTTAACTAGATTACTTATTTTTTGAATGTTTAGTTTTATAAGTTCTTTATAGGTTTTAGATACTAATCCTTTATCAGATATATCATTTTCAAACATCTTCTCCCATTCTATAGGTTACCTCTTAGTTTTGCTGATTGTTTCCTTCTCTGTACAGAAGCATTTGATTTTGATTACATCCCGATAGTTCATTTTTGCTTTTGTTTTCCTTGCCTCAGAAGACATATTTAGAAATAAGTTGCTATGGCTGATGTCACTGTTCTCTTCTAGGATTTTAATGGTTTTATGTCTCACATTTAGATCTTTCATCCATTTTGAATTTATTTTTGTGTATGTTGTAAGAAATATATATATATATATATATATATTTCTGGAGATTTTTTCTTATCTCTTCTTGTCTTTGTCACTTTTGGTCTTTCTCTTCCACTCAAAGAGCTGGTTTATTTCTTCCAGGGCTGGTTTAGTGGTCATGGGCTCCTTTCTTTTTTGTTTGTCTGGGAAACTCTTTCTCTCTCATTATATTCCAAATGCTACACTTGCTGGATAGAGTAATCTTGGCTGCAGATTTTCTCCATTCAGCACTTTGAATATATCACACTACTTCCTTCTGGCTTGCCAAGTTTCTCTTGTTTTGTTGAGTACTGGGAGTTATATGTAAGTGATTCATCACTACATTCTACTCCTAAACATAATATTACACTATATTTTAGCTAATTACAATTTAAAAATTTGAAACTAAAAAAAATAAATAAATAAAAGAACACTTTTCTACCTTAAAAAAAAAGAATGAAAAAAAATCTCCACATAACTTTATGGATTTTCCCTTGTAAGTCAATTACATCTCTTGTGTTTTTGCATTTAGGATTTTTTTCTTTAACACTGTATTTTGCAAATTTAATTATAATCTCTTGTTATTGGCTTGCTTTTGTTGATGCTGCTGGGAGATCTCTATGCCTCCTGTATCTGTATGTCTGTTTCCTTCTCCAAATCAAAGATGCTTTCAGCTATTATTTCTTAAAATAAATTTTTCCTTCTTTTATCTCTTCTTCTTCTGGAACTCTATAATATGGATGTTATTATGTTTGATGGAGTGACTGAGTTTCTTATATCTCTTCATGTGTTCCATAATTCTTTCTCTCTTTTTATCAGCTTCATTACTTTCCATCACTTTGTCTTCTAGTTGACTAATTTACCCCTGTTTTTTCCAGCCTAATGTTTATTGCATCATCCCTGTTTCTAATCTCATTTATTGCACTTATCATCTCTAGTTGGTTATTTGTAAGAAAGTGGTCCAGTTTCATTGCAACATTGCATGTTGCAGTCCAGTTTTCCCAACACTATTTGTTGAAAAAACTGTCTTTTTTTCTGTTGGATATTGTTTCATGCTTTGCAAATATTAATTACCCATATAGTAGTGAATTCATATCTGGATTTTTCATTCCCTGCTATTGATCTATGTCTCTTTCTGTGCCAGTACCATACTCTTTTGATCACTACAACTTTGTAATATAACTTAATGTCTGGAATTGTGACACCTCCAGCTTTGCTTTTCTTTTTAAGATTGCTTTGGCTATCTTATTTTGAGTCTTTTATGGTTCAAACAAATTTTAGGACTGTTTATACTAGGTATATGAAAAATGCTGAAAGCATTTTGATAGAGATTGAATTAAATGTGTAAATTTCTGTGGATAGTATAGATATTTTAATAATATTTTTTCTTCTGATGTCTTTCCATTTCTTTGTTTCCTCCTTATTCTGTTTCATAGGTGTAAATGTTTGTCTTTGTGCCAATACAATACTATTCTGATTAATCTGGCTTCACAGTATGTTTTGAGATCAAGAATTCTGAGTTCTGAAAATGGCAGAAGAGTAGGGGGACCCAGTATTCCCCTTGTCTTTCAAACTAAGAAGGACCAAAACCAAAGGACTCTCAACCCCAAGGGTCAGGGAGAAAATGTGTTGCAATATACAAGGAATAGAAAGTGAAACCCAGAAAACGTCCCAGGAAACATGAGTGCAATCTGAAGCAGATAAGACAAAGGAACTGTGTGGTACGGAGCTGAGAGGAAGGAGAGCCTTCTTCGGAGAAATCCAGGAAAGTGCAGAGAAGGCCACATCCAAACGAGAGAAAAAACGGACAGATAGGGAGAGACCACCACCATCCAGTCCTTTTGTGCAGGGCTTTTGAAGAGAAGTTGTGTTGCTAACAGCAGAACTCTCAACAGAACTATCCTTGCGCTGGTGCCAGCAGTGGCAGCCCAGTCAGCCCGTGCCACCCAGAGGTGCCAAGCAACCTGCGGATCGCTTCTAACCCAGGAACACAATTTGCAGCCAAATCGGGTGTAGCAGGGGGAGAGTGCGCAGGGCATACAACTGCACAGAAAAACCGCACTATGCTGGTGCTGGTTGCAAAGTGAGGACAGAAATAAAGGGGCGATTAGAGACTCTAAGACTGGGAAGAAAGGACTGGGGGGAAACCATTACTGTCTCCCATGCCCACAAACACCGACCCCAGGAAGTCACCCCCAAAGCCATCCTTGCGGCAGTGGAGGTGGGAACCACCTACACCAAACCACGCCCCTCCTCACAGAAGAGACACCTTTCAGCGAGAGCTACAGACAAAAGACACAGAGTTCAGACTGCTGCCTGGAGTAACTCCTGGTCATTTCTTCTTTTTTAAATATATGTTCCGGTTTCTCCTTTTTAACGATCCCCATTCCTGAGCTGCCCATGCAGGGTATTGGCTGGCTTAAACAGACTTTTAACCCACTCTCTCAAGGCATCTTCTATACCTCCTTCTGTACTTTTCTATCTCTCTCTCTGGAATAACCAGGCCACATAGACCATCTAGGCAACATCTATCTCCATTCCTTTTCCTTGCATCTGTCCTTATTCTGATTTGTCTCTGTCTGGATTAAGCCCTTCAGTAGCTCTACCTGGGCAAAGTTCATTTTCTTCCCCCCGCCCTGCAACCGTCATTATTCTCTCTGTATATGCTCTCCCATCAGCACAGTGCATGCCCTGTCCTCAACGTGTAGCTGGTACTTTCAGGACATATACCCTCAGAGTGTATTTGTTATCTTTTTTCTGCTGTGAAACGCTTGTCTGTATCGTTTGTCCATACATTTGAGTGTTTTTGTTTTCTATTTGTCAGTCTGTATTCCTTTCCAGGGCAGCCTCAAGAAACAATCCAAAACACACCTAGCCAAAATGACAAAATGGAAGAATTTCCCTCAAAAGAAATTACAGGAACTAGTGACAGCTCAAGAATTGATGAAAACAGATATAAGCAACAGAACAGATATGAATATAGAATGATAATCATAAAACTAATTGCTGGGATTGAAAAAAGCATAGAAGAAAGCAGGATTGAGGAAGAGATCGAGGACCTTATAAACGGTCAGCAAGAATTAAAAAATGTCTTAAAAGAGGTGCAAAACAAATTGGAGGCAGCCACAGCACGAATTGAAGAGGCAGAAGAGAGAAGAAGTGAAATAGAATATAAAATTATGGAAAAGGAGGAAGCAGAGAGAAAGAGAGAGAAGCTGATTCAGGAAAAAGAGAGGAGAATTCAAGAGCTGAGCGATGCACTCAAACAAAACAATATCTGTATCAGAGGAATTCCAGAGGAAGAAGAGAGAGAAAAGGAGTCGAAGAGGTACTTGAACAAATCATTGCTGAGAACTTCCCCAACATGAGGAAGGAAACGGGCATGGAAAACCAAGAGGCACAGAGAACTCCCCACAGACATAAATTGAATAGACCTTCTGCATGACACATCATAGTGAAACTGGCAAAATATAAGGACAAAGAGAGAATTCTGAAAGCAGCTAGGGAAAAATGGGCCTTAACATACAACAGTAGAAACATAAGTGTTGTAGCAGACTTATTTACAGAGAAACTCTGCAAGCCAGAAAGGAGTGGTAGCATATCTTCAATGTGATAAACAGGAAGGATATGCAACCAAGAATCCTGTATCCGGCCAACCGGATATTCAGAATAGGAGAAATCAAGGTTTTCCCCAACAAGCAAAAACTGAAGGAATCACAAATAAACCAGCATTACAAGAGATCTTGAGGCACACTCTATGAAGGAAAGATTGCAAAGAACACAAACTACCAGAGACAGTCTTACAAGCATGAAACCTAAAGATAACACAGTGACTCTAAATTCATATTTTCCCATATTAACACTGAATGTAAATGGACTCAATGCTCCAATCAAAAGACATAGGGTAACAGAATGGATTAAAAAACAAGACCCATCTATCTATTGTCTGCAGAGACTTATCTTAGACCTGAGGACACCTTCAGATTGAAAGTGAAGGGATAGAGAACAATCTACCATGGTACTGGAAGTCAGAAGAAAGCTGGAGTAACCACACTTATACCAGTCAAACTAGACTTTAAAATAAACAATGTAATAAGAGATGAAGAAGGACATTACATAATAATCACAGGAACCATCAAGCAGGAAGAGCTAACTATTATCAATATCTACGTGACGAATTTGGGGGCACCCAAATTTGTAAAACAACTAATTACAAACATAAGGAACCTTATCAATAAAAATGTCCTACTTGTAGGGGACATTAACAGTCCATTCTCAGGATTGGATAGATCCACAAAACAGAAAATCACCACAGAAACAATGGCCCTGAACAACACATTAGAACAGATGGGCCTAACTGACATCTTCAGGGTCCTTCATCCAGAAGCAAAGGAATTTACTTTCTTCTCAACTGCACACGGTACATTTTCCAAGATAGACCACATTCTGGAGCACAGGGAAGCTCTAAATAAATATAAAAGAATAGAGATCATACCGTGCACACTTTCAGACCACAATGCTTTAAAACTTGAAATCAACCACAGGAAAAAGTATGGAAAATCCCCGAAAACATGGAGGCTAAAGAACAACCTACTAAAAGACGAGTGGGTCAACCAAGCAATCAGAGAAGAAACTAAAAAATACATGGAAACAAATGAAAATGAAAATACAAGATTCCAAATGTTTTGGGATGCGGCAAAGGCAGTCCTGAGAGAGAAATATATTGCAGCCCAGGCCCACCTCAAGAAACAAGAAAAATCACTAACACAAATTCTAACAAGATGCCTAAAGGAACTAGAAGCAGAATATCGAAGACAACCCAAGCCCAGCAGAAAGAGAGAAATAACAAAGATCAGTGCAAAAATTAAACTTATGGAAATAGAAAAAGTAGTGAAACAGATCAGTGAAACCAAGAGCTGGTTCTTTGAAAAAATAAACAAAATAGACAAACCTCTAGCCAGGCTTCTAAAAAAAAAAAGAGAGAGAACCCAAATAGATAAAGTCGTGAATGAAAGGGAGTAATTACAACACATCCCTCAGAAATACAAACGGTTGTCAGAAAATACTATGAAAAATTATATGCCACCAAAGTTGGCAACCCGGAAATAATGGACAAATTCCTAAATAGCCACATGCTACCAAAACTCAAACGGCAAGAAATAGAAAATTTGAACAGACCCATAACTAGTGAAGAAAATGAATCAGTTATCAAAAATCTCCCATCAAATAAAAGCCTTGGACCTGATGGTTTCCCTGGGGAATTTTACCAGACATTTAAAACAGAGTTAATTCCTATCCTCCTCAAGCTGTTCCAAAAAACTGAAATGGAAGGAAAACTCCCAGACTCATTCTATGAAGTCAGCATCATTTTGATTCTCAAACCAGATAAAGACCCAGCAAAAAAAGAGAATTACAGGCCAATATCCCTGATGATATGGATGCAAAAATTCTCAACAAGATACTAGCAAATCGAATCCAACAGCATATAAAAAGAATTATTCACCATGATCAAGTAGGATTCATCCTTGCGTTGCAGGGCTGGTTCAATATTCTCAAATCAATCAACATGATAAATCACATTAACAAAAGAAAAGATAAGAACCATACGATCCTGTCAATAGATGCAGAAAAAGCATTTGAGAAAATACAGCACCCTTTCCTAACAAAAACCCTCGAGAAAGTCGGAATAGAAGGAACATACTTAAACATCAGAAAAGCCATTTATGAAAAGCCCACAGCTAATATCATCCTCAATGGGAAAAAACTGAGAGCCTTCTCCCTAAGATCAAGAACACGAGAGGGGTGTCCACTCTTGCCACTGCTATTTAACATAGAGTTGGAAGTCTTAGCATCAGCAATCAGACAACAAAACAAAATAAAAGGCATCAAGATTGGCAAGAAGGAAGTCAAACTTTCACTTTTTCAGACGACTTGTTATTTTACGTAGAAAACCCGACAGAATCCACCAAAAGCCTACTAGAACTGATCCATGAATTTGGCAAAGTTGCAGGGTACAAAATCAATGTACAGAAATCGGTGACATTTCTATACATCAACATTGAAGTAGGAGAAAGAGAAATAAGGAAGTTAATTCCATTAACAATTGCACCGAAACCCATAAAATACCTAGGAATAAACCTAACCAAAGGTGTGAAAGACCTCTACACTGAAAACTATAAAAAATTTATGAAGGAAATTGAGGAAGACACAAGGAAATGGGAAAAACATCCCATGCTCATGGATTGAAAGCATAATTATCATTAAAATGGCAATACTACTGAAAGCAATCTACACATTTAATGCAATCCCAATCTAGATTGCACTGGCATTCTTCTCAAAGCTAGAGCAAACAATCCTAAAATTTGTATGGAACCACAAAAGACCCCGAATAGCCAAAGTAATACTGAAGAATAAAACCAAGGTGGGAGGCATCACAATCCCAGACTTCAACCTCTACTACAAAGTGTTAGTCATCAAGACAGTATGGTGTTAGCATAAAAATCAACACATAGACCAAAGGAAAAGAATGGAAAACTCAGAAATGGACCACCAAGTATATGGTCAACTAATTTTTGACAAAGCAGGAAAGAATATCCAATGGAAAAAAGACAGCCTCTTTAAGAAATGGTGCTGGGAGAACTGGACAGCAAAATGCAGAAGAATTAAACTAGGCCACTTCCTAAATCACTCACAAAAATAAACTCTAAATGGATGAAAGATCTGAATGTGAGAGAGGATCCAACAAAATCCTAGAGGAGAAAGCAGGAAAAAGCCTCTTTGACCTAAGACGCACCAATTTCTTACTCGACACATCTCCAAAGGCAAGGGAATTGAAAACAAAAATGAACTACTGGGACCTTATCAAAATAAAAAGCCTCTGCACGGCAAAAGAAACAACCAACAAAACTAATAGGCAACCAACGGAATGGGAAAAGATAATTACAAATGACGTATCGGATAAAGGACTAGTATCTAAAATCTATAAAGAATTTACCAAACTCCACACCCGAAAAATGAATAATCCAGTGAAGAAATGGGCGGAAGATATGAATAGACACTTCTCCAAAGGAGACATCCAAATGGCAAACCGACACATGAAAAGATGCTCAATGTCACTCAGAATCAGGGAAATACAAATCAAAACCACACTAAGATACCACCTCACACCAGTCAGAGTGGCTAAAATGAACAAATCAGGAAACTTAAATGCTGGTCAGGATGTAGAGAAACAGGCACCCTCTTGCACTGTTGGTGGGAATGCAAACTGGTGCAGCCACTCTGGAGAACTGTGTGGGAGTTCATCAAAAAAATGCAAATAGAACTACCCTATGACCCAGCAATAGCACCGTTAGGAATCTACCCAAGAGATACAGGACTGCTGATTCATAGGGACCTGTATACCCTGATGTTCATAGCAGCACTTTCGACAATAGCCAAATCATGGAAAGAGACTAAGTGTCCATCAACTGACGAATGGATTAAGAAGAAGTGGTATATATATATATATATATATATATATATATATATATATATATACAATGGAATACTATGCAGCAATGATAAAGGATGAAATCTCGCCATGTGTCGCAATATGGATGGAACTGGAGGGTATTATGCTAAAATAAATAAGGTCAGGAAGAGAAAGACAGATGCCATATATTTCCATGCATAGGTGGGCTTTGTGAGACTTAACAGAAAACCATGGGGGAGGGGAAGAGGGGAATGAAAACAAAGCCACAGAGAGGGAGGAAGACAAAATATAAAAGACTCTCAAAAACTAAGAAGAAACTGAGGGCAGAGAGGTGTGGGAGGGGGGAGAGTGGGTGATGGCACAGAGGAGGGCACTTGTTGCGATGAGCACTGGGTGTTGTATGGAAACCAATTTGACAATAAATTATTTAAAAGTAATTTAAAAATAAAAAAATAAATTTAAAAAAATGATTAAGAGTTTTGAATGCCATCTGTGCACCAGAGTTAAAACACAGGATAACTGTGTCAGTATTCATGCTAGTAGCCTAGGCACAGACAGGGTAAGGACAGGGATTGGAATGAAGCCTGGGACACAAGAGGAGAAATTATTTGCTTTTCTGTGAGAGCTTCCTGAACAGCAGCGGACATGAGGTCCTCTTTCTGCAGATGAGAGAGAAGTGTGATGCAATTTTCCACCCTCCCCACCATCGTGGTTATACTTCAGTGAACAACAGAGTATTGAACAGAGGCTAGAGCCACTTACGCTAAATCCTGGCCGCATACATTTACTAGGGTAGTGCTGACTGTGAGCCGGTGCAGCAGGACTCTCCTGCAGAGGACCAGTAAAGGCCCTATGCATGCTCAAAGTCTACTGATCATAGAATGTTACAAAGCCTCAACTGCAGACATAAAAGATCTAAAATATACTCAGGCCAAAAAAAAAAAATGCCATACCTGAGATGCAAACAAACTATATATAATCACAATGAGAAGGAAAGAGACAGAAGAATAGGTGATAATAGAAGATGAAATTACATAAAATAATGAAGCTGAAAAGGGAGGAAGAAAACTATTAGATGGCAATTATAGACTCAGTTAAGCCAGCAATTCCATAAAGTGCAATAATATCCATATCATAGGAGTCCTAAAAGAAAACCAGAACAAAGGGACAGAAGGTTTTTTTTAACATATTATAACAGAACTTCCTTAATCTGGGGAAGGAAACAGGCATTCAAGTCCAAGAGGCACAGACTACTCCCCTCCAAATCAACAAAAACACCAAGATATTTAATAGTGAATCTTGCAAAACTACAAAGATAGAGAATTCTGAAAACAGCTAAGAACAAAAAAGGCCTTAAACCTACTAAAGTAGACAAATAAGGTTACCAGGAGACCTGTCCACAGAAACAAAGCAAGCCAGAAGGGAGTAACATAATATGTTCAGTGTGCTAAATAGGAAGAAAAGTATGCATCCAAGAGTAATTTATCCAGAAAGCTTTCATTCAGAAGAGAAGGAGAGATAAAGACTTTCCGAGAAAAGCAACACTAAGGAATTCATGACTCCTAAACCAACTCTGAAAGAAATATTAAAGGGATCCTTTTGAGTGAGAACGAGAGACCAAAAGCAACAAAGACTAGAAAGGAACAGAGAAAATCTACAGGAACAGTGACTTTATAAGTAATACGATGGCACTAAATTCATATCTATCAACAATTACTCTAAATGTAAATGAATTAAATGCTCCAATCAAGACATAGGGTATCAGAATGGATTAAAGAAAACAACAACAACAACAACAAAAAAAAAACAACAACCAACCAAACAAAAAAGGATCAGACTGCCTGGGTGGGTCAGTTAAGTGTCCAACTTTGGCTCAGGTCATGATCTCACTGTTTATGGGTTTGAACCCTGCATCAGGCTCTGTACTGACAGGCTTCTTCGGATTCTGTGTTTCCCTCTCTCTCTCCCCCTCCCCTGCTCACTCTCTCTTTCAAAAATAAGCATTAAAAAATTAAAAAAAAAACAATATTCTTCTATATACTGCTTAGAAGTGATTCATTTTAGACACAATGACACCTCCAGATTGAAATGAGAGGATAGAGATACATTTATCATGCTAATGGCATCAAAAGAAGACTGGAGTAGCCACACATATATCAGACAAACTAGATTTTAAGCCAAACTCTGTAACAAGAGATGAAGAGCATTTTATCATATTAAAGGGGTCTATCCAACAAGATCCAACAATTGCAAGCATTTATGCCCCCAACTTGGATTCACCCAAATATATAAATCAATTAATAACAAACATAAAGAAACTCATTGATAATAATACAAGAATAGTAGAGGACTTTAACACC
Source organism: Paguma larvata (assembly GCA_030068075.1). NCBI lineage: Eukaryota > Metazoa > Chordata > Mammalia > Carnivora > Viverridae > Paguma > Paguma larvata. The sequence goes on from CM057830.1 coordinate 66,541,011, forward strand.
CTACTTACATCAATGGACACAGGATCTAAGCAGAAAATCAACAAGGAAACAATGGCTTTGAATGACACAGTGGACTAAATGGACTTAATAGATATATTCAGAGCATTTCATCCTTAAGCAGCAGAATGAACATTCTTGAGTGCACATAGATCACATACTGGGTCAAAAATCAAGCTTCAACAAACACAAAAAGATTGATATCATGCCATGCATATTTTCAGAATAGAACACTATGAAACTTGAAGCAAAGCACAATAAAAAATTTGGAAAGACCATAAAAACATGGAGCTAAATAAATAATGGGTTAACCAGGAAATTAAACAAGAAATTAAAAACATACATAGAGGGTTGCCGGGGGTCTCCAACAGTTAAGCGTCTGACTCTTGATCCCGACTCATGGTTCATGAGTTCGAGCCCCACCCTTTTTCTGCCCCTCCCTCACTCATGCTCTCTCTCCCTCTCTCAAAGTAAATAAATAATTTTTAAAAATTTTAATAAATAATTAACAAAAATAAAACCATACATGGAAGCAAATGAAAATATGACTCCAAAACCTTTGGGATTCAGCAAAGGTGGTCATAAGAGGGAGCTATATAGCAATCCAGGCCTATCTCAAGAAATAAGAAAAGTCTCAAATACACAATCTAACCTTATACCTAAAGAAGTTGGAAAAAGAACAGCAAATAAAGCCGAAAACCAATAGAAGAATAGAAATAATAAAGATTAGAGCAGAAATAAATGACATAAAAATTTAAGAAACAGTAGAACGAATCAAGAAGACTAGGACCTGGTTCCTTGGAACAATTAATAAAATTCATAACCCTCTCACCAGACTTATCAAGAAAAGGAAAAGACGCAAATAAAGAAAATCATGAATAAAAGGGTAGAGATCAAAGCCAACACCACAGAAATACAATTATAAGAGAATATTACGAGCAATTGTAGGCCAACATATTGGGTCATCTGAAAGAAATGGATAAATAACTAGAATCAGACAAACCACCAAAACTGAAACAGGAAGAAATAGAAAATTTGAACAGACCCATAATCTGCAAAGAAATTGATAGTAATAAAATATCTCCCAACAAACAAGAGTCCAGCTCTGTACGACCTTGCAGGGGAATACTACCAAACATTAAAGATGAGTTAATACATACTTTTCTCAAACTGTTACAAAAAGTAGAAATTAAAGGAGAATTTCCAATCTCATTCTATAAGGCCAGCATTACCTTGATTCCAACATCAAAGACTCCACTAAAAAGAATTACAAGCCGAAATCCCTGATGAACATGTATGCAAAAATTCTCAACAAGACACTAGCAAATAGACCTCAACAGTACACTATAAGAATTATTCACTACAGTCAAGTGGTATTTACTCTTGGTCAGTAGGGCTGATTGAATACCACACAACAATCAATGTGACACCCGACATTAATAAAAGAAGGGATAAGAGAGGGAAACAAAACATAAGAAACTCTTAAATACTAAGAACGAACTGAGGGTTGAGGGGGGTATGGGAGGGGGGAGAGCGGGTGATGGGCAATGATCAGGGCACAGGTTGGGGTGAGCACTTGGTGTTGTATGGAAACCAATTTGACAATAAAAAAATTTTAAAAAAAGAAAGGATAAGAGAGCACTTGGTGTTGTATGGAAACCAATTTGACAATAAAAAAATTTTAAAAAAAGAAAGGATAAGAACCACATGATCTTCTCAATAGATGAAGAAAATGTTCGACAAAATACAGCATGCATTCTTGATAAAAATCCTCAACGAAGTGGGTACAGATGTAATATACCTCAAGACCATAAAGACCATATATGAAATACCAACAGCAAATGTCATCCTCAATGGGGAAAACTGAGAGCACTTCCCCTAAGGTCAAGAACACGACAGGGATGTATTATATCACCATTGGTGTTCAACATATTACTGGAAACTTTAGCCCGAGAAATCAGACAACAAAAAGAAATAAAAGGCGTTCAGGTTGGCAAGGATGAAGTCAAACTTTCACTCTTTGCAGGGGACATGATACTCTATGTAGAAATCCCATTGGGTATTTTTTTCTGCTTGTCAAAGATTAGTTGGCCATACATTTGTGGGTCCATTTCTGGGTTCTCTGTTCTGTTCTTACTTTGGTTTTCTTTTTCAAGATTGCTTTGGCTATCCGGGGTCGTTTCTGGTTCCATACGAATGTTAGGATTATTTGTTCTAGCTCTGTGAAGAATGCTGGTGTTATTTTGATAGGGATTGCATTGAATATATAGATTGCTTTGGGTAGAATCGACATTTTAACAATATTTGTTCTTCCTATCCAGGAACATGGAATATTTTTCCATTTTTGTGTGTCTTCTTCACTTTCTTGCATAAACTTTTTTTGTAGTTTCCAGTGTATAGATTTTTTCACCTCTTTGGTTCGATTTATTCCTAGGTATTTTATGGTTTTTGGTGTAATGGTAAATGGGATTGATTTCTCGATTTCTCTTTCTGTTGGTTCATTGTTGGTGTATAGTAATGCAACAGATTTCTCTGCATTGATCTTATATCCTATCAATTTGCTGAATTCATGGATCAGTTCTAGCAGTTTTCGGTGGAATCTTTTGGGTTTTCCATATAGAGTATCATGTCATCTGCGAAGAGTGAAAGTTTGACCTCATTTTGGCCAATTTGGATGCCTTTTATTGCTTTGTGTTGTCTGATTATTGAGGCTAAGACTTCCAATACTATGTCAAATAACAGTAGCGAGAGTGGACATCCCTGTCTTATTTCTGACCTTAGGGGGAAAGCTCTCAGTATTTCCACAGGGAGGATGATATTAGCATTGGGTCTTTCTTATATGGCTTTTATGATCTTGAGGGATTATCCTTCTTTCCATACTTTCTTGAGGGTTTTATCAAGAAAGTATGCTGTATTTTGTCAAATGCTTTCTCTGCATCTATTGAGAGGATCATGTGGTTCTTGTCCTTTTTTATTGATGTGATGAATCACATTGATTGTTTTGCAGATATTGAACCAGCCCTGCATCCCAGGTATAAATTCCACTTGGTCGTGGTGAATAATTTTTTTAATGTATTGTTGGATCTAGTTGGCTAGTATCTTGCTGAGGATTTTTGCATCCATGTCCATCAGGAAAATTGATCTATAGTTTTCCTTTTTAGTGGAGTCTTTGTCTGGTTTTGGAATCAAGATAATGCAGGCTTCATTGAGTTTGGAAGTTTTCCTTCCATTTCTGTTTTTTAGAACAGCTTCAAAAGAATAGGTGTTAACTCTTCTTTAAATATTTGGTAGAAAACTCCATGCTCTAAAAACAAATAATCCAGTGAAGAAATGGGCGGAAGATATGAATAGACACTTCTCCAAAGAGGACATCCAGATGGCCAACAGACACATGAAACAATGCTCAAAGTCACTCATCATCAGGCAAATACAAATCAAAACCACATTGAGATACCACCTCACATTGGTTAGAGTGGCTAAAATGAATAAATAAGGAAATTGTAGATGCTGGTGGGGATGTGGAAAAGCAGGCACCCTCCTACACCATTGGTGGGAATGCAAACTAGTGCAGCTGCTCTGGAAAACGGTGTGGAGGTTCCTCAAAACAATGAAAATAGAACTATCTTATGACCCAGCAGTAGCACTGCTAGGAATCTACCCCAGAGACACAGGAGTGCTGATGCATAGGGGCACGTGTACCCCAATGTTCATAGCAGCACTTTTGACAATAGCCAAATCATGGAAAGAGACTAAGTGTCCATCAAGTGACGAATGGATAAAAAAGATGTGGTACATATATACAATGAAATACTACGTGGCAATGGGAAAGAATGAAATCTGGCCATGTGTAGCAACATAGATGGAACTGGAGGGTATTATGTTAAGTGAAATAAGTCAGTCAAAGAAAGAAAGATACCAAATGTTTCCACGCAAAGGTGGATTTTGAGAGACTTAGCAAAAACCATGGGGGAGGGGAAGAGGGGAAAAGAAAAAAGACACAGAGAGGGAGGGAGACAAAATATAAGAGACTCTCAAAGACTAAGAACAAACTGAGAGTGAGGGGTGTGTGAGAGGGGGGAGAGTGGGTGATGGGCATTGAAGAGGGCACTTGTTGGGACGAGCCCTGGGTGTTGTATGGAAAACCAATTTGACAATAAATTATTTTTTAAAAATAATAAAATTAAAAAAAAATGCTTAGGGCCTGAAAGCACAGTCTGTAGTTTATGAAATGTCTGTTCATATTATAGGTGTCCATAAACTCCACCATGAAAGACTTTCTTTCTATTATGCCAATTTCTAAGGCAGATCCTAGCCAGGATATGGTTGCTTAAGTAATGCTCCCAGGAAGAAAATGATGAGGGTAAAGATTTGCTGTCTTGAACAGCAACAACAAAAGATTTATTTTGGAAATTAATATAGAATATATCTCTCATGTGAAGCTACAGAGACCCAACTACTAGATTTCCATGACTACTCAGGACTTCTGTAGTAGGTGCTATCACAATCTGATATCCTAGCTAATGCTGGAGTTATTTCTTAGATTTGGTTTGCATGTGGTATAACTTATTAGATTTGAAGTTGCTTTAAGAGACATTGCTGTCTCTCAAGGAGCACCTGGGTGGTTCAGTCGGTTGAGTGTCCAACTTCAGCTCAGGTCATGATCTCGCATTTGTGAATTTGAGCCCCACATCAGACTCTGTGCTGACAGCTCAGAGCCTGGAGCCTGCTTTGTATTTTGTGTTTCCCTCTCTCTCTGCTCCTTCTCTGCTTGTGCTCTGTCTTCCTCTGTCTCTCAAAAAATAAAATAAAAAGTTTAAAAAAGGGATATTGCTGTCTCTCAAAGGTCAAAGGTAGATGCTGGTACCAGGAGAAATAACACTAGCAAATGTTGCAGGTTTTTTTTCTATGAATTTCATTTTGCATTGTTTTAAACAAGTAGTCCTGAACCAAAAAGAGGGAAACTAATAATGAAAATATTCTCAGCCTGATGGCAGTAGTCTTTTTTTATTGAAGCAAGAACTCTAATATATAGCTAAATTCATCCCTTGACATTTTCATTTTCTGTGAATGACACTTCACTCCTCCCCAAGATTAGAGAGGGCTGGATGCAGCCAGAGCATACATCAGTGTACATGCAACTTTCAAACATTCCCTTTTTCATTGCTTTCTGAGCAACCTGGCTGTTCTCTTCCAAGACAGAGAAAAATGATTCTCTAGAAGTGGAGCCTCCTCATCTCTATGTGGCAAAGAGCTCATATTCATCTTCTAAGCCTCTCATAGCTTCAGAAAAGATAGTTATTGTTAGCATGGACTATTCTTGGAGCCAAAAATGCTATGGTTAGCGCACTTCATCAACCAAATCACAGTTGTTCTGCCTTCCCATAAGTGATGCGCTGTCATCCTCACCTTCTATTAGATTGCCCCAGGAAAAAAGGATTTGCTATAACTAAATGGCTTCATGTAGAATCATTACTTGTCTAGGATTTTGGCTTGTAACTAGTCTTTCTCTTCCAGTATGATGATGCACAATACACCTGAAACCCCAGGCAGCACCACAAAACATCCAGGTTATGTTTGTACATATGTGTGTATGTATGTATGTATGTATGTATAATGGTATGTAAGAGTTACACTAAAAAAGATTTTTAAACATTGAAAATTACAATCTCCTGGCAACAACATGGATGGAGCTAGAAAGCATAATACTAAGTGAAATAAATCATTCAGAGAGAAAGACAAATACAGTATGATTTCATTCATATGTGGAATTAAAATAAAATGAGCAAAGAAAAAGAGAGACATGCCAAGAAACAGACTCTTAACTATTGAGAACATAATGATTGTTACCAGAGGAGAGGTGGGAGGATGGGTTAAATAGGTGATGGGGATTAAGGAATTCATTTGCGATGAGCACTGGCTGATATATGGACTTGTTGAATCATTATACTGTACACCTGAAACTAATATAACACTGGAATTTAAAAAACTGATGATTTCAATTTACTTTTCATACAGAATTTTTTCATGTGACACATAGTCTAGTGTTCTATATTGTCTCATTTAAATGATCAAGGGGATAACGTTGCTACTTCTAATGAGTTCAAAAGATCTGATTGGAGTATTCTTGCTAATATCTACCCTAAATGTGTCTTACGAAAAAAGAGATAGTAAGTTTGAATAAGTCTAGGTATTTCATAAAAAATTTTACTTTTAAGAATTTATATTAAAAAGTCTAGCAGTGGTTAAGAGCTATAGTCAAGCAGGTCTAGATTAGAATTTTGTTCTGCCACTTACCAGTTCTGAAACCTTGGACAAATCTCTTAACTTCACTAAGCCTCAGTTAGCTCAATTATAAGTACAAAAATTTACCATGATTACAAAACATCGCATCTTTTGAAGAGGTTAATTTTGAGAATTAAATGAGAAAAATAGAAGTGAGTTCCAGTACAACACCTGGCATAAACATTAAATAAACGGTAGTTATTTTTATGGCCAGGTAAAATTTTGAAATAATTAGTTTTTCTTTCCTGCATGCTTCTGCTTCTGTGAGACTCTCCACCTACTGAATTGTTGACTTTCGAAGAATTTGTAGATATTTTTCATCCAAAGGAATGAGGACACAAAAGAAACTCCAAAAATAGTCATTTGAGTTTCTAATTTTTTTTAACTCTTAACAGAGAGACCCCTGGCTGAATCAGTTGGAAGAGAGTGCAACTCTTGATCTTGGGGTCATGAGCTTGAGCTCCATGTTGGGTGCGGAGATTACTTAAATAAATAAAACTTTAAAAAAAACTTTTAGCAGAGATAATAGCTTTGAAAATCAAAGAACTTTTGAATTGCAAAAGCTAAGCTTTCTGACAAGGAAAAGTTTTCTTATTTTGTTTGTTTTGCTCTCAAGAGCTTAATTTTGAATCAAGAGGCTAAGGACATTTGCAGTCTAAAGGACTGCTATAAAAATTTATTCTAAAGGGTAAGAGTTTATACAATAATATACTGTAGTTTATAGCCATGGTTCTCAGATTTCCCTGGACTGGCAGTATCAACAATCACCTGGGGGCTTGTTAGAAATACAGAATCTTGGCCTTCTTTGCAGACCTACTGAATCAGAAATCCAGGGGTGCAAATGAGCACTGTGTTTTAAGAAGCCCTCCAAGTAATTCTGATGCATGCTCAAGTTTGAGATATACTGGCATATAGTATTACTATACTATATAGGGAAGCCTATATGATGAAGTTAGAGGTAGCTTTCCCATGCAAAATAAGCCAAAACCAATTGGCAAGGAACAAAAAGAGAATTGGATTACCATAACAAAATATCACAGATTGTGTGGCTTACACAACAGAAAGTTATTTTCTCACAATTCTAGAGGCTGGAAAGTCTAACATCAAGTTTCCAGCAGGGTTTGGTTTTTGGTGAGGACTCTGGATATTAGAAAGAAGGCCCCAGCCGGGAGATCTATTGAACCCTTGTTCAATAGAGCAGCAATTCATGCCCTTGATCAGTTAAAGTGGACAATACAGAACACTGGACTATGTGTCAATTAAAAAAAATCTGTATGCGTAGGAAACTGAAATCATCAGTTTTCTTTTTAATTCCAGTATAAATAACATACAGTATTATATTAGTTTCAAGTGTACAATATATGATTCAACAACTCTATACTCAGTGCTCATCATGTTAAGTGTACTCTTAATCCCCTTCACCTATTTCACCCAGTTTCCCACCAACCCATCTTCTCTCTGGAAACCATTAATTTGTTCTCTATATTTAATAGTCTGTTTTTTGTTTGCCTGTTTATTTGTTTTGTTTCTCAAATTCCACATATGCGAGAAATAGTACATTTATCTTTCTGAGAATGACTTATTTCAATAAGTATTATACCCTCTAGATCCATATATGTTGTTGCAAATGGCAAAATTTCATTCTTTTATGCCTGAGTAATCCATTGTGTGTGTGTGTATATATATATGTACATATATACATGTATATATGTATACACATGTATATACACATGTATATACATATGTACACACATGTATATACATATGTACATATATACACATATACATATGTACATATATCACATACATATGTATATTTATGTATACATATACCTATGTACATATATACACATCTGTATATACATATGTACATATACCATGTCTTCATAATCCATTCATCTATCAACAAGCAATTGGGTTGCTTCTACCTCTTGACTATTATAAATATGTTGCAATAAATATATGGGTGCATATATATTTTTGAATTAGAGTTTTTGTTTTCTTTAGATAAATGCCCAGTTGCAGAATTACTGGATCATATGGTAATTCCATTCTTAATTATTTTTCAATGTTATTTTGATTCCAGTATACTTAACATACAATGTTACATTAGCTTCAGGTGTACAATATAGTGATTCAGCAATTCAATATATTGCACAGTGCTCATCAAGATAGGTGTACTCTCAATCCCCTTCACCTATTTCACCCGTTCTCCCACCCACCTCCCTTCTGGTTACCATCTGCTTGTTCTCTATAGTTAAGAGTTATTTTTTGGTTTATCTTTTTTTTTCCCATTTGTTTGCTTATTTCTTAAATTCCACATATGAGTTAAATTATATAGTATTTGTCCTTCTCTGACTTATTTTACTTAACATTATAGTCTCCAGATCCATCCATGTTGTTGCACATGGCAAGATTTCATTATTTTTGTGCCTGAAAAATAAATTTCTTTTTATGTAAATATAAGTATATATTTGTATAGATATATATCACATAATCTTCATCCATTCATCTATCAAAAGACATTTGGTCTGCTTCCATAATTTGGCTATTTTCAATAATGCTGCAGTAAACATAGGGGTGCATATATCCTTTAAAATGAGTGTTCTTGGGGCGCCTGAGTGGCTCAGTCTGTTGAGCGCCTGACTTTGGCTCAGGTCATGATCTCGCGGTCTGTGAGTTCGAGCCCCGCGTAGGGCTCTGTGCTGACAGCTCAGAGCCAGGAGCCTGCTTTAGATTCTGTGTCTCCCTCTCTCTCTGCCCCTCTCCCACTCATGCTCTGTCTCTCTCTGTCTCAAAAATAAATAAACATTAAAAATTTTAAAAAAAATTAAAAATAAAATAAATAAAATGAGTGTTCTTATATTCTATGGGAAAATACCCAATAGTGCAATTACTGAATTGTATGGAAGCTCTATTTTTATTTTTTTGAGTAACCTCCATACTGTTTTCCACAGTGACTACACCACCTTTCATTCCCATCAAAAGTGAATGAGGGTTTCTCTTTCCGTAAATGCTAACCAACACTTGTAATTTCTTAGCTTTTTGATTTTAGACCTCTGACAAGTGAAAAGTGATATGTCAATGTGGATTTGACTTACATTTCCCTGCTGATTAGAGATATTGAGTATCTTTTCATGTATGTCCTGGTCATCTGTATGTCTTCTTTGGAAATATGTCTATTCAGGTCCTCTACCCACCTTCAATTGGATTTTTTATCAGCGTTGAGTCATATAAATTCTATGCATATTTTGGATATTAACCCTTATCAGACATATCAATTGAAAATAATTCTACCACTCATATGTTGTCTTTTTATTTTCTTGATGATTTCCTTTGCTGAGAAAAGCTTTTTAATTTGGTGTGGTCTTAAAAGTTTAATTTTGTTTTTGTTTCCCTTGAGAAAGGAGACATACCTTTACAAATGTTTTTATGTCTAATGTCAAAGAGATTTCTTCCTATAATTTTTCAATGAATTTTATGGTTTCAGTTCTCACATTTGGGTCTTTAATCCATTTTGAGTTTAATTTTGTGTGTAGTGTACGAATATGGTCTATACTTTTGCATGTAGCTGTCTAGTTTTCCCAACACCATTTGTTGAAAAGACTGTCTTTTTCCCATTGTATATCCTTGCCTCCTTTGTCATAGATTAATTGATCATAAAAACATGGGTTTATTTCTGGGATATCTATTCTGTTCTATTGATGTATGTACCTATTTTTGTGTCAGTACTATGCTGTTTGAATTATTATAGCTTTGCAGTTTATCTTGAAATCTAAGACTGTGATGCCTCCATATTTGTTGTTATTTCTCTAGCTATTCAACTTTTGTACTTACATACAAATTTTAGGTTATTTTTTCTAGTTCTGTCAAAAATGCTATTGGTGTTTTCATGGGAATTGCATTAAATCTATAGATTGTTTTGGGTAGTATGGACATTTTAACAATATTGGTTTTCCCAATCCATAAGCATCAAATAACTTTTCACCTGTGTCAGTTTCGATTTCTTTCATCAATGTTTTATATTTTTCAGTGTATAGGCCTTTCACCTCATTGGTTAAGTTTATTCTTTTTTTGTGAGAGGGAATGTGTGTGAGAGAGAAAGAGAGAGAGAGAGTAGGGGAGGGACAGCGAGAGGGGGAGAGAGAGAATCTTAAGCTCCATACCCAGTGCAGAGCCCAAAGCGGGGCTTGATCTCACAACCATGAGATCAAGACCTGAGCCAAAATCAAGAGTCGAACGCTTAACCAAGTGAGCCACCCAAGCACCCTTGGTTAAGTTTATTCTTAAGTATTGTACTATTTTTGGTGCACTTGTAAATAGAATTGCTTTTGTAGTTTGCCTTTATGCTACTTCATTATTAGTATATAAAAATGCAACATAATTCCGTATATTAATTTTGCATCCTGTGACTTTACTGAATGTTTTTATTAGTTCTACAAGTTGTGTGTGTGTGTGTGTGTGTGTGTGTGTGTGTGTGTGTGTGTGTAATTCTTAGGAGTTTTTATGTATAGCAATATGTCATCTGCAGATAGTAACAGTTTTGCTTCTTTCTTACCAACTTGGATGCCTTTTTTTTTTCTTGCTTGATTGCCATGGCTAAGACTGCCAATAGTAAGTTGAAACAAAGTGGTCATAGTGGATATTTTTGTCTTGTTCATAATCATAGAGGAAAATCTGTCAGTTTTTCACCACTGAATATTTTGTTAGCTGTGGGTTTTTCATACATCGCCTTTATTGTGTTGAATTATGTTTCTTCTAAACATATTTTGTTGGGTATTTTTATTATGAATGGATGTTGTACTTTGTCAAATCCTTTTTGTGCTTCTATTTAGATCATCATATGTTTTGTATGATTTTTCTTGTTAATGTGATGTATCCCATTGATTGATTTGCAAATATTGAACCACACTACCTCCCTGGAGCAAATCCTATGTGATTCTTGTGAATAATTTTTAATATTTTGTTGAGGATTTTTGCATCTATGTTCATCAGAGATATTAGCCTGTAGTTTTTGTTGTTTGTTTGTTTGTTTGTAGTGTATTTATCTGGTTTTGGTATCAGGGTGATATTGACCTTTTAGAATGAATTTGGAAGCTTTCTTTTATCTTCTACCTTTTGGAATAGTTTGAGAAGGATAGGTATTGACTTTTTTTCAAATGTTTGGTACTATTCACTTATGAAGCCTTGTGTTCCTGGACTTTTGTTTGTTGGGAGTTTTTTGGATACTGATTCAATTTATTTGCTAGTAATTGCTCTGTTCAGATTTTCTATTTCTTCCTGATTAAGTTTTGGCAGGTTATGTATTCCTAGAAATGCATCCATTTCCTCGAAGTTGCCCAGTTTGTTGGCATATAAGTCTTCACGATATTCTCTTATCATCTTTTGTATTTCTGTGGTGTCAGTTGTTATTTTCCCCCTTTCATTTTTAATTTTATTTGAGTCCTCTCTCCCTGTTTTTTATCAGTCCAGCTAAAGGTATCTTTACAATGAACCATTTCCTAGATTGATTGAAGTGTTCTATTGCTATTTTAGTCTCTATTTCATATATTTCTGTTCTAATCTTTATTATTTCCTTCTTTTACTGGCTTTGGGTTTTGTTTTTTCTTATTTTTCAAATTCCTTTAGGTTGTTTATTTCAGATTATTCTTGTTCTTTGAGGTAGCCCTGTATGGCTATAAACTTTTCTCTTAGAAGAGAGGGAAACAAACCACAAAAAACTCTTAATGATTGAGAACAAACTGAGGATTGATGGAGGGAGGTGGGTGAAAGATGGTCTAGATGGGCAATGCATATTAAGGAGGGCACTTGGGATGAGCACTGGATGTTGTATGAAGTGATGAATTATGGATTTCTACTCCTGAAACCAATTTTGCATTGTGTGTTAACTTAAATTTAACTTAAAAAAAAACTTTTCTCTTAGAACAGCTTTTGTTGTATCTTCAAAATTTTGGGTCATTATGTTTCTATGTTCATTTATCTTCATGTTATGATTTCTTTTTTGATTTTGATTTTTGGTTAACTTGTTTATCTTTTAGTAGCATGTTATTTAATTTCGAAATATTTGTGTACTTTCCAGACTTGTCATTGTAATTGATTTCTAGTTATACCATCATGGTCAGAAAATATGTATGATATAATTTCAATCTTTTTGAATTTTTTTGAGACTTATTTTGTGTCCTAACATGTGATTTTTTTTCCCTAAAGAATGTTCCACGAGCTCTTGAAAAGAATGTGTATTCTGATGTTGGGGATGGAATGTTCTGAATATATCTTAAGTTCATCTAGTCCAGTCTGTCATTCAGAGCCACTATTTCCTTATTGATTTTCTATATGGATGATTTACCCATTGATGTAAATGAGGTGTTAAAGTCTCCTACTATTATTGTATTACTATACATTTCTTCCTTTATGTCTGTTAATAGTTGGTTTATATATTTGGGTACTTTCATGTTGGGTGCTTAAATATTTACAATCGTTATAGCTTCTTGTGGTATTGTTCCCTTTATCATTATGTAGTGTCCTTCTTTGTCTCTTGTTACAGTCCTTAAGATTTTCTTGTCCAGTATAAGCATTGCTACCTCAGGTGTTTTTTCACTTCTGTTTATATGATACATATTTTTCCACCCCTTCACTTTCAATATGTGTCTTTAGGTCTCAAATGAGTCTCTTTCAGGCAGCATACAGATTGGTCTCACTCTTTTATCCTGTCACCCTATGTCTTTTGATTGGAGAATTTAGTTCTTTCATTGTAACTATCGATAGGTGTGTACATATTGCCATTTTTTACTTGTCTTATCATTGTTTTGTCATTCTCTCTTCCTTTCCTCTTGCTCTTTTTTCCCTTGTGGTTTGATGGAATTCTTTGGTGATACCCTTGGATTCCTTTTTCTTTACTTTTGCATGTCTATTGTAGTTTTTTTTTTATTTGTAGTTACCGCTATGTTTATATATGTTTATATAACTTCATATGCATGTAGCAATCTGTATTAGCACTTACAACACTTAATGGTTTCTTAAGTTTGAGTCCATTCTAAAAACACTAAATTTTTACTCTATCCCTCAGGTTTTATGTACATGTCATATTTTATATCCTTTTTTTAATCCCTTGACTAATTTTATAGGTATAATTGATTTTACTGCTTTTGTGCTTTCATATTCGTACTTGTTTTATAGGTGATCAACCTACTAATTTTATTATGTTTATATTTACCTGTGAATTTTTTCCTTTCCTAATTTTCTTATTCCTTATTATAGCTTTCTCTTGCCACTCAAAAAAAATTTGTCTTTAACATTTTTTTATGGCTAGTTTAGTCGCGATGAACTCCTTTAACTTTAGCTTATTGGAGAAATTCTCTCGCCATCTATTCTATATGATTCCCTTGCTTGATAGGATATTGTTGGTTGCAGGCTTTTTCCTTTCAGCCCTTTGAATATGTCATGTCACTACTTTTCTACTGCATGGTTCTTTTTTAAAAAAATATTTAAAAAATTTTAATTCCAGTTAGTTAACATACAGTGCTATATTAGTTTCAACTGCACAGTATAGTAATCCAACACATCCATATATCACCTTGTGCTCATTATGACAAGCTGCACTGTTTCTGCTGAAAAAAATAGCTCATAGTTTTATATGTTTTCTTGTCTCTTGCTGCTTTTAAAATTCTCTCTTTATCACTACTTTTTTGCCATTTTCATTATTATATATCTTGGTTTGGACCTCGTTGGGTCTATTTTGTTGAGGTTCTGTGTCTCCTGGATTTGGATGTTGGTTTCCTTCCCCAGATTAGGGAAGTTTTCAGCAATTATTTCTTCAAATACTTTTTCCATCCCCTTTTCTCTCTGTTCTCTTTCTGTAATCCCTATAATATTAATGTTATTATACTTGAAGATGTTGCTGTATTCCCTTAACCTATTCTCATATTTTGTTAGTATCTTTTCTTTTTCCTGTTCAACTTGGTTGGTTGTTGTTACTCTGCCTTCCACCCCATTTATCCATTCTTCTGCTTCCTTTAGTCAGTCTACTATTTATTCCCTCTAGTGTATTTAGTTTTAGTTATTGAGTTCTTCATCTCTGATTACTTTTTTTTAAGATTTTCTATCTATTTGTTGAATGTCTCACTGAAATCCTCCACTCTTTTCTCAAGTCTAGTAGGTATCTTTATAACCACTTATTTGAATTCTTTATTAGGCATTTTACTTATCTCCATTTCATATAACTCTTCTGCTGTGATTTCGTTTCTTTCTTTCATTTTGGGACATATCTCTCTCTCTCCTCATTTTATCTAACTCTCTGTGTTGGTATCTATGTTAAGAAAGTCAACTACATCTCCTGATCTTGAATGTAGTGGGCTTATGAAGAAGAGGTCCTTATAAATGGCCTGTAGTACAATGTCCCTTGTTTACCAGAACTGGTTGCTTCAGGTTTATGTCCTATGTATGTTGTGTGTGCTCTACTATTTTGGTTGAGCTTTCAGTCCCATTGGCTGCAATGGTGCTCTTTACCTGTTGTGTACAAGGTTCAGTCCTGTGGTATTAAGTGGCCAGTCTGGGGCCACCTGGTCTTGTAGTTGGGTCAGAATAGATGCCTGTTCTCAGCCAATTTGTAGGGACTAAGAGAGCACTGATATGCAGGACACTCTCCCTGCATTATTCCCTGAGAGGCTTTCATTATGGGCAGGGCTTGCAGTCAGTTCGGATTTCTGCTCCCAGTCTGTCTGCTGGGGTTGCAGTGAGCCAGAACTACAGGGATGTCTCCTTGTGCTGCACCCTGTGAAATTTTTGTTGGTGAGTGAGGCCAGCAATCATATCAGATGTCTGTCCCCAGGCTACTACAGGGGTTGCAGTTGAACTGGTATGTGTGGTTTTCTTCCCATTTCCTTGGAGAAAGGAGTGGTGCTTTGGAGTGGTGCTAGTCACTGCCAGGACTGTTTGCAGAATGAGATGTGCCAGGCACTGCTTTGGAAGGACTTCTGCTGAGTGGGGTGAGTTGGATGGGGTTGTCCACAAAAGAATGTGGGGATTTGGTACAGGGTTCCTGCATGTGTCTGGGTATCTAGGCTGAGAATTGAAGAGAAATGGTGCCTGCCAACAATTTTGTCTTTGAAGTCTCCCTAATATGCTGGTTCCACCAACGCAAGTTCTGAGATTAGTAAATAAATCTCCCTCATGTATACCTCAGCTGGTTTTCAAACTGCTGCCCTATGTTGTATCTTGCTGGAGTTGTTTGTTATGCTGGCTCTTTAAAGACCGTGATTCAGTTTCCTGTTGCCTTCCAGTTCTCCCAGAGCCAAATCCATAGATTTTTAGAATTCCTGGCAGAAAGCCCTGTTAATTATACAAATTTGTAAAGTTAAGCTCCTCTGGTTTTCAAAGCCATATGTTATGGGGATGCATCTTCCCAGTGCGGATCTCCTGTGTCGGAATGTCTAGTGCGGGATCTCTTTCTCTCCATAGACCATGATTGTGGTGTCCCACCCTTTTGTGGTCAGTATTGTCAGTTAGCTTCATTCTGTACTGGGACTCTGCCATTCCTACCATTTTTAGTGTGCCTTCCTCTTTTTTTTTAATTTTTTTTAACGTTTTTATTTTATTTTATTTTATAATAGTTTATTTTCAAATTGGTTTATATATAACACCCAGTGTTCATCCCAACATGTGCCCTTTTTAATGCCCATCACCCCCTCTCCCCCCTCCCTCATCCCCCTTACCCTCAGTTTTTTTCTTAGTCTTTGAGAGTCTCTTATGTTTTATCTCCCTTCCTCTCTGTGTCTTTTTTTCCTTTCCCCTCTTCCCCTCCCCCTGGTTTTTGCTTAGTCTCACAAAGTCCACCTATTCATGGAAACATATGGTATCTGTCTTTTTCTGACTGACTTATTTCACTTAACATAATACCCTCCAGTTCCATCCATCTGGCTACACATGGCCAGATTTCATTTTTTCTCATTTTGTTCAGAGTCTGATCTGCCAATCTTTAGTTCATTTTCTGAGTTAGTTGCACTAACATGACAGTTACCTAGGTGTATCTGTAGGTCGAGTTGAAATTAGAATCTTCTTACTCTGCCATCTTCACAAGCTCCCTCTGAACTCATCAATCTTTTAAGTTTTTAAAATTATTTTAGATGTTTATTTTTTGAGAGAGACAGAGTACAAGCAGGGGTTGCAGAGAGACAGGGAGACAGAATCCGAAGGAGGCTTCGAGCTTTGAGCTGTCAGCACAGAACCCGACCCAGGGCTCAAACTCACGAACTGTGAGATCATGACATGAGCCAAAGTTGGATGCTTAACTGACCAAGCCATCCAGGTGCCCCTAAGTATTTTAAATTTTTAATAATATACCTTGAAATATAGTCCTCATGTTTTTTAATCAAGTTGTTCATTTATTTGGTAACTGCACAGTATTTTATTCAAAGGGGAAAAGATGCTTACTTCATTGTGACCCATAATTCATGGGAGATTCACACTAGTAAATAGGGTTATCTGAGCCCCACCAAGATGCCAATATTATGTAGCTGTGTATCTTTCTCATTCTTCTTGATGAGCGCTATACACACAACATAATCATTTGGCAGTGGCAATAGAAACAGTATAAAAACAAGATATGCATGTGTAAATTAAATATTGATGAATGAAACTCTGAGAGCTGAGATAAAAGTGAAACAGGATAGGTCAATCATTTTGATACTTGTGTTATTGTTGAAATTATATTCCTCTTCACTTTCTATTTTTTTCCTGCTGACAGCAGTGCAGGTGACAAAAAATACTTTCAATTTTTCTGCTGACACAGTTCTGAAGCACAAGATGAAGTTTCCATTTTGCTGTTGAGAGGCCAAATTGCCCTCCACAGAAAGGGAAAGATATGATGTTATTGGCCTGTTTATACTGTAATATGTAATTTATCCACAAACTAGAGTTAAGGTACTCTTGAAAACAACTGAATAGAAATGCAATTAGTAAAATGTGGATAATATGAACCTTATTTCATTCTTTTGTTGAATTTTTATCCATTCACACTGATTTTGATCTCTAAGTTGAGAGTAAAGACAGGAGAAGAAAATTCTTGAACCTCTTGTTACTAACCTTCATTCATATACATAATAGCTAATAACTATTGAGGTAATTTTCTATTAACTGAACTTAAAAATATGAAGATTTGTGATTTACCCAATGAAAAATTCAAAATAGATATTCTAAGGAAGCTCAATGAGCTTAAAAAAACAGATAAAGACAAACCAACAAAATCAGAAAAACTATACATGAAGATTTACCACATACCAAACACTGTGTTAAGTATTTTCTCATATACTTTTCATAACGACCCTGTGAAATAGATACTGGTATTGTCTCCATTTTTACATATGAAGAAACAGGCTTAGAGAAGTTCAGTGACTTGCCTCAGGCCACATAGACAGTGCATGATGAAACTACGATTCAAGAAGGCAATCTTATTTCAGAGCCTATATGTGTTTTAAAATATAACCTTTTTCCAGATTTATTGAAGTATAATTTAAATTTTTTTAATGTTTATTTATTTTTTAGAGACATAGAGACAGAGTATGAGCAGAGGAAGGGCACAGAGAGAGGGAGATACAGAATCCGAAGCAGGCTCCAGGCCCTGGGCCGTCAGCACAGAGCCTGATGCGAGGCTCGAACTCACAGACCGCAAGATCATTACCTGAGCCGAAGTCGACTGCTTAACCAACTGAGCCACCCAGGCGCCCCTAATTTAAAATTTTTAAATTTTATCTATTTAATATGTACACCTTGATTATTTGATACATGTATACATTATGAAATAAACACCATGCTCAAGCTAATTAATATATCCATCACTCACATAGTTACCATTTACTATTAAGTGTGTGATAAATACACGAGATCTACCCTCTTAGAAAATTTCAAGTATACAGAAAGGTATGGCTAACCATAGTCACAATGTTATGTATTAGGTCTCTAAAATATATTCATCTTGAATAACTGAAATACTGTACTCGTTGATCAACATCTCCCAATTTCCTCCATGCTTTCATCCCTGGTAACCACCATTCTATTCTGTTTCTAAGAGTTGGACTATTTTAGATTCCACATATAAGTGAGATCATATAATATTTGTCTTTCTGCATCGGGCTTCCTTCACTAAACATACTGTCTCCTGGTTTCCTCCATGTTGTCACGAATGGCAGAATTTCTGTCTTTTTTAAGGTTGAATAATATGAATAATATTCACTTTTTGTATACATATATTAGGCGTATTGTGATGGATGAATAAAGATTTTTACATTAAAATGCATATAATATACAGTATGTATGTATGTATGTAAAATCTTTATTCACCCATTCATTGATGGATAATTAGATTGTTTCCATATCCTACTATTATGTATAATGCTACAATGAATATAAGTGAACAGATAACTCTTTGAAAGAACACTGATTTAAAAATTTCCCCATGAGAGAGCCTTTATGGAAGTCCAGGGATCCAACAGAGAAATTACAGAGATCGTGGGTATAAAAGAATGTGAAATAGGGCACTTTGGAGAGGGTAAGAAAAACAGTTTGAGTTTACCTGTATTGCTCCTTCAAGGCAACACAGCTCACTGCCAAAGAGTCATTCTCAATATGTGACTTCTCCCACAGGAAAATATGACAACATATAAGTGAGTCTCTGCCTTCTTCAACTGTGTGGAATCCTGTCAAAGAGTCCCATTTCACTTCTGCCTTATCCAGAATATTAAGTTATGAACTGAAATCCAGGGCTTCTAGTAATTGAGAGGACAGCAGCCAGGGCTCAGAATGGAACATGTCAAAGGGACACCAACTTCTACTAATCACATCACAGACTGTATCAGAAGGCCTCCCATAAGACACTGGGATGCCTTGCTTGTGGATCCTGCCACCTAGCTTACAGACACCCCCAGTGTTACATGTGCCTCACTCACACATTCCCAAACCCATGTTCAGCCCCTGTGCATGTCCAACTGCAGTATGAATGAGCTTTGGCAGACAGGAAGTGAGTACATGCAGAAATCTAATCCAGGGGAGGAGGGGCCAACATGGCAGAGAACTAGCAATACCCATTGCTCTCTGGCAACTCTTAATCTGAGAGGGACTGAGACCGAGAAACTCTCAATCGCAGGGATCTGCAGGAAGAGGAGTTGGAGGCTACAGGAAAGAGAACGCGAAATCCAGAGCATCTGGGGACACTGAGTGAGTGCAATCTGGGAGAAAGAAAGCTGCAGAGGTGCGGATTGCAGGGAGTGGGCCCCAGGACCTGGGCCCCTTCCTCCGAAAGACAAGGGGAAGAGAAAGAGCAGAGGGGAAGTACCTTGAACCTGGGCAGAGAGGGAGCTTATCATCCAGTCCCTATTCGCAAGGCTTTTTGGAGAGAGGGTCATTGCTCACGGCAGAGCTGGCAGAGCTGGCAGCAGAGCTTTCTTCACTCCGGAGCTAGCGACGCTGTCCCAGCCCCTGACACAAGAGGCGAGCGCAATCGCTGGATCGGTGCTGAGTCAGAGGCATAATTTGGGTAGGGAAAGCTGAGCGTGGAGGGTCTAGCGACCACCCAGTGAGTTGTGCTGCCCTTGCACCCTGACCAAGTCAAGGACGGACACAGAGGAGGGTACGGAGACTCCAGGTTGGTGAAGAGAGGCTGGGGAATGCCATTGTGGTCACAATGGTGCTGAGTCAGGGAATCAATTTACATAAGGTGTGGCGGTCGGAGCTAGTTAAAGGAACTCAGATGAGCTTGGGGGCATGATCGCCCAGAAAATTGAACTGTACTGATAACCTGGATTGAGTTGAGGACAGAAACTGAGGGGTGATCTGAGACTGTGGGTCCGTGAGGAGTGATCTGAGATTGTGGGGGCTGGGAGGGTTCCATTGTGGTTGCGCATTCCCACAAAGCCAAACCCTAGGACTCCACCTGCAGCCGTGGAGGTGGGACCTGCCTACACCAGGCAACGCCCCTCCTCATATGGGAGACGTCCTTCTGCAGGAGTGGTAGCCACGGAGACACAAATACTGCAGCATTTCCTGGATTAATTCTAGGTCAATTCTTCGGTTTTAGATATATTCTTCCTCTTCTCCTTCCTATCTCTCCCCACCTCTAAACCTGTCACCTGAAGGTTTTGTCTTGCTTAAACAGACATTTTACCCACTCCCTCAATGCATGTTCTACACCTTCTCTTCAATTTCCTATCTCTCTCTATTGAAGAGTCAGACCACATAGTGCATCTGGGAAAAATCTAACTTCATTTCTCTTTCCTCACATCCTTCCTTATTCTGATTTCTCTCTTGCTGGATCAAGTCTCCTAATCTCACTCCCTGGTCAAAGTTAAATTTCTTCTTCTCCCCACACCTGTCACTACTCTATGTATGCTCTACCATCAGCAGTGTGCACATCCCATCATTATCCTATAGCTGGTATGTCAGGTTGCATGCCGCCAGAGTGTCATTTGTTAATCCTTTTTATGTTGTGATTTGTTTGTCTGTATTATTGGTCAGTAACGTTGTGAGTTTGTGTTTCCTGTTTGTCGGTCTGACCCTTTTCCTTTACAGGGTGAAGTAGGAAATAAACCAATACACACATTGCCAAAATGACCAAAAGGAAGAACTCCCCTCAAAAGACTGTACAGTAAATAGTGACAGCACAAGAAATGATAAAAGCAGACATAAACAACTTAACAGAACAAGAATACAGAATGATAAACTTGAAAATACTCGCAGGGCTTGAAAAAAGCATAGAAGAAAGCAGGGGGACCCTAGAGACAGAGATCAAGGTCCTAAAAAAGGATCTACAGGAGTTAAAAAATGCTTTAAATGAGGGGCAAAACAAATTGGAGGTGGCCACAGCACGGATTGCAGAGGCAGAAGAGAGAATAGGGGAATTAAAAGATAAAATTACGGAAAAGAAGGAAGCAGAGAAAAAGAGACAAACTGATTCAGGAACAGGAAAGGAGAATTCGAGAGCTGAGCGATGCAATCAAATGGAATAACATCCCTATTATAGGAATTCCAGAGGAAGAAGAGAGAGAGAAAGGAGTCGAAGGGGTACTTGAACAAATCATCGATGAGAACTTCCCCAACATGAAGAAGGAAATGGGCATTGAAGTCCAAGAGGCACAGAGAACTCCCCTCATATGTAACCCAAATAGACCCTCAGCAAGACACATCATCGTGAAGCTGGGAAAATACAAAGATAAAGAGAGAATCCTGAAAGCAGCTAGGGATAAACGGGTCTTGACTTACAAAGGCAGACACATTAGGGTAGTAGCGGACTTATCCACAGAAACTTGGCAAGCCAGAAAGGAATGGCAGGAAATCTTCAATGTGATGAACAGGAAGGACATGCAGCCAAGAATACTTTACCCAGCCAGCCTGTCATTCAAAATGGATGGAGAGATAAAAGTCTTCCCAAACAAACAAAAACTGAAGGAATATATCACAAATAAACCAATCTTACAAGAGATCCTGAGGGGGACTCTATGAAGGAAAGGTTACAAGGAACACAGAGCACCAGAGACATCCTTACAAACATGAAACCTACAGACAACACCTTGACTCTAAACCCACATTTTTCAATATTAACATTGAATGTAAATGGACTAAACACTCCAATTAAAAGACACAGGGTAACGGAATGGATTAGAAAACAAGACCCATCTATCTGCTGTCTTCAAGAGACACATTTTAAACCTGAGGACACCTTCAGACTAAAAGTGAGGGGATGGAGAACTATCTACCATGCTACGGGAACTCAGAAGAAAGCTGGAGTAGCCACACTTATATCGGACAAACTGGACTTTAAAGAAAAGATGTAATAAGAGATGAAGAAGGGCATTATATAATAATCACAGGGACTATCCAGCAGGAAGAGTTAACAATTATAAATATCTACGCGCCGAATTCTGTGGCACCCAAATTTCTCAAGCAACTAATTACAAACGTAAGCTATCTTATTGATAAAAATATGCTAGTTGCAGGGGACCTTAATACCCCACTCAGAGCGCTGGATAAATCCACTAAACAGAGAATCAGCATAGAAAAAATGGACCTGAACAACACGTTGGAACAGATGGGCCTGACAGATATCTTCAGGGCCCCTCATCCAGAAGCAAAGGAATTCACATTCTTCTCAAATGTGCAATGTACATTTTCCAAGATAGACCACATTTTGGGGGACAAGGAAGCGCTGAATAAGTATAAAATAATTGAGATCATACTGTGCACAATTTCCGACCACAATGCTTTGAAACTTGAAATCAACCACAGGTAAAAGTCTGGGAAGCCCCCACAAACATGGAGGCTAAAGAACAACCTACTAAAAGACGAATGGGTCAAACAAGCAATCAGAGAAGAAATTTAAAAAATACATGGAAACAAATGAAAATGAAAATAAGACAATCCAAACGCTTTGGGATGCGGCAAAGGCAGTCCTGAGAGGGAAATATATTGCAATCCAGGCCCATCTCAAGAAACAAGAAAAATCACTAACACAAATTCTAACGGCACGCCTAAAGAAACTAAAAGCAGAACAGCTAAGACACCCCAAACCCAGCAGAAAGAGAGAAATAACAAAGATCAGTGCAAAAATTAATCTTATGGAAACAGAAAAAGTAGTGAAACAGATCAATGAAACCAAGAGCTGGTTCTTTGAAAAAATAAACAAAATTGATAAACCTCTAGCCAGTCTCCTCAAAAAGAAAAGAGAAAGAAATCAAATCAATAAAATCACGAAAGAAAATGGAGTGATTACAACCAATCCCTCAGAAATACAAGCAATCATTAGAGAATATTATGAAAAACTCTATGCTGTCAAATTGAACAACCTGGAAGAAATAGACAAATTCCTAAACAGCCACATGCTACCAAAACTCAAACGGGAAGAAATAGAAAACTTGAACAGACCCATAACTAGTGAAGAAATAGAATCAGTTATCAAAAATCTCCCAGCAAATAAAAGTCCAGGGCCAGATGGCTTCCCTGCGGAATTTCACCAGACATTTAAAACAGAGTTAATTCCTATCCTCCTCAAGCTGTTCCAAAAAATGGAAACGGAAAGAAAACTCCCGGACTCATTCTATGAAGCCAGCATCACTTTGATTCCCAAACCAGATAGAGACTCAGCAAAAAAAAGAGAACTACAGGCCAATATCCTTGATGAACAGGGATGCAAAAATTCTTAACAAGACATTAGCAAATAGAATCCAACAGCATATAAAAAGAATTATCCACCAGGATCAAGTAGGATTCATCCCTGGGTAGCAGGGATGCTTCAGCATCTGTAAATCAATCAACGTGATACATCACATTAACAAAAGAAAAGAATCACATGATCCTGTCGATTGATGCAGAAAAAGCATTTGACAAAATACAGCATCCCTTCCTAATAAAAACCCTCGAGAAAGTCGGGATAGAGGGAACATACTTAGGCATTATAAAAGTCATTTATGAAAAGCCCACAGCTAATATCATTCTCAAATGAAAAAAATAGAGAGCCTTCCCCCTGAGATCAGGAACACGACAAGGATGTCCACTCTCACCACTGCTATTTAACATAGTGTTGGAGGTCCTAGCATCAGCAATCAGACAAGAAAGCAAAATAAAAGGCATCAGGATAGGCAAGGATGAAGTCAAACTTTCACTTTTTGCAGACGACATGATACTTTACATGGAAAACCTGACAGAATGCACCGAAAGCCTACTAGAAGTGATCAATGAATTTGGCAAAGTTGCAGGATACAAAATCAATGTACAGAAATCGGTTGCATTCATTTACACCAGGATTGAAGCAATAGAAAGAAAAATAAAGAAGCGAATCCCATTCACAATTGCAACAAAAAACCACAAAATACATAGGAAAAACCTAACCAAAGATGTAAAAGACCTTTACGTGGAAAACTATAAAAAACGTATGAAGGAAATTGAGGAAAACACAAGAAAATGGAAAAACATCCCATGCTCATGGATTGGAAGAATAAATATTGTTAAAAAGGCAATACTACCTAAAGCAATCTACACATTCAATGCAATCCCAATCAAAATTGCACCAGTATTCTTCTCAAAGCTAGAACAAACAACCCTAAAATTTGTATGGAACCACCAAAGACCCCGAATAGCCAAAGTAACTCTGAAGAATAAAACCAAAGCAGGAGGCATCACAATCCCTGATTTTAACCTCTACTACAAAGCGGTAATCATCAAGACAGCCTGGTATTGGCACAAGAACAGAAATATAGACTAATGGAATAGAATAGAGAACCCAGAGATGGACCCACAAGCATATGGGAATCTAATCTTTAACAAAGCCTAAAAGAGTATCCAATGGAAAAAAGACAGCCTCTTTAACAAATGGTGCTGGGAGAACTGGGCAGCAACATGCAGAAGAATGTAACTAGACCACTTTCTGACACCACTCACAAAAATAAACTCTAAATGGATGAAGGATCTGAATGTGAGACAGGAAACCATCAAAACCCTAGAGGAGAAAGCAAGAAAAAAACTCTTTGACCTAAGCCGCAGCAATTTCCTATGCGACACATCTCCAAAGGCGAGGGAATTTAAAGCAAAAATGAACTATTGGGACCTCATCAAGATAAAAAGCTTCTGCACGGCAAAGGAAACAACCAACAAAACTAATCGACAACCAACAGAATGGGAAAGGATAATTGCAAATGACATATCGGATAAAGGACTAGTATGTAAATTCTATAAAGAACTTACCAAACTCCACACCCAAAAAATAAATAATCCAGTGAAGAAATGGGCGGAAGATATGAATAGACATTTCTCCAAAGAGGACGTCCAGATGGCCAACAGACACATGAAACAATGCTCAAAGTCACTCATCATAAGGGAAGCACAAATCAAAACCACACTGAGATACCACCTCACACCAGTCAGAGTGGCTAAAATGAACAAATCAGGAAACTATAGATGCTGGCGA
The DNA here is from genome assembly GCA_030068075.1 of Paguma larvata. Lineage (NCBI taxonomy): Eukaryota > Metazoa > Chordata > Mammalia > Carnivora > Viverridae > Paguma > Paguma larvata. The sequence goes on from CM057830.1 coordinate 66,566,233, forward strand.
GGATGTGGAGAAACAGGCAGCCTTTTGCACTGTTGGTGGGAATGCAAACTGGTGCAGCCACTCTGGAGAACTGTGTGGAGGTTCCTCAAAAAAATGAAGATAGACTTACCGTATGACCCAGCAACAGCACTGTTAGGAATCTACCCAAGAGATCCAGGACTGCTGATGCATAGGGGCACGTGTACCCCAATGTTCATAGCAGCAGTTTCGACAATAGCCAAATCATGGAAAGAGACGAAGTGTCCATCAACAGATGAATGGATAAAGAAGACGTGGTATATATATATACAATGGAATACCATGCAGCAATGAGAAAGAATGAAATCTGGCCATGTGTGGCAACATGAATGGAACTGGAGGATATTATGCTGAGTGAAATAAGTCAGGCAGAGAAAGACAGATGCCATATGTTCCCACGCATAGGTAGGCTTTGGAAGACCTAGCAGAAAACCAGGGGGGAGGGGAAGAGGGGAATGGGGGAAAAAAAAGCCACCGAGAGGAAGGAAGACATGACATGAGAGACTCTGAAAGAATAAGAAAGAACTGAGGGGAGAGATGGGTGTGGGAGTGGGGAGAGTGGGTGGTGGGCACAGAGGAGGGAGCACGTTGGATTGAGCACTGGGTGTTGTATAGAAACCAATTTGACAATAAACTATTAAAAAAAATCCTGTTATGTTTTCTGCTCCTGAGAGTAATAGCTTTATGAAAAAGAGGTCACATATTGTCCAGAACCTGGTGCTTCTGGAAGTGTCTCTGGTGTGTTATACATGCATTCAGCTGCTGTGTTTTGGCAGCACTTTCCTTTAGGTCAGTCACCTACAGAGGTTGTCCTTGCATGCAATGGGCAGTGTTTGGACCTTGGCCAGTGTGGTGAGTTTTAAGTAGGCATGGTCTAGGCTGCTTGTTAAACGAGACTTGCCATTTCTATTAGAACTGAAGCTGTGTGGAATTTTATGGTCAGTAGACTCAGCATGTGTGGGGATTTGTGCTGTTTTCTGTGGAAAGTGCCCACTGCACTCTTCCTTAGGCACGCTTGCCCAAGAAAAACATATTAAGGCACGGTGGCTGGACTTGGTGTAGGCAGGTTAGTCAGCCAGTGTTTGTACTATACTGCTTACTAAAGCTTGTTTATACTGAAGGGCAAAAGAGGGAAATTGCTCCAGCTACCTCCTTTCTCCTGGGAGATGGGGGTCCATGCTTGCTACTCTCAGGAAGCCCTCCCAGAGGAGCAGGTAATTTCCCCTTGTGCATCTTAGGCATTTTCCTGATCACCCTTTTCACACTGTCTCTGGGTTGCTTGCCTGCTTGGAGGAGTGCAGTACACTTTGGGCTCTATGCAAGCCAAGCCAGCCGACTTTCAAAGCTCCAGACTTTACAGACCTGGTGCAAAGGGGACTTGCAACTGGTCTTCTGTGGGAGGGTCTCACCACGCTGGGAGTTTTTCAGGTTTGGCTCAGAAGGGCACTCATGCCAGAGCACAGGGGCATGGGATTTGGAGCAAAGCAAGCTGAACAGCCAGTGTCCAAGTTAGCCAACTTCAGCGGGTGTCTCTGTGTGTATGCTGAGGAACAGGAAAGGGAAATGGCAACCAGCAGCTCTTTTGTCCTTGGAGAGGCAATGCCACCTCTCACAGATGTGTTCCATGGAGAGGGAACAGTCTCTCCCCGTGTGTCCTAGGCGATTGTCTCACCGCACCGTCTGACTCCAGGTTACTGCCTGCCTTCTCTCTAGTAATAGGGCCGTGCCCTAAGGGCACTTTCAATCATACCACAGACCACTAAAACTACAAACTTTGAGCTGCTGGTTGCAAAAACTCATGAAAATCAGCTCCTCTCATTTCCCCAGCCAATGGCTTTGGAGAAGTGCTCTTCTTGTGCAATTCTCTGTGTGCTCTTCTCTCTCTCACCTTACTCCAGAACCAGGGCCCCCTCCCCTCTGCAGAAACTGTAATCTGTTTCCTTTCCAAACCATGTCTCTGTACCTCCTATCTTCCTCAATGTGGCATCTTCTCTCCCTCTAGTTGTGCAGTTTGTTCTTTCAGTTCTCAGGTCAATTTTTGGGTATTCACAATGATTTTATAGTTATCTAGCTGTGTTCGAGTGATAAGGCAAGCTTAGGGTCCTCCCAATATGCTGCCATCTTAGCACCCTGACTTGTAAAGTTTCGCCTGCTAGCCTTATGGGTTTTCGCTTGTAATTTAATTACATTTTTTGCCTTGCTACTTTCCAAAGTTTTTTCTTTATCACTGTATTTTGCAAATTTAATTGCAATGTGGGTCTTGCTGTGGATCTACTTTTGTTGATTGTTAGACGGTTATCTGTGCCTCCTGGATCTATATGTCTGTTTCCTTCTCCAAATGAGGGAAGTTTTCAGCTATTATTTCCTCAAATAAATTTTTTGCCCCTTTTCTCTCTCTTCTTGTTCTGTGATTCCTATAATAAGTATGTTATTATGTTTGATGGAGTGACTGAGTTCCCTACGTCTGTTACCATTTTGCTGAATTCCTTTTTCTCTCTTTCATTCAGGTTGCTTACTTTCCATTACTCTGTCTTCTAGGTCATTAATTTGTTCCTCTGATTCTTCTAGCCTGATGTTCATTCCATCAAGCATGTTTCTCATTTAGTTTATCGTGCCCTTTATCTTTGTTATGTTATTCCTTATATCTTTGTTAATGGTCTTATTCATGTCTTCCACTCTTTTTTCAAGTCCAGTGAGTATCTTTATGATGATTGCTTTAAATTCCCTTCAGGCATATTACATAGATCTGTTTCGCTTAGATCTGTTGCTGTGGCCTTGTCCTGTTTTTTTTTTTTTTTTTAATTTGGGATAAATTTCTATGTTTCCTCATTTTCTCCGTGTCTGTTTCTGTGTGTTAAGAAATGTAGCTGTGTCTTCTGCTCTTGAAAGTGGTGACTTTATGAAGAAGAGGTCCTGGAGTGCCCTGCAGTTTAGTGTTCTCTGTCCACCATAACCTGGCACTTTAGGAGTGTGTTCTATATTTTGCTTATGTCTTGCTGTTGTGTCTGAATCACTTTTTATTTCAGTGCGGCTGTCTATGTTGACTCTTTGTCTGTCGTACGCTATGCTTTGCTCTCTGTGGTGTTAGTGGGACCTAGGCTGGCCAGGTATGAGGGAGTGTGACCCCTAAGGAACTTGGGTATAGGCCTGGGTATTGGCAAAATTTGGGCTGGGCCACTAGTCCTATGCTTGGTCTTTTGAACCAATGTATCTCCTGGTGCCTGCATGCCAGAGCATCTGATGGGGGCAAAGCTAGGCACAGCGCAGGAGGATGGCTGGCCGTACCTGATCCTGGTGGGCAATGGGGGTTGGAGGCATGTGATTGGACACAGTGTGGTGACTGGTCCTGGCACGGTGGCTGGCTATGGGGCATGGTGGCAGCTGTGCACCTGTCAGCTGGGAGCACTTGGTACCTGGGAGTGCTTGGCAGGCATGCCCTGATCGATGTTGCTGGCTCACCGTAGCACTGTGCACCTGGTGACTGGGCAAGATGCACATGCAGTTTTAAGAAAATTTGCTCTGAGAACAGGATCAAAGCCAGATTGGATTGGGCTAGTCCTCAGAAGAACTTGTGGGCATGGTGCACTGCCAGTGGGTCAGGTAACAAGTGTGTGTGCCATCCAGCCACTTGCAGGTGGCTTTATGTTTATGCTAGGGGATGGGGGGAAATGGCACTTGCCAGCTCCCTTGTTTATGAAGTCTCCCAACATACTGGAAAATCCATCTCCCATTTTTCCCCAGCATTGTGTAAACTGCCATTTTTGTGTTGCCTTTCTGTGTAGGCTGCTGTCTCTTTAAGGGCAGCAAACTAGCTATCACTCACCCTCCAGCTTGCCCAGTGCTGTGTCAGCAAACTTTTAAAGCTCTGGCCTCCAAGTGTGAACAATTTTGTAAACTCACAATTCAGTTCTTCTGATTTTTAAAGCCAAATATTATGGGAATTAGCCCTCCCCATGTGAGGTCCCTGGTGCAAGAGCCCGTTTTTCTGCCTCTGTGCACACAACTCCCTCCCTCCTATAGGCAGCCTCCCTCCACCTTTCTGACCTTCCTAACATTTCAGCTGAAGTTTCTTCTCTATATTTATTTGGAGTTTGTACTGGAAGTCTTTGGATCTTTCTCTGGTTTGTTGACTTGGATATGGATGATATCCAGTTGAAAATGTTGGACAGGTTGAGCTCAAGGTCCTCTTACTCCATCATTTTCCCAAGATCCCCTGATGATAAAATTCTCTTTATCACTACTTTTTTGCCATTTTAATTATGTGTCTTGGTGTGGACCTACTTGGGTTGAATTTGCCGTGGGCTCTCTGTGCCTCTTAGATCTGGATGTTGGTTACTTTCCCCAGATTAGGGAAGTTTTCAGCTATTATTTCTTTGAATAGATTTTCTGTCCCCTTTTCTTTCTCTTCTCCTTCTGGGATCCCTATAGTGGGCATGTTTTTAAGCTTGAAGATGTCACTGAGTACCCTTGACCTATTCTCATTTTTTAGTATTCTTGTTTCTTTTTGCCGTTTAGCTTGATTGCTTCCCATTACTCTGTCTTCAAGCTCTCTGATCCATTCTTCTTCCTACTCTGTTCTACTAGTGTATTTCCTCTAGTGTATTTTTAATTTAAGATACTACATTCCCTCTAGTGTATTTTTAATTTAAGATATTGAGTTCATCTTTGGTTGCTTCTTTTTTATATTTTCTCACTTTGTTGAAGATCTCCCTGTGTCTCCACTTTTTCTAAAGTCTAAATATCTTTATGACCATTACTTTGAATTCTTTATTAGGCATATTGCTTATTTCTGATTTATTTAGCCCCTTTGGTTTGGTTTTGCCCTGATCTTTCACTTGGGACAGATTTCTCTCTCTCCTCATTTCATCGAATTTTCTGTTTCTATGTATTAGAAAAGTGCCCTGTGTTGGGCTCTGCACTGACAGTGCAGAGCCTGCTTAGTATTCTCTCCCTCCCTCGATCCCTGACCCTCTCCCATTCACGCTCTCTCTCAAAATAAATAATAAAGAAACTTTTCTTAAAAAGAAAAGTCAGTTACATCTCCTGATATTGAAAGTAGTGGCCTTATGAAGAAGAAGTCCTGTAGTGCCCTGTAGTGCAATGTTCCCTGTTTGCCATATCCAGGCACTTCAAGAGTGTCTCCTATGTGGGTTGAATGCACTCTAATGTTGTGGCTGAGCCTCATTTGCTTTCAGTCTAGTCAGCTGCAATGGCTCACTTTGCCACACTGTTTTTAAAGGCAAATGGTATGGGGACTCATCTTCCCACTGCATGGAATGCCTGGTGTGGGGTCTGCTCCTCCTTCTCCATGATTGTGGTTCCCCTCCCATTTGTGGTTAGTCTCACTGGGAGTTTGGTTCCCAACCAATACTTGTCTCATTGGGAGAATGTCAGGATTTGGCAAGCAGTGCTTATACAGTAGATTCAGAGTGTCAGAAATGGGGCTTGCCAGCACTAAGACAACTACGCAGAAGGGAGATGTAAAAAAAAAAGTACCTGCCAGTGCTTCTGTCCCTAGAGAATGTTCCAATAAATACCTGCCTCTCTGGCACTCACCCTAGAATTAGTCAATGGATCTTCACATATAACGCAGGTGTTTTACAAACCGTTGCCTCTGTGCTGGAGCTCAGAGTAGGATTGTGTGTACACCATTTCAGAGCAGAGTTGCAGTTTCCTAGTTCCCTCAGCTCTCCTGGACAGAAGCCTTGTTGGTTTTCAAAGCCATACATATGGGGGCTTATCTTTCTCATGCAGGTCCTTCAGGCTGTGGAGCCTGATGTGGCATTCAAACCTCTCATTCCTCAAGAAGGACCTCTGGAATTGTGATACCCCTCCCGCTTGTGGGTTGTTGCGTTGAGGATGTGGGTCCTGACCAGACCACATCTCCACCACTTTTATCCATATTAATGTGATTTTTTTTCTTTATATCTTTAGTTGTATATGATCTGTTCTGCTAGTTTTCAGTTCATTCTCACAAGATAGTGGTTCTATATGTAGTTATAGATTTTGGTGTAGATTTTGGCATGAGAAGGTGAGCACAGGAACTTCCTACTCTATCATCTTATCCCAAATATTGTTTCTTTTCATGTCTTGTCATTTTATTTTTGAAAACAACATTTTATATAATATATTATAAGAGCTCTGGATTCTTATTTTTTTCTCCTTGAAGCTGGTTGTTGTTGCTAGTTTCGTTTCATTTATTTGTAGCTTTTCAGTGGAATCTGTCTCCCCCATGCTTTGTGGTCTCTGGTGCTTCTGCTTATTTTTTAAATAATCATTTTTTTTCTTTTGAGCCTGGCTTCCTAGGAGTCATGTCTGTGTTTTCATAATTTAATGGTTGGCTAACAATTGGTCAGAGATTATGTTCAAATAACTTGGGTCAGTAAGGCATCCAAATACTGCTGATGGATTTGTGTGGCGTTATGTGTACATCAAATTCAGATCATTTTCAAGTGCTACCCTGTTATTAATTTCCACCAAATCCTTACAGGTATCCCTTTGCATTCATGTAATATCCTGAACAGCCAAGGATAGCTCCACCAGGGTTCTCTCATATCCAGAATTTTTCTGTTAAATTTTGGCTGGTTTTTCAGTCTGCCAAAATTTCAACCAAGGCATCGCCCTTAGACTTCTGTTCCTGCTAGATTTTCCTGCTCATCTTCTACCGAAGTCGCTGCTTTTGTTGAAAATGCCATTGGACATAGATTTTTCATCCTCTACTCCAAATTAAATTATCTCCTTCTACCAGGGATGCTTTTTATTTTCACTTCCAGCTCTACTGTGATAGAAGTACCTAACCTACTGATATGGTGGTGGGATGAGAGAAGACCCAGACAAGAATGCCACAGATTCTCATTGTTGTTTCCTGAAATCGTTTTACATGAATAAATGTTTCTTGATTGTTGGTTGCTTCTGTTCAGTTCCAGATCCTGAAAATGGTGATTGGTTTTTTAAAATAATATTTGAAGCTTTAGAGTTTTGTGTTTGAGAGCAGAGAATTTTTGTTGTCTTCATCACTACACCATAGCCAGAGGTCACTATATTTTAAAAAATTATCTGTGGTTTTGAATTCCCAAAAGTTCTTATGGCTTCTACCCAATTATTCTGAACTAATAAGAAGAAATTATTTAATGTATCAAATATTTGTTGAGCACTTACAATGTCATATTACAAAACCAAACACAGTAGCTTCTCCCAGTATTACAATTCAATGTGTCTAAATAACATAGAGCCATGGTTCTGGAGCTTTAGGATGCATAAAAATAATCCAGAGCTTTAGGATGGTAAAACTGTAGATTCCTGGAAAACAGAAATTTATTTGTAGATTCTGATTCAACATATTTAGGGTGGAACCCAGGAAACTATTTTTTAAAAGATTCTGAAATAATTCTGATTCAATTGGTCCAAGGACTGTACTGGAGAAATACTAATTAAGAGTAAAAGCTGTTTTACTAGTTCAGCAGCAAATAAAACTAAAATTGAAATGATACAGAGAAGATTAGCATGGCCTCTGCAAAAGGATAAAACACAAAATGTGAAGCATTCCATTAAAAAAAAAAAAGCATGACGGCTATTACCTGAAAAAAAAAATGGGCATGTGTTCCACCTATAATTTTATATAGAACATCCAGATAATTGAGATTGAAGTATTTTACTTTGTTTTTGTTACACTCATGTCACATGTGCCCTTCTCATTTCATCATTTTGGACATATTGCTAGTAGTCTATTTTGTTAGCTACAGTCTTGTCTGCTTAGCATGATTTTCTTCCACCTCATTCTTTCTGTACTAATAGAAGCTTTTTTTGTTGGGTTGACTTCTCTGACTGACCAGAGTGTGTGTGTGTCCAGGAGCAGGGAACTAATGGCGTGAATGGAGCAGATGGAAATTTTACTGAAAGCCAAGATACATTATGGCAATTTCAGTTTCAAGTGAAGGATAACCCAACTCAAACTAGTTTAAACAAGAGAGAAATCTATTTATTTCTAATTCTAATCTAATCTATTCTATTTCTAACAGAAATCTATCTATTTTCAATAAATGTATCCCATCCCTTTGGCCAAAATGATTAGTTCAGAAATGGCAGTTATCTAAGCCAGTCAATGGGGGAAATATCTAGAACTTCTGCTGGAAATCGAGTAAGAAATATTATCTCTGCAATTAAAAGATATAAAGATGGTGTACATCTATACTTTTTAATACGATGGGTGCAGATTTTCCAAAATATAAAGTGCACACAGAGAAAATCAGAGTCAAGGAGGAAAAGTGAGAGCTATCCTTTGAGTGACTGGAACCAGCTCTGCTTGAAGCTCTAGACTTTCTATTTACACAGAACAATAGATTTCTCTCTTGTTTAAACTAGTTTGAGTTGGGTTATCCTTCACTTGAAACTGAAATTGCCATAATGTATCTTGGCTTTCAGTAAAATTTCCATCTGCTCCATTCACGCCATTAGTTCCCTGCTCCTGGACACACACACACACACACACACACACACGCACGCACACACACGCACACACACATGCACACACACACATGCACACACACACACACTCCCCCTTTGTCAGCAGTTTTGAGAATAGCTTCCATATTAAAAAGACATATTGAATCTCTGTCTTAGATCATTAATTAAATTTATCACAATATATTTTTAATAAACAATAAACTCTGGGGCACATGGATGGCTCAGTCAGTTAAGAGTCCGACTATTGATTTCAGCTCAGGTCACGATCTCACAGTTTGTGAGATTGAGCCCCGTGTCAGGCTTTGTGCTGACTGGATGGAACCTGCTTGGGATTCTCTCTGTCTCTCTCTCTGCCTTTCTCCCCACTCAGTCTCTGTCTCTCACTCTAAATAAATAAACATTAAAAAATGATCTCTAACATTCAATGTCCACAGGTGATGTACAAAGAATTTAAATTCTCCAATTTTGCCTAATCTATACTCTTTTGAATTCTTATTACCTCACCCTTAATAACTAAAAAGTTAAGGAATACCGTTGTTTCATCTTCCCCACCACCCTATGTTGTCGTTAATGCTCCAACCTCTCTCATTTTTCTTAATGTTTTAGTTGTGTTTGTTTCTCCCACCTATTTCAAAATTCAAGGATATGTTTCTGGATTCTGGTACACTTTCATCTGTATTCTGAGTTCCTTAGATTATTCCACACTGTTCTTCTCACAGTACCCTAGCTTTGGAAGTGTAAAAGGAACAAAGTTGCAATTTCACCCTTTCTGCATTACTTCCTCTTTTTTTAAAGTTTATTTATTCATTTATTTTGAGAGAGAGAAAGAGAGCACAAGCAGGGGAGGGGTAAATAGAGAAAGGAAGAGAGAGAGAGAATTTGAAGCAGGCTCTGTACCGTCAGTGCAGAGCCCGATGAAGGGATCAAATTCATGAACCATGAGATCATAACCTGAGCCAAAGTCAGATGCTTAACCAACTGAGCTACCCAGGTGCCCCTGCATTACTTCCTCTTAAAAAGAGCATGAATCCTCCTTAGTCCCAGCAACCTGGGAAAGTTTTCCCAATCCAACCATAAAAGTCTAAGTCAATAGTAACTTGCAAATTACAGTACCAGTATCCGTTAACCACCATTCCTATTCCTTTGCAGTTATACATTTATACACCCAAGTACTTCCCTCCATTTCCCTTATTTTTCTCTCCATTTTTACAGACACAAAGGTCTATAAATGAGTACATTTATATCTAGATTTCCTCCAGTTTCTAATAATATAAAAATATATAGACCCAATATCATTCATTCTCATAAGAATGTCAATTTCAAATATGCATAAAATGAATTTTTTAATATAATTTATTGCCAAGTTTGCTAACATACAGTGAACACTGTGTGTTCTTGTTTTTTGGGGGTAGATTCCCATGATTCATTGCTTACATACAACAGCCAGTGCTCATCCCAACTAGTGCCCTCCTCAATGCCCATCACCCATTTTTCCCCCTCTCCTCTGCCACCTCATCAACCTTCAGTTTGTTCCCTGTATTGAAGAATCTTTTATGATGTGCCTCGCTCTCTGTTTGAAACTATTTTTCCCCTCCCCTCCTCCCATGGTCTTCTGTTAAAATTCTCACCTTCCACACATGACTGAAAACATATGATATTTGTCTTTCTCTGACTGACTTATTTCACTTAGCATAATGCCCTCCAGTTCCATCCACATTGTTGCAAACAGAAGAATTTCATTCTTTCCCATTGCCAAGTAGCATTCCATTGTATATATAAACCACATCTTCTTTATCCATTCAACAGTTGATGGACATTTGGGCTCTTTCCATAATTTGGCTATTGTCGAAAGAGCTACTATAAACATTGGGATACATGTACCCCTACGAATCAGCACTCCTGTATTCGTTGGATAAATTCCTAGTAGTGCTATTGCTGGGTCCTAGAGTAGTCCTATTTTAATTTTTTGAGGAACCTTCACACTGTTTTCCAGAGCCGCTGCACTAGTTTGCATTCCCACCAAGAGTGCAAGAGGGTTCTTCTTTCTCCACATCCTCACCAACATTTGTTGTTTCCTAAGTTGTTCATTTTAGCCACTCTGACCATTGTGAGGTGGTATCTCAATGTGGTTTTGATTTGTATTTCCCTGATGATGATTGATGTTGAGCATCTTTTTATGTGTCTTTTGGCCATTCAGAGGTCTTCTTTGGAAAGTGTCTATTCATGCCTTCTGCCCATTTCTTCACTGAATTTTTCATTTTTCGCGTGTTGAGTTCGGTAAGTTCTTTATAGGTTTTGGATATGAACCCTTTATCTGATAAGTCATTTGCAAATATCTTCTCCCATTCCATCAGTTGCCTTTTAGTTTTGATGATTGTTTCCTTTGCAGTGCAGAAGCTTTTTTTCTTGATGAGGTCCCAAAAGTTCGCTTTTTCTTTTATTTCCCTTGCTTTGGAGACCTGTTGAGCAAGAAATTGCTGCAGCTGAGATCAAAGAGGTTGTTTCCTGTTTTCTCCTCTAGGGTTTTGATCGTTTCCTGTTTCACATTTACGTCTTTCATCCATTTTGAGTTTGTTTTTGTGTATGGTGTAAGAAAGTGGTTCAATTTCATTCTTCTGCATGTGGCTGTCCAGTTCTCCCAGCACCATTTGTTAAAGAGACTTTTTTGCACTGGATACTCTTGGCTGCTTTGTCAGAGATTAGTTGGCCATACATTTGTGGGGCCAATTCTGGGTTCTCTATTCTATTCTGTTGGTCTATGTGTCTGTTTTCATGCCAATACCGTATGGTCTTTATGATTACAGCTTTGTAGTAGAAGTTAAAGTCCAGGATTGTGATGCATCCTGCTTTGGTTTTCTTTTGGCTATTCAGGGTCTTTTGTGGTTCTATACAAATTTTAGGTTTGTTTCTTCTAGCCTTGAGAAGAATGCCAGTGCAATTTTGACTGGGATTGCATTGAATGTGTAGGTTGCTTTGGGTAGTATTGACATTTTAACAATATTTATTCTTCCAATCCATAATCATGGGATGTTTTTCCATTTTTTTGTGTCTTCTTCATTTTGCTAAGTTTTCTATAGTTTACAGATCTTCGACACCTTTTGTTCGGTTTATTCCTAGGTATTTTATGGTTCTCAGTGTAATTGCAAATGGGATTGATTTCTTGATTTATCTTTCTCTTCTTTCATTAATGTATAGAAATGCAACCTATTTCTGTATAATGATTTTGTATCCTGTGACTTTGCTGAATTCATGTATCAGTTCTAGCAGCCTTTTGGTGTAGTCTTTCTGGTTTTCCATGTAGAGTATCATCTCATCTGTGAAAAGTGAAAGTTTGACTTTTTCTTTGATAATTTGGATGCCTTTTATTTCATTTTGTTGTCTGTTTGCTGAGGCTAGGACTTCCAACACTATGTTAAACAACAGTGGTGAGAGTGGACATCGCTGTCATGTCCCTGATCTCAGAGGATAAGCTCTCAGTTTTTCCTCATTGAGGATGATATTAACTGTGGGCTTTTCATATATGGCTTTTATGATATTAAGATATGTTCCTTCTATCCCAACTTTCTCAAGGGTTTTTATTAGGAAAGCGTGCTGTATTTTGTCAAAGGCATTCTCTGAGTCTATTGACAGGATCATATGGTTCTTAACTTTTCTTTGTTAATGTGATGTATCACATCGATTGATTTTCGAATATTGAACCAGACTTGCAACCCAGGGTTGAATCCTACTTGATCGTGGTGAATAATTCTTTTTCTATACTGTTGGATTCGATTTGCTAGTATCTTGTTGAGAATTTTTGCATCCATATTCATCAGGGATATTGACCTGTAGTTCTCTTTTTTTGCCGGGTCTTTATCAGGTTTGGGAATCAAAATGATGTTGGCTTCATAGAATGAGTCCAGGAGTTTTCCTTACGTCTCAATTTTTTGGAACAGCTTGAGAAGGATAGGTATTAACTCTGTTTTCAATATCTGGTGAATTCCCCAGGGAAGCCATCTGGTACAGGCTTTTATTTGTTGGGAGCTTCTTGATAACTGATTCAATTTCTTCACTAGTTATGTGTACGTTCAAATTTTCTATTTCTTTCCGTTTGAGTTTTGGTAGTGTGTTGGTGTTCAGGAATTTCTCCATTTCTTAAGGGTTGCCGAGTTTGGTGGCATATAATTTTTCATAGTATTCTCTGATTATTGCTTGTATTTCTGAGGGATTGGTTGTAATCACTCCCTTTTTGTTCGTGATTTTATCTATTTCGGTTCTTTATCTTTTCTTTTTGAGAAGCATGGCTGGAGGTTTATCAATTTTGTTTATTTTTCAAAGAACCAACTCTTGGTTTCATTGATCTGTCCACTACTTTTTTGGTTTCTATGTTATTAATTTCTGCCCTGATTTTTCTTATTTCTCCCTTTCTGCTGGGTTTGGGGTGTCTTAGCTGTTCTGCTTCTAGTTCCTTTAGGCGAGTTGTTAGAATTCATGTTATTGATTTTTCTTGTTTCTTGAGATGGGCATGGATTGCAATATATTTCCCTCTCAAGACTGCCTTTGCAGCATCCCCAATTGTTTGGATAGTTTTATTTTCATTTTCATTTGTTTCTATGTATTTTTTAATTGATTATCTGATTGTTTGGTTGACCCACTCGTCTTTTAGTAGGTTGTTCTTTAGCCTCCATGTTTTTAGGGATTTTCCAGACTTTTCCCTGTGGTTGATTTCAAGTTTCAAAGCATTGTGGTCTGACAATGTGCACGGTATGATCGTAATTCTTTTATATTTATTCAGAGCTTCTCTGTGGCCCAGAATGTGGTCTATCTTGGAAAATGTACCATGTGCAGATGAGAAGAATGTAAATCTCTTTGCTTCAGGATGAAGGACCCTGAAGATGTCTGTTAGGACCATCTGCTCCAATGTGTCGTTCAGAGCCATTGTTTCTATGGTGATTTTCTGATTAGTGGATCTATCCAATGCTGAGAGTAGAGTGTTGAGATCCCCTACAAGTAGGACATTTTTATCCATAAGGTTGCTTATGTTTGTAATTAATTGTTTTACAAACTTGGATGTCCCAGAATTCAGTGTGTAGATATTTATAATTGTTAGCTCTTCCTGCTGGATATTCCTTGTGAGTATTATATAATGTCCTTAATCTCTTATTACATCATTTACTTTAAAGTTAAGTTTCTCTGATATAACTGTGACTACTCAAGCTTTCTTTTGACTTCCAGTAGCGTGGTAAATCATTCTCCATTCCTTTACTTTCAATCTGAAGGCGTCCTCAGATCTAAAATGGGTCTCTTGAAGACAGCAGATAGATGGGTCTTGTTTTTATTCCATTCTATTACCCTGTATCTTTTGATTGGAGCATTTAGTCCATTTACATTCAGTGTTAATATTGAAAAATATGGGCTTACAGTCACTGTGTTATCTGTAGATTTCATGCTTGTAAGATGTCTCTGGTAGTTTGTGTTCTTTGCAAACTTTCCTCCATAGAGTGCCCCTCAGGATCTCTTGTAAGGCTGGTTTATTTGTGATGAATTACTTCAGTTTTTGTTTGTCTGGGAAAACCTTGATCTCTCCTTCCATTCTGAATGACAGGCTGGCCAGATACAGGATTCGTGGTTGCATATCCTTCCTGTTCATCACATTGAAGATTTCCTGCCATTCCTTTCTGGCTTTCCAAGTTTCTGTAAATAAGTCTGCTACAACCCTTATGTGTCTCCCTTTGTATGTTAAGGACTGTTTTTCCCTAGCTGTTTTCAGAATTCTCTCTCTGTCCTTGTATTTTGCCAGTTTCAGTATGATGTGTCATGCAGAAGGTCTATTCAAGTTACGTCTGAGGGGAGTTCTCTGTGCCTCTTGGACTTCCATGCCCATTTTCTTCCTCATGTTGGGGAAGTTCTTTACAATGATTTGTTGCAGTACCCTTTCGACTCATTTCTCTCTCTCTTCTTCCTCTGGAATTCCTATGATAGGAATATTGTTCGGTTTGAGTGCATCGCTCTGCTCTTGAATTCTATTTTCCTGTTCCTGAATCAGCTTCTCTCTCTTTATCTCTGCTTCCTCCTTTTCCATAATTTTATCTTCTAATTCACCTATTTTCTCTTCTGCCTCTTCCATCCGCCTTGTGGCCACCTCCAATTTGTTTTGCACCTCATTAAAGGCATTTTTTAATTCCTCCCGACCGTTTTTAAGGTCCTTGATCTCTGAAGCGAGGGACCCCCTCCATTTTTCTATAATTTTTTCAAGCTCAGAGATTAGTTTTTGTTTATCATTCTATATTCATGTTCTGTTATGTGGCTTATATCTGTTTTCATCAATTCTTGCGCTGTCACTACTTCCTGTAATTTCTTTTTAGGAGATTTCTTCTGTTTTGTTATTTTCACTAAGTGTGTTTTGGATTTTTTCTTGAGGTAGCCCCCGCCAGGTCCCCCACCTCCAGCCGGGAACCCCACAGCTCTTGAGGCCACCGTCACTGCTTTACCTTTCCTTGTGGCAGGGGCAACTAATCTGTAAAACTATTTTGAATGTTAACATATTATGCCAATAGCTTCCATACTCAACAAAGGAGGAATTTTGCAAAACCTTAGAGCATATTTGAACGTAAGGGCCAGCATTTTAAGTCTTATTCCAGCGTATTATTTTGCAAACATATTTCTAACATAAATCCAAATAAAAAAGAACAGTTTAAGATCACGCGACCAAAGGCACTAGGTGAAGTAACTACTTTAATTGATTTCCATTATAACAGTTACATTTTACATTAAAAATCAAAATCTCACACTGGGCAAATGCATTTATAAACATGCACGCGCGCGCTCTCTCTCTCTCTCTCTCTCACACACACACACACACACACACACACACACACACACACACACATATATATATAAACACAGATAAATGTGGTTTTGGAGGTTCTATCAATGAAATTTCCCAGACATGTTCGTAATATTTTTCTTTTCTTTAAGTTTATTTATTGATTTTTGAGAGAGAGAGAGAACATGAGCAAGGGAGGGCAGAGAGAAGGAGAGAGAGAGTTACAAGCAAGCTCTGCACTGCAGGAGCCGATGCAGGGCTCAGTCCCTGGATCGTTGAGATCATGAACTGTACTGAAATCAAGAGTCAGATGCTGAACTGACTGAGCCACCCGGCATCACATTTTTTAATTCCTTAAAAGTTTATATTTGAATTCCAGTTATTTAACATGCACTGAAACTTTGGTTTCAGGAGTAGAATTTAGTGATTCCTCACTTACAACACCCAGTGCTCTTAATAAGCCCCCTCCTTAATACCCATCACCATTTAACCCATCCATGCATCCACCTCTCTTCCAGCAACCCTAAGATCGTTATCCATGGTTAAGAGTCTGTTCTATGATTTGCTTCTCTCTCTTTTTTCCCCTATGTTCTTCTGTCTGTTTCTTAAATTCCACATATGAGTGAAATCATATGGTGTTTGTCTTTCTCTGACTGGCTTATTTCACTTGGCATAATGCATACTAGCTTCATCCACATCCTTGCAAATTGCAAGATGTCATTCTTTTTGATGGCTGAGTAATATTCCATTGCATATATATACATCATCTATTTCCATTCAAAAGTCAATGCATATTTAGACTCTTTCCATAGTTTCTCTATTGTTGATAAAGTTGATATAAACATCAGGGTGCAAGAGTCACTTTAAATCAGTATTTTTGTATTCTTTGGGTAAATATCTAGTAGTACAATTGCTGAGTGATAGGGTAGTTCTATTTTTACCTTGTTGAGGAACCTTTATACTGTTTTCCAGAGTGGCTCCACCAGTTTGCATTCCCACCAATGGTTTAAGAGGGCTCCTCTTTCTCCACATCCTTGTGAACATCAATGTTTCTTGTGTTGTTAATTTTAGCCATTCTGACAGGTGTAACAACATCTCATTGTTGTTTTGATTTGTTTTTCCTTGGTGATGAGTGATGTTGACCATCTTTTCATGTGTGTGTTAAGCCATCTACAAATCTTCTTTTGAAAAATATCTGCTCATGCCTTCTGCCCATTTCTTAACTAGATTATTTGTTTTCTGGGTGCTGAGTTTGATAAGTTCTTTATATATTTTGTATATTGACCCTTTATCAGATGTCATTTGCAAATATCTTCTCTCATTTTTAAGATTGTCTTTTAGTTTTGTTAATTGTTTCCTTCACTGTGCAGAAACTTTTTATCTTGATGAAGTCCCAATAGTTCATTTTTGTGTTTCTCTTGCCTCCAGAGACGTGTCTAGTAAAAACTTGCTATGGCTGATGTCAAAGAGATTGCTACCTGTGTTCTCCTCTAGGATTTTGATGGTTTCCTGTCTCACATTTAGGTCTTTTATCCATTTTGAATTTATATTTGTGTATGCTGTAAGGAAGTGGTCCAGTTTCATTCTTCTGCATCTTGTCATTCAGTTTTCCCTACACTATGTGTTGTGCTGTCCTTTTTCC
The DNA here is from genome assembly GCA_030068075.1 of Paguma larvata. Taxonomy (NCBI): domain Eukaryota; kingdom Metazoa; phylum Chordata; class Mammalia; order Carnivora; family Viverridae; genus Paguma; species Paguma larvata. The sequence continues at coordinate 66,583,161 of CM057830.1, forward strand.
AATGGACATTCATTCCTGCTTTATTAAAGATTGGTAGATCATAGTTGTGCATCCATTTCTGAGTTTTCTATTTTGTCCCATTGATCTATGTATCTGTTTTTATGTCAGTACCATACTGTCTTGATCACTACAGCTTTGCAATATAACTTGAAGTCCTGAATTATGATGTTTCCAGCTTTTCTTTTCTTTTCTTTTTCAGGATTGATTTGGCTATTCAGGGTCTTTCGTGGTTCTATACAAATTTTATGATTGTTTATTCTAGCTCTGTCAGAAATGCTGTTGGTATTTTGATGAGGATTGCATTAAACACATAGATTGCTTTGGGGATTACAGACATTTTAACAATATTTGTTATCTGAATTCACGGGCATGGAGCATTTTTTCCCTCTTCTTTGTGTCATCTTCAATTTCTTTCATAAGTGTTCTATAGTTTCAGACTGTCTTGATCTTTTACTTCATTGGTTAGGTTTATTCCCAGATATCATATTGTTTTTGATGCAATTGTAAATGGGCTTGATTTCTCTTTCTGGTGCTTCATTATTCGTGTATAGATATACAACAGATTTCTGTATGTTGAATTTGTATCCTGCAACTTTACTGAATTCTTGCATTAGTTATAGCAATTTTTTATTAGAGTAATTTGGGTTTTCTACACACAGTATCATGTCATCAGTGAATAGTGAAAGTTTGACTTCTTCCTTGCCAATTTGGATGCTTTTTATTTATTTTTGCTGATGCTGAGGCTAGGATATCCTGTACTATGTTAAATAACAATTCTGTGAGTGGACATCCCTGTCTTGCTCCTGATTGTAGAGGAAAAGCTCTCAGATTTTCCCTATGGAGGTTTATATTAGCCAGGCGTCTTTTGTATATGGCCTTTATGAAATTGAGGTATGTTTCCTCTATTCCTGCTTTGTTTAGCTGTGCTTTGTCAAATGCTTTCTCTGCATCTATTTCGAGTATCATATGGTTTTTTTCTTTCAGGAACATATGGTTCTCATCCTTTTTTTCATTAATGTGGTGTATCACACTGATTGATTTGCGAATATGGAGCCACCTCTGCAGCCCAGGAATAAATCCCTCTTGATTATGGTGAATGCTTCTTTTAGTGTACTGTTGCATTTGATTTGCTAATATATTGTTGAGAATGTATGCATCCATTTATCAATAGGAATATTGGCCTTTAATTCTCCTTTTTAGAGGGATCTCTGGTTTTGGAATCAAGGTAATGCTGGCCTCAAAAAATGAGTTTGAAAGTTGTTCCATTTTTTTGGAACAGTTTGAAAATAGGTGTTAACTCTTCTTTAAATGGTTGGTAGAATTCTCCTTGAAGCCATCTGGCACTGGACTCTTGTTTGTTGGGAGATTTATTATTACTGATTCAATTTCTTTGCTGATTATGAGAATGTTCAAAATTTCTATTTCTTCATATTTCGATTTTGTAGTTTATGTTTTTAGTAATTTATCCATTTCTTCCACATTGCTAAATTTGTTGAGATATAATTTTCAAAAGTCTTTTAGAATTGTTTGTATTTCCATTGTATTAGTTGTGACATCTCCTCTCTCATTTGTGATTTTATATATTTGGGCCTTTTCTCTTTTCTTTTTGATAAATCTGGCTGGGGGTTTACAATTTTTATCAATTCTTTCAAAGAACCAGCTCCTAGATTTATTGATCTGTACCATTGTGGTTTTGTTTTTTTTGTTTGTTTGTTTCTATATCATTTATTTGTGTTCTAATCTTTATTATTTCCCATCTTCTGCTGGCTTTAGGGTTCTTTTGTTGTTCTTTTTCTAGCTCCTTTAGGTGTAAGGTTAGGTTAAGTATTTAAGATTTTTCTTGATTCTTGAGGTAGGCCTCTATTGTTATATAATTCTTTCTTATGACTGCTTTTGTTGCATCCCAAAGGTTTTGGACGGTCATGTTTTTATTCTCACTTGCTTCATATATTTATTTCTTTTTTAATTTTCTGGTTAACCCCTTTATTCTTTAGTAAGATATTATTTAACCTACATGTATTTGTGGTCTTTCCAAATGTTTTCTTGTGTTTGACTTCAAGTTTCACAGCATCGTGGTCTAAAAATATGCATGGTATGATCTCAATGTCTGTACTTTTTGAGGGCTGATTTTTGACCTAGTATGTGTTATATTATGTGTGTCATTCAAAGCCATTGTTTCCTTATTGATTTTCTGCCTAGATGATCTGTCCATTGCTCTAAGGAGGGTGTTTAAATCCCCTATTATTATATTATTATCAATGAGTTTCTTTGTTTGTTATTATTTTATATATTTGAGTGTTTCATGTTGGGGGCGTAAATGTTTACAATTATTAGATCTTATTGGGTAAACTCCTTTTTTATGATATAGTGCCCTTTTCATCTCTTGTTACAGTCTTCAGTTAAAAAATATATATATACACATATATAAGTCTATAATGAGTCTCTTGGAGACAGCATATAGATGCGTCTTGTTTTATTATCCATTCTTGTACCATATGTCTTTTATTTTAGCATTTTGTCCATTTACATTAAGAGTAATTATTGATCGGTATGAATTTAGTGACATTTTATTACTTGTTTTGTTATTTTTTCTGGAGATTTTCTTTTCGTTTCTAGTCTTTGTCACTTTTGCTGTTGTTGTTGTTTTTTTTTTTCCCAAAGAGTCCTCTTTAATATTTCTTGCAGGGCTGGTTTAGTGGTCAGGAACTCCTTTAGTTTTTGTCTGGGAAACTGTTGATCTTTCCTTCTATTCTGAATGACAGCCTTGTTGATTAGAGTATTGCTAGTCGCATATTTTTCCCATATAGCATGTTGAATATATCATGTCATTCCCTTCAGGCCTGTCAAGTTTCTGTGGAGAGATGTGCTGTGGAAAGATGTGATCCTTTATAAATTATAGACTTCTTCTGTCTTGCTGCTTTTAGGATTTTTTTCCTCTATGCTTTGCAAATTTAACTATATCTTGGTGTTGGCCGGCTTTTGGTGATGGGAATTCTCTCTTCCTCCTGGATATGGATGTCTCTTTCCTTTCCCAGATTAGGAAATTTCTTAGCTAAAGACTCCTGCAATAAACCTTCTGCTCCTTTCCCCTCTCTTCTTCTTTTGTGACCACTGTGATATGAATGTTTTATTGCTTTATGAAATTGCTGAATTCCCAAAGTCTACATGTTTGATCCAATATTTTTCATACCCTCTTCTTTTCAGCTTCAGTATTTTCCATAATTGTATCTCCTTATTTGTTCCCCTGCTTCTTCCATTCTTGTGGTCATTACAACCAGTCAATTTCAAATCTCACTTATAGCCTTTTTTATTTTGGTCTCCTTTTTTAGGTCTTTTATCTCTGTGGTGAGGGACTCCCTGGTGTTTTCTATGCTTTCCTCAAGCCCAGCTAGTATCTTAATGATCACTGCTTTAAATTATTGATCAGGCAGGGGTGCCTGGGTGGCTCAGTCAGTTAAGTGCCCTACTTCAGCTCAGGTCATGAACTCATGGCTTGTGAGTTGGAGCCCTGGTTCAGGCTCTGCGCTGATAGCTTGGAGCCTGGAGCCTGCTTTGGAATCTGTGTCTCCCTCTCTCTCTGCCCTTCCCCTACTTGCATTCTGTCTCTCTCAAAAATAAACAAACATTAAAAAAATTGAAAAAAAATTATGGATCAGGAATATTACTTATACCTATTTCAGTTAGATCCCTGGACATGATCTTTTCTTATTCTTTAGGGATGAATTCCTCCATCTTGGTATTTTGTATAAGTCTCTGTCTTCCATGTGTTCAGAAAGCCTGTTATGTTTCATGCTCCTGAGAGTAATGACTTTTTAAAGAAGTGGTCATAGTGTTGCCTGGGTGACTCAGTTGGTTAAGTGTCTGACTCTTGATTTTGGCTCAGGCCATGATCTCACGGTTCATGAGATCGAGCCCTGCATCAGGCTCTGCAATGAAAGCACAGAACCTGCTTGTGATTCTCTATCTCCCCCTCTCTCTCTGATCCTCACCCACTTGTGCTCAGGAGAGGACAAAATAAAAAATAAATAAATAAACTTTAAAAAAGTGATCATTTACTATCTAGGGCCTGGCGCTTTAGGAGGTGTCTCTGGTGCATGCTGTGTGCACTCTGCTGCGGTGTTTTGGCAGCTCTTTCCCTCAGCTGGTCCTCTGCAGAATTTTTCCTTGCCAGCAGTGGGGAGTGTTTGGATCTTGGCCAGAGTGTGGCAAGTTTTAAGTAGGTGTGTCTTGGTCAGCTTGTTAAAATAGGCATGATCCTATTTCCGCTAGAGCTGAAGCTTTGCAGAACTCTATGGTCAGTAGACCTGGTGCCTGTGAGGGATTTGTGCTGATGGTGTGGAGGAGGTGCCTACTGTCTTGGAGATGCATGGCCATGTGGTGTTTTGTTTTGGTACGGTAGATATAAGGATGAATAGAAGCATACCTACCTTCAAGTTTTTCACTGTCTAGGATACAGGATTAAAATAAGAAAACTTGAAATTCAGTGAGGTAAGGGCTTTATGAACAGTCCAGTGGGGAGCACAGAGGGAAAAGTAACTTTGCCAAATGAGGTTGCCGATGCATTAGCAGTTAAACTAACATAAAATCTGGGTTTAAAAGGCAGAATAGAGTTTATTAGAGGAAAAAGGGTGTAGTGGTAGCAGAAAGAGGTGAAGGCATTCCAGAAAAGAAATGATATATGCAACAAGCCAGAGTTTGAAGATCCTGAGGAGTTCACTGAGACTGAAAAAATAGAGTGTGAGGAGAGAGAGGTAGAGTGATTGGAGATGAAAGCGAAGGGAAACAATGTTTTTTGGGGAGGGTGGTCTCATATGCAATGCTAAAGAAGTCAGAATTTAATTAGTATTTAAAGGCTTTTAAGGAGAGAAGTGACATGATAAGGGCTATTATTTGCATGTAAGTGAAATTCTGCCACTAGTAAGGCAGGTAGATACAGCTCATTATGATGATGAAAGAACATAAACTTACTACTAGATCATAAACACGTTTCAGTGCATGAAGAATTCAGAGGAGCAAACCAAATCTAACTATGTGACCTTGGACATGTCATTTTATCTCTGTGGTTTAGCTTCATCATCAAGATCCTCATCTTGATGATGATACTCATCTGTAAAATAGAGAAAGATAATAGTACCTACATGTTGTTTTGCGATTAAAAGTGTTAATAGTGCCTGGTATATAGTAGGCACTTCAAAGTGTTACCCTTCGTTTCCTTTCCTACCCTCTGCCCGAACCTCAAAGTCCCAAGCCACATCCTGTCACAGCCACATTTGGTTCAGACTAGGGATGTGCGCTCAAGGGCTTCACTTTCACTTAACTTTGGCGTGTTATTATGCTAAATAACTCCTCACCCTATGTCACCATGAGAAGGAATCCCTGCAGTGGTTTCTGCCTCAATAGGTGATTTGAATAGAATAGGGAGCCTTGTGTCAAGACCAATTGTAATAATGATCTGAAAGGAAATGAGAGCCGTGGGTTGTAGGAATAAAGAGGAAGCTGTGATCAGGAAGATATTTCTGAGATAGAATCAATAAGATTTTGTGTCCAAATGAATGTGGGAATTGAGAAGGAGTGAGAAGTTGTGATTTTACATGTATGCAGGCAAGATAGATATTTTTATACTACTGTATCAACTACTTTGTTTAAAAAAGAAAACCTATAAAGATGTCGAATAACTATGTTGTACACCTGAAACGAATGTAACACGGGTTAACCGTAATCAAAAAAAAAAATAAAAATAAAAATACCATTCACATTTCAATAGACTTATCTATTTGTTCCATTGGTAGCTCTAATTGAATACTACTAATCTAATTGGATACTACTGAAGTGATCTCCACACAGTAGTAGCCTGAATCGGAGATCTACTGTGCCATTAGCAACAATTGTTGAGAGCAATAATTTCTTACAGTTAAACTATATTGTTAATATAGGAAATAAGATTGAAATTTGATGTGGATAATTGGGGTATATTTTACAATATATATGTTCAGGGGCACCTGGGTGGCTCAGTAGGTTAAGCGTTTGACTCTGGCTCAGGTCATGATATCACGGTTTGTAAGTTCAAGCCCCATGTAGGGCTCTGTGCTGACAGCTTAGAGCCTCGGGCCTGCTTTGGATTCTGTGTCTCCCTCTTTCTCTCTGTCCCTCCCCTGATCACACTGTCTCTGTCTCTCAAAAATAAAAAAAATGTAAAAAAAATTTTTTACAATCTATATGTTCAGCTTAGTTTCCCCCAAAATATGATTATATTCAACAGATTCCCATAGAGTAGTGGTCACAAGCCCAAATGTGTACAGGCACCAGAGAGGTTTCCTGTTGGAAATTAGTAGCAGTCTCCATGTTGCAACATCTGAAAACATGCCTAAAACGAAGTATTTTAGACATTAAAAAGCATTAAAATTTTATCATTGATATTATCTAATCAACAAAGTACAAAATAAAATAGGTTTTCAGAGTTGCATGAATATAATTTCCCCACTCCATCTGACTCAATAATGCTATTTTCATTTTCAATTTGAGAGACAGAGGCTGTGAAATTGTTTATTTTTTCCAATTTGCCCTTGTGCCAAAAGGTTGCTCAGCAAGATTCTTTCTTCTCTGAATCTAAAAGCCACTGACCTAAGGTAATAAATTCAAATATATGATTTTTGTAGCCTATGGTTTCAAAACATTGTAAAACAAAATATATAGGATAGGACAGAACATACAAGTCCTCCTTTTCAGAAACACAATAGTAGTCATGTTGTAAAGTAATATACTATCTATAGGTATTATTATCATTACCATTAATCAATGGACTTTTATCTGTCATTTAAAAAATTTGCTATGAAAAATTTTAAACACAAAAATAGAAAATAGAAACAAACACCCATATAACATAACCTAGATTTAATCATTGTTAACACTTTATTATATGTATTCGCTTCACTTATTTTTAAAAAATCTCTTAACAGATAATGCTTTTTAAAAAAATTACTATTAAGACACCCGGTAGTTAAAATTATCTTTGATATCAACTAACACCCAGGCAATGTTCAACCCCTACGATTGTCTCAAAATGGTTTGTTTTTTCCTTTTTTTAAAACAAAGGTTTTATTTATTCAAAGCAAGGTCCAAACAAGGTCAGCATGTGGCACCTGATTGATACATCTCTAAAGTCTCCTTTATTCTGTAACGGTGCTCCCTTCATTTTATTTGTGTCAGTTAATTGTTGATAGAATAAGGCTATCTGTCCTGCAGAATTTTATACATTGCATCTTCATGGTGTCATTAAATATGCCCTTCTAGCCCCCTAATGTCTATAAATTGGTAGTTAAATCTAGAGGCTTGATTATATTGAGTTTTTAATTTTTATTTTGGCAATAATGCTTCCCATTTAGTGCTGTGTACTTACTATTGCAACACATCAAGAGGCTTATAACATCTTATTTTCTACTTGTAGTGTTTTTTTTTAAATTTTTTTTTAATGTTTATTTTTGAGACATAGAGAGACAGAGCACGAGTGGGGGAGGGGCAGAGAGAGAGGGAGACACAGAATCTGAAGCAGGCTCCAGGCTCTGAGCTGTCAGCACAGAGCCCGATGCGGGGCTCGAACTCACAGGCCGCGAGATCATGACCTGAGCCGAAGTCGGACGCTCAACCGACTGAGCCACCCAGGCGCCCCTGTAGTGTTTTTAAGATTGATTACTAGGTCCAGTTGATGTCTGCATCAAACTATTATCACTAAAGGTTTTAATAATAATAATCATTGCCTAGGTCCATTACTATATTGGGTTTACAAAATGGTGATTTTTTTCTAATTCTATCATTCTTCATGTAATTATAAATGATGATCGTTCTATAACAATTTTCCTTCAACAACTATTTGAATACCCTGAAAACACAGTTTTTATAGGAAAGGCATAATAATTGCTTCTTTCTTTTTATTTGTTTCTAGAATAGAAAAAGTTGGTACCATAGCAACGAAAGCAAAGAGAGATGAAAAAGAGTAGTAGTAATAATAGATACTAATACTAATATATTAGATACTATTAGAAATGGGAATAGACAAGTAAGAGTTAGTATTTTATCTTTTCAATCTTTACAAATAAATCCTCTGCTAAATTGCTACTTTTTTTTTTAACCACACATGAAAATCCTGAATAGAATAACTCACTAATGGTTCTAGATCAGCAGGTGTCCATGTCTAAAGAATACTTCTTTTAGGGGCCAATTGTCTCATTGAGAGGAAGAGGATTTACACAAGCAGGTCCCATTAATAGGAGTTACCAGCATAAATCACACTGCAGCTATAGGTGAAAAGACTCCAGTCTACTAGAATTCAAGTTCTAATGATCACCTGTCAAATGGCCCTAAGAGTCATCATCAGCAGGAATAGCAGACATGGCAACTTGTATGGGAAGGGCATGTCATTGCAGCCCCACTGCTAAACTATATTAATGGAAAGAAAACTGGCCTTCAAAATGTGATGTGGGATGCTAAGTGTTAAACCTAAGTGGGATGATGTAATCCATCATTAAAGAGGAGAATTGAGGGGTGCCTGGGTGGCTCAGTCGGTTAAGCGGCCGACTTCAGCTCAGGTCATGATCTCACAGTCTGTGAGTTCGAGCCCCATGTCAGACTCTGTGCTGATGGCTCATCAGAGCCTGGAGCCTGCTTCAGATTCTGTATCTCCTTCTCTTTCTACCCTTCCCCTGCTCACGCTCTGTCTCTATGTCTCTCAAAATAAATAAAAACGTTAAAAAAAAAGAGGAGAATTGAAACATCAAATCACTTGTTTTAGGGGCGCCTGGGTGGCTCAGTCGGTTAAGCGGCTGACTTCGGCTCAGGTCATGATCTCACAGTCTGTGAGTTCGAGCCCCACGTCGGGCTCTGTGCTGACGGCTCAGAGCCTGGAGCCTGCTTCAGATTCTGTGTCTCCCTCTCTCTCTGTCCTTCCCCTGCTCATACTCTGTCTCTATGTCTCTCAAAAATAATTAAACGTTAAAAAAAAATTTAAAAAACAATCACTTGTTTTAAAAAAAATTGTGAATACTGTATGAGCTCCAAGGTGCTTGAAGGGTAACGCAGCTACTTGTTTAAAAATTAAATTAACCTAATTTTTCTTAAATTTGATTTATGAATCAACTCACAGATAAATCATCAGCTTTGAAACAGTCCTGTTATCTTCTGAATGCATTCTATCTGATAAACCTTAGGAAACTACCTGGAATTGACAGAAAATGTCACTGTGCTTTAGTTATTTGATTCAAGAGCAAATCATAGTTCAGTGAATGATTTCTGCATAAAAAGAATACCAGCAGTCTCTTATCTATTTCAAGTAAGTTGTTAGGGATTCAACCACCAAAGAGAAAAACATTTAGGTTCTCATTTACCAAGTAAACATGAAAAACATTTCATATTCTCATATACTGAGATGTGAAAACAGTATATAGGCAATCAGTGTACTATAAAACCATAGCCCATGCCTCACAGCACTGATTTCAAACAGAATGAGGTCTGATGCTGGCATCTAGAACAATTTGCTAAGTAAATCAACCCATGTATCATTTGATTGCCTTTCTCACAAACCTGACAGTTGACAAATGCTTAGAAACATAACCAAGTATACAACTTGACAATTAATTGTTTAAATTATAGACTAATACCAACAAATAAATCAGTTCTAAGACAATCTTTAATATCTTGGCATATATGCAAAATTTTAGATCATTTTCCTATTGAAAAATAGGAAACCATGCCCAAAGGCATCAAAACAGACTTTATTTCCTCTGTTACTGTGTAAAAATTATGAATCATATTTATGCTTTTGAAGTACATATAAGAAAATTAACTAAGAATAGAGATAATTCATTCTATATCAATAGCAGTAAATACCTTATTTGTAAGACAATTAATTATTGCTTTAAAGGATCAATACTACTTAGCAATCAAATTTCAACAAATTTTTTGAGACCTTTAGGATTTTAGGCAAAGGGCTGCCTTCCTGGGAAATATAGCTATGACAGAAGTTTATCAGCATGGTCATTATTTTAGATAATGGGGTGCCAATCTCAGAAACTACTATTCTAGAAGTTAACTATTACATGGGCATTTTACTACAGGCAACTAAATATCACTGGAGATGGGAAAAATTATAATTCAGTTTTCCTACAGAAGAATACCTAAATTTATAGTATCTACCTACCTACCTACCTACCTACCTGCTTTTCTAGGCAGGCATACCAACTAGACAAAGACACAGTAGCAACACAGGGTAACTGGTTTTCATATAGATCACTAAACTGAGTGGTATTATCATTTTTGGTGAAAAAGCATGCATAACTAAACATTTTAAACAAATGAATCAAAATTATTTGACAATAATGTTCAACATTTTAAGTTAGCTACTGAAACTTCTATATTGCATACAACATATTAACTTTATTCATATAACTTCAGGCTTATGGTTTTACAACAAAACCAAAACATTTTTTTCTTTTTTGATTTAAAACTATAAAAAAGTATTTATTTGCAGTACTTGATAGCTGAAAAGAAAGCTCTTAGAAGAATTTCTATTACATTCTGAGGCAACAGAAATATTAAAGGTTCTCTATCAAAATGTTTTAAACAGTTGAGTAATATTTTAATCGCCACGAATCATATTTAGAAACTTTTAAGTATTTCAATAGTATTTAATAAACAACCTGGAAGAGAGATTATGAGGATGGCTAATGGATAAAATAGGATACAATATGGGTTGGGCCACGGGACCACAAAATATCGCCTTCTTGATCTACACATAGATAGCTACGGTAAAGCTATCATAATTTTCTAGTTATTATTCTGAGCCTACTGATTGTTTACATAACTGTGTATGCTGCATTCAAGAGGCCTTAACTTAGACTATAGCAAAGTACAGTATTTTAATTGGTGCAATTGTATTCAGACTCAATACTTTCATATAGTGGGACCTTTCATATTGCTGGCATTGAGGGGCAGGGCCAATATCTGGTGCTTCTAGGTATGTATTGTGCATTGAGACCATGGCATAAGTTGGGTTTTGTTAAACATGATTTAAGATCTCAATCTATTAACAGAATACATTATGATGTGATTCCACTATCCCTGATTTGTGTGATAATAGAAAAGGGGAAGAGAGACACAGAAGGGTCCAAAGAAATAGGAGATGGGCTGTACAATGGGTAGAGCGGTTAGGAGCAGCCTGAGAGGCTGGGAAGGTTTTCCTTTCACCTGGATTCAGTTGTATCTACAGGGGATTGGAAAGGTTAGGCAAGGGCTACGTTCCTTGGTTCTTTCCATTTCCTAGGAGTCTTTGACCTGACAGAGCTAGCTTCAAGATCTTCTCTAAAATCTGGAGAGCTCATAGCCCCACTGCAAATGAGGTAAGAACTACATGCTTTCTACTACAGCTATGGCTCTCTGATTGGCAATGTAAGCCAGAATGGACAATAAACATTTTATGTATTTAATTATTGAAACAAATTAAATCCAAACTATTGCTCAAATAAAGCAAATCATCAGAGCTTGGCTTCTGGAAAAATTTTAACATTGTCATGGTCGCTGTAACTAGATTTGCTGGCTATGTATAACCCTAACATCTTTTTGTTAAGTGTTTATTGGGGTTTATCAATTGTCATACTGTATTGAGAGCCTTTAGTGGTTTTAGGTTTACCTACCAGAAAAGGAGTTTATATAGTGCTTTCCTTATTAAAGTCAAAATCACAATTCCATGTTACTATGTTTTATGGTCTATAAGATGGGAAAAATTGCAATTCAGTTTTCCTACAGAAGAATACCTAAATTTATAGTATCTACCTACCTACCTACCTACCTACCTGCTTTTCTAGGCAGGCATACCAACTAGACAAAGACACAGTAGCAACACAGGGTAACTGGTTTTCATATAGATCACTAAACTGAGTGGTATTATCATTTTTGGTGAAAAAGCATGCATAACTAAACATTTTAAACAAATGAATCAAAATTATTTGACAATAATGTTCAACATTTTAAGTTAGCTACTGAAACTTCTATATTGCATACAACATATTAACTTTATTCATATAACTTCAGGCTTATGGTTTTACTATAAGACTATAAAATACTAATTTAAGAAATAGTTTTATTTTAAAAGCTTAATGCAATAAAAACACTGTGATCTACTGTGTTGGGGGAGTTGACAACACACAATTTGCTGCATGAGATCTTTGATATTCACCTTCAAGGGGAAAACAACCTCCCTAGAAATACCATCTTAAGGATTGCACTGTATTTATTTTCAAAATCATTCTCCTAAGGTAGGCAGTGTGTTACTATTTCCACCTTACATACGGAGAAAGTGAGTCCTATTTTTAGACAAAATAAACAATTTGTCTAATGTCATCAGTAGTATAGCTAGGACTAAAGTGGGTCCATATACAATTAGGCTCTCCTTACTTGACCAGATAGAATTTCCACATACTGATGAGCATATCCATCTTTCCTTCCATTCCTTCAGTCCCATAGCTTTCGTGGTGTGTAAATGATTCGCATAGAAACAGCACTACTAAAATAAAAAAATGTTGAGTAATGGACTCATGATTTGTTTGTAAAAATGTGTACCTTAATATTGGTGTTTTCAATAGTTCTCAAGATAGAAAACAAAACAGGGGCACCTGGGTGGCTCAGTCGGTTGAGCGTCCGACTTCGCTCAGGTCATGATCTCATAGTCTGTGAGTTCGAGCCCTGCGTCGGGCTCTGTGCTGACAGCTCAGAGCCTGGAGCCTGCTTCCGATTCTGTGTCTCCCTCTCTCTCTGCCCTTCCCCCACTCATGCTCTGTCTCTCTCTGTCTCAAAAATAAATAAACATTAAAAAAAATTTAAAAGATAGAAAACAAAACAAACCTCTATTCCAAACATAGGCTCCTGCTTAGATCAGGATATTTTAGCTTTCCTCAATTACATTTACATGTGCTTTTATCATTGGTGCCATCATGCTTATATCTATAAAGAAAATAGAATTAAAATAATCAAAGGACATACATGACTGGATTCGGAAGATGTGGATTTCAGACAGAGATCCAAAGTGGTAAGCAAAAGCTTTCCTAATACCACAGAGTTATTAACAGTGCATAGGATGACTTTCGTATTCATAGCTATATTCCTGGGAATCAATCCATTTATATTCATCTGCTAATTCCACACATGTGTTATCATAAAGAGGGCAAGTCAATGTGCTTTACAAGTATTTTGTGTTCTTGCAATGTACTTTTTAAGGAAAATCCTCTAGGATTTCTATGCCCTGTTCTCTTGGTAATTATGTATGTCAACCTGCTGCTGTTTTCCAACATTTTTCAAACACTTCCATGAAGAAGACTCTGAGGCCAGGAGGAATTTCAAAGTGGGTGTATAGTTTGGTGTATATCCGTTACTGAGAGGACTCCTCTGGGTTTCCCAGGCTTACGCTTTCCTTGGGAGTCTCTGAGTTTGCTTCTGGTATGAAACTAGATTTCGAAGCCTCTGATTATAAACTGTCCCCATCAATGATAACGTCTTCAGGATTTGGTGGAGGTGGACAGAAATCTTCATTGGGGCAGATTTGCTGGAAAAGTGTTTCAGCCTGGCCAGGGAAAAAAGGACACAATAGTTTTTGGTTATCAGCTTAAAATGTATATGCCTTTCTGAAATTATTCTAAAATTTTTTAATGTTTGTTTATTTTTGAGAGAGACAGTGTGTGAGTAAGGGAAGGGCAGAGAGAGAGGGAAACACAGAATCCAAAGCAGGCTCCAGGCTCTAAGCTGTCAGCACAGGGCCCGACGCGGGGCTCGAACTCACGAACTGTGAGATCATGACCCAAGATGAAGTCAGGTGCTTACCTGACTAAGCCACCCAGGCGCCCCTGAAATTATTTTAAAAATGAAGTTATCACCCTTGAAAATTTCTTTAAGTTACAAAACTTTATCAAGTATACGTCATCTTTTAAAAATCCACTTTCAGAATTTCATGACTTTTCTCCAATTCTATGCATGCATTCAGGCCCTCCCTTCATGTATTATCAGTACTTGACCAGATTATCAAGTATAAGATAACTGAGAATTTAAGGACATTCATTACACATGTCAGTACAAATACAATTTCATTAATATCCTTTATGTAATTTCCCAATAGAACCTATTTATGATAGCTGTACAAATTTAGCATATAATAATTTTAATGAGTCATTGTTAAAATCAAGAAAATTCTTCATTATTTGCTCAACAATTTGCTTTTCTGGAATAATTGACCTCCCCCTGGGCTTTAAGGAGTATAACGCAGTGTTCAAGACCATGGACTCTGAATAGATGGCCATGAGCAAATGCTGGCTCTGCCACTTAGCAGCAATGCAATTTAGGGGAATGCTTAATTAACTTCTGAGCCTTGATTTCCTTGTCTATAAAATGGCAGAGACTAAGCCTCTATATATGGTAGCTGTTATTACTGTTATTAATAATAAGTTAAAATGTGAAGATTTAAGCTGAGCTTAGTGTGGCAGGGTAAGAGAATGATAAAGTGAATGTGATCTTAATTAATGACAAATACATATATACACACATGTGAAAATAAATGTGACAAGAAACACCGTTATTCTATTCTAAACATATCCCTACTTTTGTCTAGATGAATACAGTTCACTATTAGATCAGAGTCCCTTCGATACTAGAGAGCTTGTACTCTATCCTAAAAAGTAAACAAAAGCCATTAAATGGTTTTAAGATATATGCTTGTTTTAAAGGCTACAATGTCTTTCTGTACTGCTTCAATCCTTCTTCTGACATGCACACAAAGTCATCCATTAGGTCAAAAGTTGACAACTATGGTCCACAGGCCAAATCCAGTCTGTTTTTGTAAATAAAGTTACATTGGAACACAGCCACTCTCATTCATTTATCTATTTTTCTATGGCCATTTTTGCACTGCAATGGCAGGGTTGAATAGATGCCAAAGAGATAACAGGGACTGCAAAATCTAAACTATTTACCATCTGGCTATCTACAGTTGGTAGACTCATGCATCAGATGATTAAAACTGACATTCCTTGTGAGTGGGTGGAAGGACAGTAAACAAACTTTTGAGTTTTGATGTGAAGATGAAAGAAGGGATGGAGAGAAAAGTAGTTTCTTTCCTTCTTGAGTACAGTTCAAGGGATATTTTTGGACATGCTACTTTATTATGACTATTTTGAAACAAAATATTAGGGATGCCTGCTTAACTCCCTACCCCAGGAACTTACCATAATCTTTGCTGGAGACACTTTAGCTCCTAGAAGCAGGAGGACTGAGGTCAGTCAGAGCCTCACAATTCAGTTCCTCTAATGGTCTTTTTGTCTTTTATCTCAACCCTGTCTTTTTATAGAAGTTCTCTCTCCCCCTTACTTACTTTCCCTCCCTGCATGCAATCAACTGTCAAATCCTGATAATCTTTTCTCCTACTTCTTGACTCCATTTTCCCTTCCCTCTAGACATAGCCCAGGCATACATCATCTTTCCGTCAGACAACAGCAATATCTCAGAACTTGACTGGTCACCTTGCCTCTAGGGTTCACTCAGGGAATCCATCTCTATGCTGCCTTCGGAAGGGTCTATGGATATGAAATTCTGTTTATGCCATTTTCTGGCTTAAAACATTTCAATGACTCCACATTTCTAACAGGATAAAAATCCAAGATCCTTGTTATGGCATACAAAACTCTATAGGCCTACTTCTCTGGTCTTATCATTTATTTCATTCCATCTTCACCTTTCAGACCTTTTGCTTCACTCCTACCTCTTTATGGGTGCTTTCTTAAACACACCATGATGTTTATATCCTGGATTGGTGCAGATGTTGAAATGTTTCAATTATCTTCCATTTGTATGGGGAATTGCTACTCATCTTTTATATCCCTCTCTGTAAAGTTCTTTGACTCCTAAATAGAGCTTGTGGCTTCTCTGTTTTAGTTTTGAACTTTGATATTATTCTATTATTGCATATACTGCACTGTACTGCCATTTGTTTACATGTTCTTCTCCTTACTAGACAGTGATTCCTCCAGGGATGACAAGGACTGGGTTTCATTCAACTCTGGATTCTTAGTTCCTGGTGTGGAGTAGAATCCCACTATACATTTTTTAATGAATTGAAGAACTTTAAAATTTGCATGCTGTAGAAATGTTGAATATAAATAATAATTATTATTATTACTAGTACTTTACTTCTACTCCAGTTCCTCTCACACCTTGTCTCCCTTTTGATACCTCTCTATTGGATACATTTTCCCCTGGATCTCAGTCCCTGTGGCTGGATACCACCCTCTGTTTCCATGTATCTTTGTCACATTCTGTCTCTTAGGATTGCAAACCAATCACAGGCTACTGCACCACCCATATTTGTGTTCTCTCTGCTTGTGCAACTCTCACTATCAGCCCATCTGCCATTGGACCTCACTGATGCCAATTTCCCACAGCCAGCCTCCAGCCCTTACCATCTTTCCTCTAATTGCTGAAACCTCTTAGAGTCAACTGCTATGCTCTGGAAGGTCCATCTAATGCCTCTTGGTCTGCTGCATTTTATTTGCTAACTTTTTTTTTTTAATTTTTTTTTTAATGTTTTTATTTATTTTTGAGACAGAGAGAGACAGAGCACGAGTGGGGGGGGGGGGCAGAGAGAGAGGGAGACACAGAAACTGAAGCAGGCTCCAGGCTCTGAGCTGTCAGCACAGAGCCCTATGCGGGGCTCGAACTCACAGACTGCGAGATCATGACCCGAGTCGAAGTCGGATGCTCAACCGACTGAGCCACCCAGGTGCCCCTTATTTGCTAACTAAGCCTCGATTGTGAGAGTTCTCATAAAGAGGCTAGTTCAGAGTAGTGAATTGTTAGCTTTTAAATCCTTCTTGCCCTTTTTAAGCCAAAAGTTAGCTTAAAAGGTAGTTTCAGGTGGCTAAAAACATTAAAAAGGCATAATTTATGGTGACTTGGTTTCTTTATATTGGGAAGTATAGAGAGGACACACTGAGTTATTTCCTCAGTGTTTATTTAACACACATCTATACAAAATATAAAAAAAAATATTTTGTTAATCTAGCAGTTTAATGTATTTAGAATGTATCCACATTAATGAGATGAAAGTAGCATCGCATGCTAGATTAATGTACAAGGACTGGGGTCCAACAGACTTGAGTTCAAGTTTTGGCTCACAAATTTACCAGCTATGTGATCTTTGGACAAGTTATTTAGCCCCTGTTGGTCTTAGTTTCCTCATCTGTAAAATGGGCATGTCATACAGATACTCACATTGTTGTGGGGACCAAATGAAATAATATATATGTGATGCTTAGGATTTTGTCTGGCACACAGAAAATGCTCAATGAATGGTGGCTTTAGAAAATGTGACACCTAAAATCTCCCTATCCCTCAATGGCATGAGAAAGTGAAGGATAATGCAATATGTGAGCAAATTGATAGGTCATATGATCTATAAAACTAATCTTCAACTTACAAATTCTGTACCAAAAGTCATAAACAAATTGCTAATATACCATAAAAACAACATTCTAAATGGTGGTTAGGTTGCCCACATCAACTAATTTAAGCCATTTTACACCTGAAATATAATACAAAGAATACAGCACTATATAATTATTCTTGTTCTCATGGTGGTGGCACCTTCTAGGGGATGGGGGCTCCTGAAAGAGGAATGAGATATCAATGATCTTGAGAGTAGAGAGCTATAGACCAGTCTGCTCATTGGGATGTGTGAATAAATGAGACACTACTTGTATTAAGAAAAGAGATATCATATGTCATTTTCAGAAAAAAATGAAGTAACAAACTATAAGAAACAGCGTCACAGAAGGAATCACAGTTATCACTTGGGCTAGCATCATTGTGGTGATAATAGAGAATGTTGGTGTGCTCTTGTGCACTTTAACTTGTATTAAACAAAGATCACTTTATATTTTTAGTATGTTTTCAAATCACAAATAGTCCCATATGAACACAAGGGAGACAGGTCTATGTTATTCAACATCTATACATTTACAAATAAGAAAAGCATATGCAAACTTTCTAATTGGTAAAATAAAGCATTTTCTTTGTAAAAAAGGAAATCTGCAGGTGCTTATGTTAGCTACATTGGTAAAGTGTAGGCAATGTTCTAAGAGTTTTTATAGACAATTTGGAAAACAAAAGTAATCTATTAGTGAGTAAACACAGGATGACATACTGGAATTAGAACACAGTTTATCTCATAAGAGACTCTTAAAGACTAAGAACAAACTGAGGGTTGATGGGGGGTATGGGAAAGGGGAGACTGGGTGACGGGCATTGAGGAGGGCACTTGTTGGGATGAACACTGGGTGTTGTATGGAAACCAATTTGACAATAAATTATTAAAAAAAAAAGAACACAGTTTATCAGAACACCGTGGCTATTTGTAAATATTATTACTGACGCCCTTTAAAGTAGCTATTACTTCTCCCCAAACTGATGTGAGGTTAAAGCTATATAACAGATGAAAACTATTCATATTTAATAGCATACAATTAGTACCAGAAATAGCATTATTATTGTTTTTTACTATAACACTGAAGTCTATCTTCTCAGGAAGGAAATTACTTCATAACAAAATTATTCTTTAATTATATTATTTTAGCTGGTAGTTTAGATCACATTAGCACTTGTAATAATAAGCCCTTATGTAAAATGTCTTCCATTTTGGTGAAACAAAAAACATTAAAGTTCACTCAGTAATAAAAATGACCTAACCTATCTGGCTTAAAACATGTTGGCAATTTCTGCTTGGAAAAAATTGGAACATCAAAGCAAAATTGCCTTGGTCATTTTAAGCCATAAATGTAGAACTGGAATCATCCTGGGTTCCTATTAAACTATTAAACTTTTGATATCACTGGCTGAATATGATTATCCATTAGACTCTAACGATGAGAAACAAAGAATGTGGCAAAAACTATAGATGCATGGGATCATGGCCTTGTCACTGTGACTAAAAATTAAAGGGTCAATGAGGCCATTTGCTCCTGTGAGATCTCTGCCACTAGTAGGATTAAAATTTCCATCTGCCATCTTAAAACAATGTTAAATTATCTATTTATTGATTCAATAGGTATGACAACTATATCTGTGAAAAGTTTAGACTTGTGTCTCAAAAAATATATTTTCTGTTTTTCTTTTCCTGTCAAGTGCAGAGAAATGTATTTACATATGCACATGGATCTTCATCTGAATGGGATCACAGTTCACTTTTGGTAGCTTTTCTCGGCCTCTGCTGTACAAGTTCATAGACTTGCCCAGAAGTGCTGTCATAAAATTCAACCTCGATTTAGCATATTCCTCAGCAGCTAGGACAGTAGCTTTTGGGATACCAGCTTGTGTCGAAACATTAAAGTAATCATGTTAACTGTGAAAATCTAAGTTACATGTTCTTTTCGAAAATAAAAAAATGCATTAAGACCATTTAAAAATTACATTTTGTATGTAATTACTTACTTACTTACATTTACTCCTTCTGAAATGACTCAGAAGTTAACAAAGAAAAACATTTTGTGTATTTCAAAATAATAAGAGGCCAAAAGTTTAAATTAGAAGCAAAGTTTGTTTGGAAAACTGGCATTACAAATTCATTTCTAACATTTTCCATCCTTATTCCCACAATGGAACTTCTAATGCCCTCTTGCAATTCATTATTATAGTCAAGAATGTAAAAATATTGGATAGTATATTTCAAGTAAATTTAAAGCAGCTTTGTCATTCATAGGAAAAAGTTTAGGTGCAAATTACAGAGGTGGTATTAAATGACACAGATGCTTTTCTAGTCTTTTTTTCCCACATCCCAGAGGAAAAAAACTTACTTTCCCTACCACACCAACTTTTTAACAGAAAACAGAAACATCAACAGCCTTACCTGTTTGACTGCATTATCATTTCCTAAACCACAGTCTGGACCAGAACAGACATAAACGTTGGATGGTAAATCATTATAAGAGTTCCTGCTGACATCTGAAGAATCTCTCATATTGAAGTAAAGAGCCCACAGAAGTCTTGGTTTTTCATTTTCTTCATTTTCTAAATGTAGACATAAATTTTAGTCACATCTAAAGCACAATAATCCTGTCATTTAATACAATATGTAGCCAATTACTATTAAAGCTGTGACTGTATAGTGTAGTAAGTCAGAGCTCTGTATGTAAAAAAATAGTAAATCTGTATCCACACACTCGAATAAATGTGTATATTTCATGCAATGATGGCTTTTCAACCTCAGATAAGTGAGATTTAAAAAAATTATTTTGATTTCTAGTATGTTACTTAGATATAACACCAATTGTATTCTCTTCAATTTCAATTATTTCTCTTCAGCAGTATCATAGTGCTTCTGATTACATTCGTCCTTAAATTATGTCAATGAAGAAGATAACACATTTTTTTAAAGTTTCGCATAAACAAACCAACTTGAAAATTATATACAGTAAGTCAATGATATATACAGTATTACGAGATATCCAGAAGAGAAGTCTATAGAGACAGGAAGTAGAGTAGTGGTTACTTAGGGCTGGGGGAATTTGAGTAAGTGAGAGAGGACTGCCAATGGGTGTGAGGTTTCTATTTTAGGTGATGGAAATATACTGAAATTGACTGTGGTGATGTTTGCACCATTTGATGATGCATATATTAAAAAACATTGAATTTTACACTTTAGGTGGGTGAACTGTATAGTATGTGAATTATACCTCAATAAATTCATAATTATATGTTAATAAAGCCACTATTAAAAATGATATATACGGGATTAAAATATTGATATCCTAACTCACTGACACTTTGTCCTACTGGATTATAAAAGTAATGGCAACTGGCAAACAACAAAAATAAGTTTGTGAGTGCTTGCTTCAGCAGCATATATACTAAAATCTGAACAAAAATAAAGTTGTGAGACTTCAAGTTGTTTTTAGCACACATTCCCTCATTTAACAGTAAGCATCTATTATGTGTGTTGGGCTAGCAGCTAGAGATACACAGGTAAAGCAGACTTAGTCCTTAGGCTCCTGATTTTTTATATTTCCTAACACAGAGCCTAGCACATAACAGACACTCAATAAACAATGCCTAAATTGATTTTAATCCTATTTTCAGGTATAATCAAAATACGATATGCTTATTAAAAGGTTCAACCTTAGATGTATATGAAGATTACCCAGGACCATGGGGCACCTTGTGAATCATAAAGAAAACACTAAAGGTATAACTAGTTAATTAGCTCTTATTGTTAAACTGGAAATCAATGTAGAGAAATTCACAGCTAATTGCAGTATCAATTAACAAGAATGCCCAATTCCCCAATTCAGGATAAACAGGATTTTGTTATTATTTAAAATATCTCTACTACAAAAATACCAATTATGTTATTTGTCTAGCTCATTTTGAATAATCCATTATTATTAGTGTGATAGGACAAAGAGACTCTGAATGGAAGAAGTGATCCCTTATAATGTCCCTTCCTAATGCTAAGATCTATGAGTCTAAGGTATCACTAACTTCATGTAAACACATGACAGATGGTGAAACCTATTTATTGACAAAATAAAGGAACATAAGGAACTCATATTTCACAGCTAAAACCATATGGCTCTTAGTAAATTTATTGGTTTAGTTTCACTAAATCTTACAGGAAGATAATTAAATGTACCATCTGTGATCTGTGACACCAGACTCCATGAGCACTGCAGAAACCTGGGCTAAGGTCTGGAATTCCTTTAATATTGCCCAGTCCATTTCTAAGCATACATGAAGAGAATTTATCTTGTATTCTGTGAATTTATCTTGTATTCTGTGAAAGTTCCAGCTCAAAGGAGGGCTTTCACCCAATAGAAGTTGGGAAAAATGAATATCCAATAGATAATAGGAAAGAAATTTCAAAGAGATTGAAGCATTGAGAAGGAACCATGAGGAAGATGAAAAGTTGACATAGCCTGAAGATAAATGCTCTAGATAGAAGGGAGTTATCAGGCTTTGACCTTAAACCCTTCAAAGTGACATATAATTGCTTCATCTTTCTTTGAGGTCAGCTGGAAGGCAGAGAGCTAGCTAGAAAAATAAAATGCAGTTGTGAAGTACACAGTTGTCAAAAATAAATAGTAAAGCTGTTGAGGTTTGCCTGGGAATATATCACCTGACCAGGAATAGAACTGGTTTTCTGTAATATCTCATTTCATCAATTAGATAGTGTAAAGGACTAAACATGTAATAGGTAATTTACAATAAGATATTGGGCAAATTAAACTGGGGCAAGTACAGAATAAGGTAGGCAGAAAAAAATCAACGATGGCATACCAAATAAAGGCAATAAATGATCTACAGTTACATGCCATATTTAGGAAGATAATATTTTAGTAACATAAAGTAGCATGAGGCCAAAAGAATAGGAGACTGTCACAGCTGTGACCCAGCCCGGACATAACAAATACAAAAAGGAATTAAGACACAGTATTTGACTTCTGAGCCCAATAATTACCTAACAGCTTTACCAGCCACAGACCTCAAAATAACACTGTGAGGGGAATTTTTTTTACTTTTTTGAGGTAGGAAATGAATGCAATGGAATGAGATAATTCTACATGCCATGAACAATCAAATGAAAAACAGAAAGAACATGGTGCAGTAACGATACTACATTGTACACATTTCAAGATACAGTACTAATGAAATTCTTGGTTCAATTCATATAGAAAGTCTCAATTTCCTGAGTAAAATAAGAAATCACCTAGGATAGTTATACTACTGCTGTATCATTCAGTGCTTTGAAGGATATTCTGGAGTCTGGACGAATTAATCCAGACTAGTATGAATGGTAAGCAATCACCTAATTTTCTCATGTGTACAATCAGGTTCATTAAGCATCTGAAATTTCTTTGGACTTGGGAGTAGGGAAGGGTTTAGAGATCTTTGATGTTCTTAAAGGAGGCTGGGAGGTAGGGCTCTTGGAAGTACTGGTACAACTGTTTCTTAAGACAGAACAAATGTCAAGAGCTCCAGGTGATATCTTAAATGTAAAAAGTAAGAGAAGGGATAGAAGGAATACCACGCACAACCCTACTGGAATTTCTCAAATACACCAGCAAAGAAGTATTACATTTAAGAAGAGAACATTATCTTTTACAATAAATAAACTTCCTTTGCAAGGCAACTAGGCTGGCTTTCAGAAAGACTTATGAAGCACAGCACTAAAGAGAATGTAGAACTCAAATAAAAAGAAAAAAACATAAGCTCAAGTAATATTATTCCTTTGGCACACATTTTAAAACAAAATAATTACAATGCTCTAAAGTATAAGGTTTCATATCAATATCAAGTAATTAAAACATAATAATAAAGGCCATTAATCTGTGAAAATAGGTGCTTTTGCTACAGAGAAGAATGTACTTTTAATGCACTAAAAGTTGCTATTGCTCATAAAGTTCCTTTTTCTCATTTAGGCAGGAAAATTAATTGAGTTCTCTTCTCCAGGTGACTTTGCCTCTTTGACCTGCCATGGCCCAGTGCTCACTTTATCTGGTGATTTATTTTCAAAGGCGCCAACAGTATTTGTTCTGACATTTTAATTAAAATATGACCACTATCTCATCCTGATGATAAAAAGGCTCATGTGTCAGTGAAAACTAGCTTTTCAGTGCCTCAGTGCACCTGAGGATCCCGCTGAGCACATAGTTCTTTCTACAGAATTTCAGTCAGGTTCTAAACAATACATCATTTCAAATGGGATCACTTAACCATTAAGATTAACGTTTAAAAATCTAAAATGGCTAGACTGTGCTAAGTAATGAACATGTAATTTGCCCAGCTTGTTGTTTTTAAAAGAAAATTAAATGCATTTAAAAAGTGAAGAGCAATGATACAAGATTCAAACGTAGTGTATTGAGACTACCACACAATGAAATTAAAACCAAAAATTATGAAAAATTTCAGGAACAGAAGAATTTCAGAGTTTTAATAAACAAAGTAATTAAAGCCAAGGATAAATCCATGATTCTATATTAGGTTTAGAAATATCATGTATCATAACTTTGCAATTAAATTTTTAACAATAATGCAAACATTTATGAGACTTTCCAGTGTATAAAATGTAAATATGAAACAAACTAAATTCCAAACTAAAGTGAAATACAGTTTTAGATTTCAGGATTTTATTCAGGTGGCTAAAAAAAAATAAATTATATTGATAATTAGTTCCTAGGAGTTTACTTATGTAAATACAGATGCCCCTCTATGTACTATCTCCGCATTAAGAAAACAAATAAGACAGATAGGAGATGAACTAAAAGAAAATACAACAGATAGGAGTAAATAAATGGTTGCCTGAACAAACATAAATTTTATATCCAAAGGAAATAAAGATATAGGACTCATTGAGGAAACTGGTCAAGATTCAGGTGGACATGTAAATCCTATATAATAAAATTCACCCTCACTTCATATAAATAAATAATATCCATAAGGCTACTTTTTGATCATTTACACACAAAATACAGCACAATTTGCTCCATTCATAGTTGTAAGAGCTACCCTATGTTATGAGGAGAAAAGTTAAAAATTTTGTGGTTGAAGAACATTTTTCCACCATGAATAAGTAGCATGGTGGCATATATATTTTGAGAATTAAATATTTATTACATCACTAGCAAGCTAAACATTAAAAGACCATTATTAGGAAGGATTCCTATATTTGTCAATTAGTATTTTAATATTATATCAGCTTTTTAAAAATGATAACTTTTTCTGATAAAGGAATATATACTCATGTATGGTAACTGTAAAGTAAAGAAAATGAAAAGGAAAAAAAAATAAAAAGTTGTCCATAATGCCATAAAACTGAGAGACTTACAGGCAGTCTTTTTTTCTATGCACGTGAATATGTACGCATATGTGTATTTTTACACTTAATTATACATGTGTGTGTGAAACATATATTTTTCCTTTACCATTATACAGTGTATTATTTTCCCAGTTTTAGAAAGAGAATGTGTTCATTCATGCTACTACAACATGCTGAATATATCACATTTCAGTCAGAAGGTTGCAGAAACCTTCATGAGATATCTAAGAGGGGTAAAGTGGTTATGTTACCTTTCCATCATGAATCGTTGATTATTATTCTTACCTATCTCCATTTCGGTATGTGGAGTAAACAATTTCTGCACAACTGGTTCTAAATCTTCTCTTGCTGTTTTGGAAGATGTACAAGTCAAATGAACCAAATCTGTTTTTAAAAAAATGATATTTTGAGTTCCTGCTTACACACATTTCATTGTGTAATACTAATTTTCAAAGCACTAAGCTGGTGCCATAGAAAATAGAGAGCTGAGCACGTCATAGCTCCTGCCTTTAAAGAGTTTACAATCTAGTGATGGGAAATATATAAAAACCATAACAATATGCTGCATGTGTTAATAGCTAAGATATGTGTTAACTAATAACTAAGAGCACACAAGGCCCAAGAAGAAATAACAGTTGATACTCCATTTTGTAAAACTAGCAGAGTAGAAAAGCCTAGGAAACCATTTACTCATAGAAAGAGCTTAACTTATCCTTATAGCATTCCTAAAGAGGTTGAATGAAAGATTGCTAAGCAAAATAACTGTGTAAAAAAGACTGAAAATGGAGTATTTACTTAGAGAACACAGTTCATATTCTTTGACAGAAGAATTCATTTATACAAACTTTATTGATAAGTTAACATATCATCTACTCATTATAGGGTTCTCTAAGAAACCTTTTGGGGGAACATTATTGGTTTAGAGTGATATATATACTTGAAAGTCTATAAAATGGTACGAGTTAAAGCAATATATAATATTTTCAGAAATTCCAAATCAGTTTTCTTTTGGATTTATAGATTCATGGATCTGGGGCCTCAGAGAATGTTTGCGTTAGAGAATATCATGGACAAAAAACGCCCTTCATAGGAGTGAAGCACTGTAGCCTAATACATTTAGAATCGCTAAAGGCCAACAACAAACATAAAGAAGGGACAAAAAGTTCTGTGAACTGAAAGGACTAAGGGGATCCCTAAATGAAAGAAATTTTTCTGGTTAAGGAAAGGGCTTGGGGCAGGATAGAATAATAGCAGAAAGAATATATTAGAGAATGGTATAAGTACTAAGAAATTCTTTCCCCTAAACCACCAATAGAAAAATACAACCACTTCTTTTCTGAAAGTTCAGACTAATAGACATTTTTTTTTTTAACTCCAGGAAGACAGTTCAGAGCTTATCAGTCAACATCAGAAGTGGGTTCTCATTATTAAAACTCATTCCACATTCAAATATTTAAAAATATATCTAAGCATAAATTGAGGACTCTTAATAACCATGTGAGGTAAAATCAAAAAATTTTTTTTCAGGTCCACCAAAAAATGTGATATTTTAAGGTTTCTGTTCTATGTAGGTAATGTTTTTACATGAATATAACCATGATTCCCATTGATTCTGGGATATTTTAGGATGTATGGTATTAATAATTTCAAAAGGTATAATAAACTTCAGAACAAAATTATTCCTGATTAACTAAAAATTTTCAAATGCAGTGCTATATATAACTTTGGTGGGAAGGGAATTTAAACTCCCTAGGTAATTACTGAATTAAACTGAGTGTAGAACTACAAAGGTAGAAATCCCTGATGAAACTCAAGAGAAACTGTCCTGTCTCATAAAATACTAATATCCAGGCCTAAGTTCTCAATTTTCCAGTTCGTTCCTGTTCAATTAATGTGTACTGGGGAAAAAGCAAATGAATATAAGTATAAATAAAAGTATATTTGAATATCTTAATGGCAAACTATTGGTTCTATTAAATAGGATATATAAAATAAATATATACTGGAATAATTACATCCTTACGTTTCCTAACAATTATCAGAGTTCGGATCAGGGAGTGCTAGCAAAAATTTCTAGCAGATTATCAAGTCAGACTATCATCTTGCACTTAATGAGTTTTACTGCAATTCTTAGATATACTAAAGACATTATAACTTGGATTCTAATATCTGAACTTGATTCTGATTAGATGCTAATTATTAATTGAGCTACAAATTTAAGGTATAAACAACTGTTTTTTTTCCTCCCTACAACTTCCTACTTTTTCTGTTATCTACGTCACTTCCTTGTGTAGGTTACTCTCAATTTACTGTGTCTCTTCAAATCTGAGACATTGTTGGTTATGTTTTTTAAAATATATATTATTTTCAATATTGGTTTATTAATCTTCATAACTCTAATAAGTCCTTTACAACGACAAGTTTTAGAGTTGGTTTTTCTTTTCTTTATCTGTCAAATTTAACTTTCACTTACATGAGTGTTCAATAAACACGTGGCAAAATATGATTTGCTTCCCTGTCATAGGCAGACTAAGTACTCAGGCTTAAATAGACATACATGTGCAAACAATATATGTAGACATATACATACATTGGGAAAATTTTTACTAGTTTATTACATAAAATGTAGGAAATTATCTGATCAACCAAGATAGACATAAGGAAAGTATCAATAGATAATCCTCCAGTTATTAAATATGCCTGAAAATGCTCATTTTTAGACATATCTATAAAATTCTCAATAGAAATCAAAAGATTATCTAGAATTGGCTATACAGCTAACCTGCATATGTCAGACACTATTCTATGCATGCTAGAAATGTTATTTCACTTCACTTGTGCAACAGCCAACTGTTATCCTCATTTTACAGGTGAGAAAACAGGAACAGTAGAGTTAAGCTGATTTCCTAAAGTCATGTCATTGGTAAGAGGAACAGCAGGACACAGAGATAGAATTCAAGCCCATGTGGTCTACTTCTAGAGTGCCCGCTGTTAGTCCCTAAATGATGGTGGATAATTATAATAATATCCTGTAGAAGGCACAATCACTTAAAACAATCTTCTAACTAGAGTGTGTACAAAGACATAAAAGGAGTTTTCGCAATTTACAATAATTCTAAAGAAGTCAACATCCAGTTGCTCAACCCTGCTTGCTTCCACTTTTTTTAAGCAATACATTTCAATAAATTTATTTTGTGTTTATTAATTCTTAATAAAAATTGTAATATATGTACGATAGTTTAATTTTATACAAATACTAATCATATTAATTACTCAATCCAGAAGACATTTTAAAAATAGTTAGAAGCTTATTGTCCTAGGACACTTTTTAAAAAAATTCTACTTCCATTTATTTATTTTTTAATGTTTATTTTTGAGAGAGAGAGAGAGAGAGAGAGAGAGAGAGAGAGACAGAGCATGAGCGGGGGAGGGGCAAAGACAAAGAGAGCGACACAGAATTAGTAACAGGCTAGAGGCTCTGAGCTGTCAGCACAGAGCCTGACGCAGGGCTTGAATTCGGGAACAGTGAGATCATGACCTGAGCTGAAGTCAGACGCTCAACCAACTGAGCCACCCAGGCGCCCCCCATTTATTTTTTTAAATGACACCATGCTTTCAGTTCTCTAAAACTGGAATGAGAACAATGATCTCTCTTATAATAAGCTGCTGCCCTTTAGGAAGTTTTAGTTTTTGTTCTGAAACACAAAACAATCGGGATTTCTACTCAGTTTGAATGACAATAACAACAAGCACATTTGAAAGTGACAAAGTGCCCTAGAACACAACTGGATAACTATCAAAACATTCTGGATATACAAGAAATTGACCTGATTGATAAAACACATTGCACTACTTGAGGGAGAGAAGAGACCACATCTAAGAAGGCAGGAAGTGCAGAAAAATGGATCACTGGTGCTGTGGAGGGGAGACTCAGTTGTGAAAAAAAGGGAGGGAGAGAGGCATGGACAGGGAAACTCATAAGGAGACCATTTCCCCAAAGCAACAAGAGGGGCTGATTTTCATGAGTTTTTGCAAACAGCAGAGCTCAAAGACTGGAGTTTTAGAGGTCAGCTGGCTTGGCTGAGATAGAGCCCTGGTATTGCCCTACTCCTGGAGAGAAGGCAGGCAAACAACCCCAGGGCAGACAGTGCGAGCTGAGAGGATCACCTAGGGCACATGATGCAGACACTGTTCGCTTTTTTTTTGGAGTGAATCTGTGAGAGGTAACATTCACAGAGATACCTCTCTGGGAACAAAAAGGCCAGTGGGTGCCATTTCTCTCCCCTCCCCTCATCATAGGCACAGAGACACCTGCTGAGAGTGGCTAACTCAGATACTCTGTTTAGCCTGCTTGCTCCAAATGCCACTCACCTGAGCTCTAGCAGAGTGCTGCATTTCTCAAACTTCCATCCCTTCTAGCATGGCAAGACACTCCACCAGAAGACCAGCACTGGCCCCTGCCACAGCATTTCCCTAAAGTCTGGAGTTTTAAAAGTTAGCAGGCTTGGCTGGGAAAAGCCTTAATGTGCATTGTGCCGCTCCAGCCAGGCAAGTGACCCGGAGAGAGACAGCATGAAAATGGCATTCTGAAAAACGAGATGGACACACAAGAGGAAATTATTCGCTCTTCTGGGTGGTGCTTCCCTGAGAGCTGCAGCAGAGAGAACCCTCTCCAGGGACAAAGAAGTTGGCTGGTGTCATTTCCCTCCCCTGCCCCTCAGCATAAGCACAGGAACACCTGCAGTAAACAGCACAGCTCTAACGCTGGCTGCCTAATCTGCTTACATCAAGTCTCACCCCTCCCCTTGTGCTATGCTGGTACTAGTTTTCTTGGGATAGTGTGCCTAAGTCCCAGTGCAATGGGTCCCATACCCAGAAGACCAGCAGATATCCCCACACATACCACGCCTACTGACTAGAGAGTTCAGCAAGGCTTCAGTTCTAGTGGAAGTAGCATCAGGTTTCATTTAAGAAGAAAACCAGAGGACACCTGTTAAAACTGGATACACTATGGCCGAAGTCCAAACACTCCCCACTGTAAGAATGGACAGCCTCTGTAGATGACTGACTTGAAAGGTATAGCAGCTGAAACACAGCATCAGAGTGAATGCTGCACACACCAGAGACACTCTTTGAAGGGCCAAGCCCTTGACACTATATGACCTCTTCTTCATGAAGCCATTACTCTCAGATGCAGGAAACATAATAGGGTTTTCGAACACACAGAGGACAGAGACTTAGACAAAATGCTAAGAGAGAGGAATTCATCCCAAAAGAAAGAACAAGAAAAGGTCACAGTCAGAGATATAATTGAAACAGATATAAGTAAAATACCTGATGGAGACGTTTACAGCAATAATCATAAGGATATTTGCCAGGTTTGAAAAAAGAATGGAAACTTCAGGGAGGCCATTACCACAGATACAAAAGAGTTAAAAAACGATCAGTAAGAAATGACAAATGCAGTATCTGAGATTCAAACAGATTGGATGTAATGACAAGGACAGAAGAAGCAGAGGAACGAATAAGTGTTACATAATAGAATAATGGAAAATAATGAAGCTGAAAAAAAGAGAGAAAAGAAGAATTATGAATCATGAGAATAGACTAAGGGAACTCAGTGACTCCGTCAAATGTAATAACATTTGTATCATAGGAGTCCAAGAAAGTGAGAGAGAAAAGGGAGTAGAAGGTTTATTTGAGGAAATAATAGCTAATAACTTCCGTAATCTGGGGAAGGAAACAGAGATACAAATCCAACAGGCGCAGAGTACTCTCACTTAAGTCAACAAAAGCAGACATATTGTAGTTAAATTTGCAAAATTGGGGATAGAGAAAAAATCCTAAAAGCAGCAAAGGAAAAGAAATCCCCAACTTACAAGAGGAAACAAAGTCAGCAATAGACTCTCTACAGAAACTTGTTAGATCATAAGGGAATGGTGTGACATATTCAACATAATGAATGGGAAAAATACGCAGCCACGAATACTCCATCCAGGAAGACTATCATTCACAGAAGGAGAGATAAAGAGTTTACCAGACAAATAAGAATTAAAGGAGTTCCTGTCCACTAAACCAACACTGCAAAAAATATTAAAGGGGACTCTTTGAATGGGAAGGAAAGACCAAAAGTGACAAAGAATAGAAAGGAACAAAGAACATCTCTAGAATACAACAAGTAATAAAATAGCACTAATTCATATCTATAAATAATTCCTCTGAATGTAAATGGACAAAATGTTCCAATCAAAAGACAGAGTGTTAAAATGGATTAACAAAACCCATAACCCATATATATATGCTGCCTATAAGAGACTCATTTTAGACCTAAAAACACCTGAAGACTGAAATTGAGGGGATGGAGAAGCATTTCTCATGCAAATGGAAGCCAAAGAAAGCCAGAGTAGCCATACTTCTATCAGACAAACTAGATTTTAAGCCAAAGACTGTAACAAGAGGTGAAGAAAGGCACTATTAGCATAATAAAGGGGACTACCCAACAAGAAGATTTAACAACTATAAATACTTATGTCCCCAACACGGCAGCACCCAAATATATGAACAACTAATAACAAACATAAAAGAACTCATTGATAATACAATAATAGTAGGGGTCAGTAACACTTCACTTATATCAATGGACAGATCATCTAAGCAGAAAATAAAAAAGGAAACAATGGCGTTGAATGACACACTGGATCAGATGGATTTATCAGATATATTCAGAACATTTCATCCTAAAGCAGCAGACCATTTTTTTAAGTGAACACGGGATATTCTCCAGAATAGATCACATACTAGGTCACAAATTAGGTCTCAAAAAGTACAAGATTGAGATCATACTATGCATATTTTCCGACCACAACCCTATGAAACTTCAAGTCAACCCCAAGAAAAAAATTTGGAAAGACCACAAATACATGGAGGCTAAACAACATGCTACTAAAGAATGGGTCAACCAGGAAATCAAAGAAGAAATTAAACAAACAAACAAACATGGAAATGGAAGCAAATAAAAATGAAAACACTTTGGTTCAAAATCTTTGGGATACAGCAAATTGTAAACAAAGGGAAGTATGTAGCAACACAAGTCTACCTCGAGAAGCAAGAAAAGTCTCAAATACACAACCTAAAATTACAGCTAAAGGCGCTACAAAAAAGAACAACAAAACAAATCCAAAGCAAACAGAAGGAAGGAAATAATAAAGAGCAGAAATAAATTATATAGAAACTAAGGAAACAGGGGTGCCTGGGTGGCTCAGTCAGTTAAATGTCCAACTTCAGCTCAGGTCATGATCTCACTGTTCCTGAGTTTGAGGCCCATGTCGGGCTCTGTGCTGACAGCTCGAGGCCTGGAGCCTGCTTTGGATTCTGTGTCTCCCTCTCTCTCTGACCCTCCCTCACTCAAGTTCTCTCACTCTCTCAAAAATAAACAAACATTTAAAAATAAAAAAAAAAGAAACTAAGAAAACAGATCAATGAAACTAGGAGGTGGTTCTTTGAAAAAATTAATAAAACTGATGAATCCCTAGCCAGACTTATCAAACAGAGAAGAAAAAGGACCCAAATAAGTAAAATCACAAATGAGAGGAAAAATCACAACTGACACCACAGAAATACAAACAGTTTTAAGAAAATATTATGAGAAATTATATGCCAACAAACTGGCAATCTGGAAGAAATGGATGAATTCTTAGAAACATATAAACTACCAAATTGAAACAGGAAACAATAGAAAACTTGAACGGACCCATTACAAGCAAAGAAATTGAATCAGTAATCAAAAATCTTCCAAAAAACAGAAGTTCAAGGCCAGATGGTTTCCTAGGGGAATTCTACTACACATTTAAAGAAGAATTAATAGGTATTCTTCTCAAACTATTCCAAAAAAATAGAAAAGGAAGGAAAACTTGCAAATTCATTCTATGGGGCCAGCAGTATCCTATTCCCAAATAAAAGACACAACTATAGGCCAAAATCTCTGATGAACATGGAAGCAAAAATTCTCAACAAAATACTAGCAAATCAAATCCAATGGTACTTAAAATGTTTTTTAATGTTTATTTATTTTTGCGAGAGAGACAAAGCGTGAGCAGGGTAGGGACAGAGAGAGAGGGAGACACGGAATCTGAAGCAGGTTCCAGGCTGCTTCTGTCAGCACAGAGCCTGACATGGGGCTCGAACTCATGAGACATGAGATCATGACCTGAGTCAAATTCAGACAAGTAATCAAGTGAACCATCCAGGAACCCCAAATCCAACAGTACTTTAAAAGAAACTTTCAGCATGAACAAGTGGGATTTATTCCTGTGCTGCAAGGATGGTTCAATATTTGCAAATCAATCAATGTGATACACCACATTAATTAAAGAGAGGATAAGAACCCCAATGTTCATAGCAGCACTTCCGACAATAGCCAAATCATGGAAAGAGACTAAGTGTCCATCAACTGGTGAATGGATAAAGAAGATGTGATATATATATACAATGGAATACTATGCAGCAATGAGAAAGAATGAAATCTGGCCATGCGTGGCAATATGGATGGAACTGGAGGGTATTACGCTGAGTGAAATAAATCAGGCAGAGAAAGACAGATGCCATATGTCTCCACGCATAGGTAGACCTATGTTAGGTTTGTGAGACCTAACGGAAACCAGGAGGGAGGGGAAGAGGGGAAGGAAAAAAAAGCCACAGAGAGGGAGGAAGACATAATGTAAGAGACTCTCAAAGACTAAGAACAAACTGAGGGGAGAGAAGGGTGTCGGAGGGGGGAGAGTGGGTGATGGGCACAGAGAAGAGCACTTGTTGGGATGAGCACTGGGTATTATATGGAAACCAATTTGACAATAAATTATTAAAAAAAAAAAAAAAGAGAGAGGATAAGAGCTATATGATCAAGGCGCCTAGGTGGCTCAGTCGGGTAAGTGCCTGACTTCGGCTCAGGTCATGATCTCATGGTTTGTGAGTTCGAGCTCCACGTGGGGCTCTGTGCTGATAGCTTGGTGCCTGGAGTTTGCTTCGGATTCTGTGTCTCCCTCTCTCTCTCTCTGCCTCTCCCCTTCTTGCACTCTGTCTCTGTCTCTGTCTCTCTCAAAAATAAAAAAATAAACATTAAAAAAGAACTATATGATCTTTTCGATACATGCAGAAAAAGCATCTGACAAAGTATAACATTTATTTGTGATAAAAACCATCAACAAAGTAGGGACAGAAAGAACATACCTCAGCATAAAAAAGGCCATATAGGAAAAATTCACAGTTTTTCCCCATCCTCTCAATGGGGAAAAACTGACAGTTTTTCCTCTACAGTCAGGAATAAGACAGGATGTCCACTCTGACCACTGTTATTTAACACAGTATAGGAAGTCCTAGCCTCAGCAATCACACAGCAGAAAGAAATAAAAGGCATCAAAATCTGTAAGGAAGAAGTGAAACTTTCCCTATTTACAGATGACATGATACTTTATATAGAAAACTCAAGACTTCACCAAATAATTGCTAAAACTGATACACGTCAGTAAAGTTGCCGCATACAAAATCGATATACAGAAATCTGTTGCATTTCTGTATACCAAAAATGAAGCAGCATAAAGAGAAAAGAAGGAATTGATCCCATTTATAACTGTACCAAAAACCATAAGATACCTAGGAATAAACCTAACCAAAGAGGGAAACAATCTATATTCTAAAAGCTATAAAACACAGATGAAAGAAATTTAAGAGGATACAAAGATATGGGAAAATATGCCATGTTTATGGTTTGGAAGAATCAATATTGTTAAAATGCTATACTACCCAAAGCAAACTACACAGTCAATGCAATCCCTATCAAAATATCACCACCATTTTACTCAGCCAAAACAAACAATCATAAAATTTGTATGGAATCATAAAAGATCCTGAATAGGGGCGCCTGGGTGGCTCAGTGGGTTGAGCGTCCGACTTCGTCTCAGGTCATGATTTCGCGGCCTGTGAGTTCGAGCCCCGCATCAGGCTCTGTGCTGACAGCTCAGAGCCTGGAGCCTGCTTCACATTCTGTGTCTCCCTCTCTCTCTGCCCTTCCCCCACTCATGCTCTGTCTCTCCCTTTCTCAAAAATAAACATTAAAAAAAAATTTAACAAAAAAGATCCTGAATAGCCAAAGCAAAATCGAAAAAGAAAAGCAAAGCTGGAGGCATCACAATTCCATACTTTAAGTTATATTATAAAGTTGTTGTGATCAAGACAGTATAGTAGTGGCATAAGCATAGATACATAGATCAATGAAAAAGAATAGAAAACAGAGTTGAACCCACAACTAAATGTTCAATTAATCTTTGACAAAGCAGTAAAGAATACCCAATGGAAAAAAAGAGAGTCTCTTCAATAAATGGTGTTGTGAAAACTGGACAGCATGCAAACAAATGAAAAAGGGCCACTTTCTTAGGGCATACACAAGAAGAATTTCAAAATGGATCAAAGACCTAACTGTGAGACAGGAAATCATCAAACTTCTGGAGGAGAACACAGGCCGTTACCTTTTTTTACATCAGCTATAGCGACTTCTTACTATTAAGTCTCCTGAGGCAAGGGAAACAAAAGCAAAAATAAACTATTGGGGCTTCATTAAAATAAAAGAGCTTCTCCACGGTGATGGAAACAATCCACAAAACTAAAAGGCAACCTATGTAATGGGAGAAGATATTTACAAATGACATATCTGATAAAGGGTTAGTATCCAAAATCTGTAAATAACTTATCAAACTCAACACCCAAACCACAAATAATCCAGTTAAAAAATGGGCAAAGATATGAATAGACATTTTTACAAGAAAGACATTTAGATGGCCAACAGACATATGAAAAGACGCTCAACATCACTCATCATCAGGGAAATACAAATCAAAACTACAATGAGATATCACTTCACACTAGTTAGAATGGCTAAAATTACCAACATGGGAAACAACAGGTGTTGATGAGGATGCGGGGAAAGGGAACCGTCTTACTTTACTGTTACTTAACTTTACTGTTAGTGGGAATGCAAACTGGTACAGCCAGTCTGGAGTTTCCTCAAAAAGTTAAAAATAGAACTACTCTAAGATCCAGCAATTGCACTGTTAGGTATTTACTCAAATGATACAAAAATACTAATTTGAAGGGACACATGCACCACAATGTTTATAGCAGCATTATCCATGATAGCCAAATTATGGAAAGAGTACAAACGTTCACTGACCGATGAATAGATAAAGAAGATGTGGTGTATATTTATGGGTGTGTGTGTGTGTGTGTGTGTGTGTGTATACATATACATATATATACATTTTTATTTTTATTATTTTATTATTATTTTTATATTATTAATTATTTTATTATATATTATATAATTTATATATATAATATATTATATTAATTGCTTATTATTATATATACATTATTTATACATATGTATATGTATATATAATTACATATATATTTAGATATATATATAAAACACAAAACAATGCAATCTTGCCATTTGTCATGATGTGGATGGAGCTAGGGAATAGTATACTAAGCAAAACAAGTCAGAGAAAGACAACATACGATTCCACTCATGTGGAATTTAAGAAAAAAATAAATGAACGTGGGGAAAAAATAGAGGCAAACCAAACAATAGACTGTTAAGTATAAAGAACAAACTGATGGTTACTGGAGGCAAGGTGGGGGGATGGATAGGTTAAGTAGGTGATGGGTTAAGGAGGGAACTTGTGATGAGCACTGGGTGTTGTATGTAATGAATCACTAAATTCTACACTAGAAACCAATATTGCACTGCAAGTATACTAACTAAAATTTAAATAAAAATTTAATGGGGAAAATATAAAAGTGACAAAAGTGAAAAATATAATGTACAGTAGCTGGGTGATATAGTTGATGATGATTGTGTGGGTCTGGCATTCTCCTCTTTGTATCTACTTGGCCAAGTCAGTTTATCTTCCTGCTCTCAGCATTCTCATGAGTAAAATGGAAGGGTAGAATTAGTTCATCGACAAGACCTCTTCTGGTTCTAAAGTATGAATCTAACTCATTATACCTTAGCCATAATTCTTTCAATGATGGCAGATTTAAAAAAAAATGTTTTTTAACATTTTATTTATTTTTGAGAGACAGAGAGAAACAGCACGAGCAAGGGAGGGGCAGAGACAGAGGGACACAGAATCCTAAGCAAGCTCCAGGCTCTAAGCTGTCAGCACAGAGCCTGATGCGGGGCTCGAACTCACGAACGGTAAGATCATGACGTGAGCCGAAGTTGGACACTTAACCGACTGAGCCACACAGGTGCCCCAATGATGGCAGATTTTAAACCAAAAAATGACAGTATTACAAATGTGAATGTAAAACCTATGTGAATGCTTGCTGAAAACGTAGGAAATCTATTCCTTAAGCTTCTGAGTTCATCATCATTTATAGCAGTCATTCGCTCTATATAAGTAGGCAAAATTGTTCCAAATGCATTTAAAGAAATTTTATATATAGGCTAGTCTACAAGTCGATTTCATTGTGCAACCTAACTAAGGGTATAGAGATCAATGTGGTTCATATTCTTTCATATAGGCATACAGGCCAAATGAAATTTATGTGATATAGTCCATGTAAGAATGAATATATGACTGTGTAGACAGAAAAGGTCAGAATCACATTTTCTTTGATACTGAATATGAGTTTGATGACAATGGCACTCAATTTGGTTTTTAAATCTAACCATGAAAATCTCCAGAGTAACTCCAGAGTCATCTTGCACTTTTCCCAATGGAATTTAATGAAACAAACAAACAAACAAAAACCCTTGAATGACAAACTTAAGAAAAATAAGTTTACTTGTGAAATCAAATATGTGCTTTGTGACAATACTAACAAAATTTTTGTATAGTCACATTTTAAAAATACAAATAAAAGAGAAAAGAAAAAATGCACCAATGTTTATTTTAAATCTTACCTAAACTCATTTTTTTGAATGTAATATTTTCTCTATAGATTGTAAAAGAAAATATCATATAAACCAGTACCTACATGTAATTCTTGACTATTCATTATTTTGCATATATTTATATATATGTATATATATTCATATATATTCATAAATATATAATCATATCACAAATAAATAACATTCTGTAACATTAGGGGCACCTGGGCGGCTCAGTTAAGCATCCAACATCCTATAACATCAAATCCCAAAATAAAACAGCTGCTCCTGATAAAGTATTACATATCAAAAATAGATTTCAAACTGCCTAGAGTATGAATAACTACTATAAAGAGTGGTAAAATTGGATGTATTCAAATGGAAGGGCTATAGAAATTTTATTTTGCTCATTTATAAATTATTTTAAAGGAAAATAAACCCCATGTTAGATTCATTTAAGATATAAGAAAAGATGAGTGGAAAACAAAGAAGTATGTGTGTAAAAAATACGACTTATTGAGCTTTAGAAAATACAATAGATAAATGTGAAATATCTAACAATCTCAAAAATTCAAATTAGCTGAGGGGATGGGAACTTTATAGATTTTTAAAAAATGTAATAATACTACCTTAAAAAAGATAAAATAACTTAGCTAACCTAAGTTTGCTTAGAAAAGCCCTACATTATTTATTGATAACAATGATTTCTTAACACTATATTAAAATACCAACTTAAGCAATTTTGACTTCTGTTTATATTGCAATTACAGTAACATATCAGTTAATCAGAAGTCTTTTATACAGAACCTAGAAACAGGAAGTATACCTGCCGTCCCAAAAAGGGCTTTTCAGCACTCATGTAGATGTTAAAATGCTCATTAGACTAACACAACTAGTTACTCAGAACTTGGTTATATTAATACCACATGCAATTTCGACAAGCTTGGCTATCTTGTTTTCTGGCACTCTAAAGACTATAAGCAGCAAATAAGAGGAAGGTAGGTCAATGGAAAGTACTATTAGAAAGAACATCCTGAGAGCTGTGTGAAAGCAGCCCAAGGAAGAGATATAAAATGTAGATGCAATAAATGATAAAAACATGACTGTGTAGGGTCATTTGGCACAGGTACGAATAGGCCCAAACAGCTCAACAGTCCTCCAGGGCCTATTGAATAGATAGACAAATAAATAAATAAAAACATTGAATAAATAATGCTCATAACATCCCTACGTGATAAGAAAAAGGTTAAAATGTTTCATAGATTCAGTACGGAATGCCAAGCAAATGTGTGAAACACTAGAAAGATAATTGTTAAAAAAAAAAGGTAAAAATTTCAATCTTAAAAGGACACATTTCTGCTATCTGACAAATGTATTTGGGGCAACTACAGAACACTAGGGGATGCTTAATAAATGATGTATTATTGACCAGTGTTTACATGCTAATGCATATTTCTAACTGGCTTTCAAACCTTTCCTATCTAACCTCAATTCTACTAAAATGAAAATTTATTTAACAAATTAAAGTCTTTTATTTTTAACAAAAGGTATTTTTGGTGTCCTTGGAAGGCATCTCTGCTAGGCATTTCTGGTCTCTATGCACATCAGAAATCTGCTTTTGGAATAGTAAATTATTCTGAAATGAGGGACAGTCACTAGCTTAGCTCACCAAGATGTTTCCAGGGATATCCATTCATATTTTGGAACATACCTCTATGGCTTCTAGAGTTCAAACACTGGTGACTATTTTCAAAGTAAAAACTAGTAAGGGTTCTGGTCCAAGTTGGCAACACAGGAAGACCCTGAACTTACCTCCTTTATGGAACACACCAAGTTACAACTATTTATAGAGTACTTTCTCCTGAAGAACTGAGGGAGGACTGAACAGCCTCGGTACAACAAAAGGTAGAGAGAACAGCAAAAGAGAACAGCAAGAGAGGAGACACATAAGGAAGGGTACCCCACCCCCATCCCTGGGGTTGTGAACTGTAGTAGGGAGGGAGAATACTGAGGGACTAGAGCAGATTCGTCTGTCTTTGGGCCCAGGAAAAAACAAAACAAAACAAAACAAAACAAACAAACAAAAAAACATGGACTGTTTAGTAGCTAGCATATAAAAGAAGCAGCCCCAGAACTCTGCCAAAAGACAAAGATGCTGCTGGAACTCTCTGGGTCAGGGGGACTGGAAGATGCCATGGTTTATGCTTCCCCTCCACCTTAATAAAGAGAATGGGGGTGAAGCCCAGGTGCCCTAATCAGCCTGCTGCCTCAGTGAGCATCAGGTCTCCTAGCACACACTAGCCCTGGATGCCCTGGGGCATAGGAAAAAAAGCTCTATTTTAAAAAGCCAACTAGCTTATAAAAAAGCCAGCCCTAGAACTCCCTCAAATGACAAGGGAGCTGTTGGAACTCTCTCTGGGTGGGAGGGGGTGATGAACGTGGTCTAAGCACCCCCTCCATTTTGAAAGCACAGAGCAATGCATGGTCTAGGTGCCCTAACCAGTCTGCTGTCACAGTAAGTCCTGGGACCTGAGTCCATACCAGTCGCAAGTGTCACACTGAGGCAGCCAAAGGGCTGTGCACATTGAGACACCCCTGGTTAGAACTCACTGCAGCTCCAGGCTTTACACCAAGGTGACACAGACACAAAGCACCCTGGAATACCACAGGCCCACATCACGTCAGCTTTAGATGGCTTCCTAAGGCACTCCAAACACAGAGTGATTCAGAACCTCCTGGCTGACATCTGCTTCAGATCCAGCAACATTGCCAGGCTGCTCACAGTGAGGAACACCACGCAACTCCCAGCTGGTGCCTGTATGAGTTCCAGCCACCATGACAGGGTACTCCTTGTTTGGAGTGCCCCAGAACATACCCTCTTGTACCAGACTCAGCTACAGTTGCCTGGGTAGGGTACCCCTGCACTGAGCAGACTGGAATACATCAGCCTGTACCCACTTTAGCTGCACCTGTTCTGTCAGGGTGCACACAATATAAAGAGTCCCGGGACACTGCAGTTTCCAACTACTTCGGCTTCAGGTGTTTTGCCAGAGCACGCTTTGTATGGAGAGCCTAGGAATAACACTGGACTGTGCCCACTTTACCCTTAACTGTCCTGCCAGGGTGCCCTCACCATGTAGAATCTCAGGACACCCAGGAATGCACCCATTTAAGCTTTAGCAGTCCTGCATGGAAAGCCCCAGGACCTCCCAGCCTGCACCCTGCTTCAGCTACAGTTGCCCTGCAAGGACACACACTGTACAAAGAGCCCAGGGACACCCTAAATAACACCTGCATCAGTTTCAGCTATCCTACCAAGATATCCTCTGCATGTAGAAACTCAGGACATGCTGGCTTGCACCCACTCTAGCTTAACCTGTCCTGCCAGGCCACTTGCTGCATGAAGGTCTCAGAGTCTGCACTGACCTGCGCCCGCTTCAGCTTTAGCTGCTCTACCAGGACAGACAACAATTGCACTGAGAGATCCAGGACCCCAAGTCCGTGCAGCTACAGCTCCAGCCAGCCAGCAGAAGTAACCAAGCACACACAGACTACAAAGAGGATGACCATACACGAGACCATTCCTTCAAGTTTAGAAGTACCTGTTCCACCTAATCCATAGAAACAAACACAGAAAGTAAGCATAATGGAGAGACAAAGGAATATGATCCAAAAGAAAGAACAAGACCAAACCTGAGAAAAAAAGCTAAATGAAACAGAGATAAGCAATATGCCTCAAAAATAATTTAAAGTAGTGATCATAAAGATGTTCACTGGGCTGGAAGGAATAGTGCAAGAACTCAGTAAGACCTTTGACAGAGAGAAAGAAAATATAAAAAAGAGCCAATCAGAGTTGAGGAATACAATAAATGAAAGAAAAAAAGTACACTACAGGAGATCAATAATAGATTAAGTGGATACAGAAGAATATACCAATAATCTGGAAGACAAGATAATAGAATACAGCAAAGCTAACATCAAAATGAAAAAAATAATTTTTAAAAATGGGATAAATTAAGGATCACTTGGGCAACATCAAGTGAGCATTCACCTAACAGGGGTTTCAGAAGAAGGAGAGAAAAAGGGGCAGAAAATGTATTTCAAAAAGTAATAGCTGGGAACTTCCCTAACCTAGGGAATGTCTAGGGAAATAGACATTCAGGTACAAGAAGCATAGAGAGTTTCAAGCAAGATGAACCTAAGGAGGTCCATACCATGACACATAATTAAAATGTCAAAGGTTTGGATCCAGACACACTGGATTTTCTCTTTTGCAGCCAGTGCTGAGCAAACCATCTCTTGGGACAACGGGCACAAGTTCTGCAATACCTGGAGCAAGAAAAAGCCCTACTGAGAAGCAGAAGCATGAGTTGGGATACCCCACTGCCAACACTAAGATTAGCCCCCACCACAAACACACAGTCTGCATTGGGGGAGGCAACAAGAAGTACTGTGCTTGAGGCTGGACATGTGGAACTTTTGGAGCTCCAAGTTTGTACATGAAAAAAGGATTACTGATTTTGTCTATAATGCATCCAACAATGAAATGGTATGCACCAAGACCCTGGTGAAGAACTGTATCATGCTCACTGACAACATACCTTATGGACTGGTAGGAATCCCAGTACGCACTGCCCCTGGGGCACAAGAAGAGGGCCAAGCGGACTCCCGAGGAGGAAGAG
This sequence comes from Paguma larvata, assembly GCA_030068075.1. Taxonomy (NCBI): domain Eukaryota; kingdom Metazoa; phylum Chordata; class Mammalia; order Carnivora; family Viverridae; genus Paguma; species Paguma larvata. The sequence continues at coordinate 66,625,666 of CM057830.1, forward strand.
ATTGTAAACAATAAATGATCACAAAAAATTCAGAAGAAATACTATCAAAGGAAAAACAATGCCAAAATCAGCAGTCTCTGGAGGAACAGTTCCAGCAGGGCAAGCTTCTTGAATGTATTACTTCAAGACCAGGCCAGTGTGGTTAAGTAGATGGCTACCTGCTAGAAAGCAAGGAGCTAGAATTTTATCTGAGAAAAATCAAAGCCCGGAAAGACAAATATATCTTCCTCCCTTCAATTCCTTGTAATTGTCATGTAATAAAGATGTTTATTGTCCAAGAAAAAATAAAAATAAAAGAATAAAATGTCAAAGGTTAAAAATAAATAGAAAATTTTAAAGGCACCAAGAGAGGAGTTACATACAAATGAAGTCCTAGAAGACTATCAACTGATTTTTCAGCAGAAACTTTGCAAGCCAGGAGTGGTATGATATATTCGAAGTGCTGAAAAAAAAGAAAACAAAAACAAAAAACCTACAACCAGGAATACTCCACCTGACAAGATTAATATTCAAATTAAAAGGAGAGGTAAAGAGGTTCCCCAGAAACAAAACAAAAGACAAAGAAGTTTAGCATGGCTAAACCAGCCTTACAAGAAAGGTTAAAGTGGGAGTACCTGGCTGGGTCAGTCCGTAGGGTATGTGACTCATAATCTCAGGGTTGAGTTAGAGTTCCAAGTTGGGAGTAGAGATTACTTAAAAAAAAACAAAACAAAAAAAAAAAAACAAGAGAGAAAAGAAATACTAAAGTGATTTAAGTGGAAATAAGATGACCATAATTAGACATAAGAAAATGATGAATAAAAAGATATAAAATATGACAGCATATGCATAATATCTGTAGTAAAAAAAAGTTTTCTTAAAATGTGTTTGAACTTATATGACCATCAACTTAATATAGACTACTATATACTTAGGATGTTATATAGGAACCCCAGGGTAACAACACTCAACACCTATAACAGACACAAAAAAAACCACAAAGAAGGCCAAATATAACTATAGGAACAGATCAATCACAAAGACCATGTGAACAAAAGGAACAGAGAAGAACTACAAAAACAATCACAAAACAATTAACAAAATGGCAATGAGTACATACCTGTCAATAATTACTTAAATGTGAATAGTCTAAATGCTCGAAGCAAAAGACGCAGGGTGGCGACATGGATAAAAAAACAAGACCTATCTATATGTTGCCTGCAGGAGACTCACCTCAGACCTAAAGACAAATACAGACGGAAAGTGAAGTGATGGAAAAACAATTACCATGCAAATGAAAGAAAAGCTGGGGTAGGAATACTTATATCAGAGTAAATACACTTTAAAACAAAGACTATAACAAAAGACAGAGAAGGGCATGACATAACAATAAAGGGATCAATTGAACAAGAGGAAATAACAATTGTGACTATGCACCCAACATGGGAGCACTTAATACATAAAACAAATGTTAACTTATATAAAAAGGGAAATAACAGCAGGAGAATTTACCACTCCAATTATATCAATGGATACATTATTTGGGCAGAAAGTTTAAAAAGAAATGAATGCCTTTGAATGATACATTAGACCAGATGGACATAAATAAGAACATTCCACCAAAAACTAAGAGAATACATGGGGCGCTTGGGTAGCTCAGTTGGTTAAGCTTCTGATTCTTGATTTCAGCTCAGGTCATGATATCACTGTTCATGAGTTTGAGCCCCGCGTCAGGCTCTGTGCTGATAGTGCAGAACCTGCTTGGGATGCTTACTCTCCCTCTCTCTCTGTCTCTCTCTGTCTCTGTCTCACTCAAAAAAAAAATTAAAAAGAAAATAACAGAATATACATTCTTTTCAAGTGCACTAGGAACATTCTCCAGGGCAGATCATGCTAGGTCACAAAAGAAGCTTCAATACACTTGAGAAGACTGAGATTATACCATGCATCTTTTTTGACCACAATGGTATCAAGCTAAAAATCAATCACAAAGAAAAAAAAACTGGAAAAAAAGCCCAAAACACATGAAAGCTAAACAAAAAGATACTAATAAACCAGTGGGTCAACGAAGAAATAAAAAATGAAATAAAAAAGTACATGGAGACGAATGAAAATGAAAACAGAAAGGTCAAAATCTTTGGGACATAGCAAAAGCAGTTCTAAGAGATACACAGCAATACAGGTCTCCCTTGAAAACAAGAAAAAGCTGAAATAAACAATCTAAGCTTAAACCTAAAGTAAGTAGAAAAGGAATAAGAAACAGAGCTCAAGGTAAGCAGAAGGAAGGAATCAATAAAGATTAGAGCAGAAATAAATGACATAGTAGCAAAAAAAAAAAAAGGTGGGGGAATCAATGAAATCTAGAGCTAGTTTTTGAAAAGATAAACTCTTACCCATATTCATGAAGAAAGAAAGAGAAAGGACCCAAATAAAAAGATCAGAAAAAAGATAAGTAACAACTTATACCACAGAAATACAAAAAATGATAAGAGAATACTATGCAAAATTATATGCTAACAAATTGAACAACCTGGAAGAAATGAATAAATTCCTGGAAACATACAATTTTCCAAAACTGAATTAGCAAGAAATAGGAAATCTGAGCAAATTACTAGTAATGAAACTAAATACATAATAAAAAAAAGGTCCAGGACCAGATGGATTCACAGGTGAATTCTACAGAACAATTAAAGAAGAGTTAATAAGTGTTTTCTTTAAAATATTCCAAAACATAGAACAGAAAGGAAAGCTTCCAAACACATTCTATGAGGCCAGCATGACCCTAATACCAAAACCAACCAAAGATATCACAAAAACAGAAAATTACGGGCTAATAACCCAGATAAACATATATGCAAAAATTATCAACAAATATTAGCAAACCATATTCAACAATACATGAAAAGAATCATGATGATTAGTGGAATTTAATCTGGGGATGCAAGGATGTTTTTATATTCCAAAATCAATCAATGTGATATACAATATCAATGAAACAAAGGATAAAAGTCATATGGTTATCTCAATAGATGCAGAAAAAGCAACTGACAAAAAAATGACATCCATTCATGATGAAAACTCCCAACAGAGTCGGTTTGGAGGGATCATACTACAACATATTAAAGGTCATATACAAAAAACCCAGAGCAAACATCTTATTCAATGGTGAAAAAGTGAGAGCTTTCCTCTATGATCAGGAGCAAGAAAAGAATGTCTAATTTCACCACTTTCATTCAATAGTGCAGTAATGGAAGTCCTAGTCACAGCAGTCAAACAAAAAGAAGTAAGAGGCATCCATACTGGTAAGGAAGAAGTTAAACTGTCGCAATTTGCAGATGACATGATACTATGTACAGAAAACCCTAAAGACTCCACCAAAAACAAAAACAAAAACAAAAACAAAAACAAACTAGAAAGAATAAATGAATTCAGTAAAGTTGGAGGATGTAAAATTAATACAAAGAAATTGGTAGCATTTCTATACAAGTAATAATAATGTGGCAGAAGAGAAATTAAGAAACAATCCCATTAACAACTGCACCAAAACAATAAAATACTTATGAATAAACTTAACCAAGCAGGTGAAAGACCTATACTCTGAAAACTATAAAACACTGATAAAAGAAATTGAAGATAACACAAATGGGAAGATATTCCATACTCATTGATTGGGAGAACCAACATTGTTAAAATGTCTATACTACCCAAAGCAATTTACAGATTCAATGCAATCCCTATCAAAATACTAACAACATTTTTTTTTTTTTGCAGAAGAAGAATAATCCTAAAAATTTCAAGGAACCACAAAAGACCCTGAATAGCCAAAGCAATCTTGAGAAGGAACAAAGCTAGAGATATTACAATCCCAGATCTCAAGATGTACTACAAAACTATAAGAACCAAAATAGTATGGTACTGGCACAAAAATAGACATATTGATCAATGAAACAGAATAGGAAGCTCAGAAATAAACCTACATTTATATGGCTAATTAATCAATGAAAAGAGGCAAGACTATTGAATGGAGAAAAGACAGTCTCTTCAATAAATGGTGTTGGGAAAACTGGACAGCTACATGCAAAATAATTAAACTGGACCATTTTCTAACACCGTGTACAAAAATAAGCTCAAAATGGATTAAATGCCTAAATGTGAGACCTGAAACCATAAAACTCTTAGAACACAGGCAGTAATTTCTGTGACATCAGCTGTTACAACCATTTTTTTGGTATGTCTCTTAAGACAAGGTAAACCAAAGCAAAATAACTATTGGGACCACATCGAAATAAAAAACTTTTATACAGAGAAGGAAAACATCAACAAAACTGAGAAGCAATATACTAAATGGGAGAAAATTTTTGCAAATAACACATCTGATAAAAGGTTAGTATCCAAAGTCTATAAGGAACCTCTCGAACTCAGGACTCAAAACAGAAATAATCCAGTTAAAAAATGGGCAGAAGACATGAATAGACATTTTTCCAAAGAAGACATAGAGACAACCAAGACACATGAAAGATGGTCAACATCACTAATCATCAGATATCATAAGAAATCTAAATTGTTGGTGAGGAAGAGGAGTAAAAGGAACCTTGCAGAATTTTTAGGGAATGTAAATTGGTACAGTCACTGTGGCAAACAGTAAGGAGGTTCCTCAGAAATTTAAACTAGAAATACCACAAGATCCAATAATATCCACTAGTAGGTATTTACACAAAAAACCAAAATAGTAATTTGAAAAGATATAAACATCCCTATGTTTTTTTCAGCATTATTTACAATAACCAAGGTATGACAGCATTCCAAGTATCCACTGATGGATCAATGGATAAAGAAGATGTTGTATGTGTATATACATAGATATATATCATTAATACTTATATTATCAATTTTATTAATATATACTATGTATTATATATTGTTACATATTAGTAATTGGTGATATATTACTAATATATTTAGTATTAATGAAAAGAATATAACAATATACTATACATTATATATAATTATATAATATATATTTTGTATATTTACGTATATATAATGAAATATTATACAGCCATAAAAAAGGATGAGATTTTTTCCCCCAATTTGCAACAACATGGATCGACCTAGAGTATTATTCTATGTGAAATAAGTAAGACTGAGAAAGACAAATGCCATATGACTTCACTCATATGTGGAATCTAAAAAAACAAACAAACAAACAAAAAAAACAAAACCAAATGAATAAACAAGCAAAAGTAGAGTCAGCCCTATAAATAGAGATCAAATTGATGTTGTCCAGTGGTAAGGGGATGAATGAAATGGATGAAGAGGAATGGAAGGTAGAGATTTCCAGTTATAGAATGAACAAGTCACACGAATAAAAGGCATAGATAGCATAGTGAATATGGTCAGTGATTTTGTAGTAGCATGGTAAGGGAACAGATTATAGCTACACTTGTGAGGAATGCAGCATAATGTACAGAGAAATTGAATTGTTATGTTGTACACCCAAAACTATTGTAACATAACGTCAACTATACTTAAAAAAATTAAGTAAAAACATATTTCTTGAGTTTTACAAGTGCCATTCTCTGTTCACATGACTCTGATCCTGATAACAGTCCTGAAGTAGATACTATCATTATCCCTTTTTATAGATGGGAAAGCTGAGGCACAGAGAGATTAAGTAACTTGCCTAAGCTCAGTCAGCTATCATACAAAAGAGCATGGATTTGAACATAGCCTATGTTCTCAACTACCACCCAATAGTATATTGTTAGAATGCATCTTTCTGGTTAACTGTTTAGCTGCCTTGGAAGTGCCTTTCATATATATATTTCCATGTCATATGAAAGTAAACTTCAGTTGCACACTTAGAGTTTTACAAATTCAAAATCAAGTCAAATATAAGGCAATGTAATATCCATGAAAAGTCACTAAAGAGACTAAAAAGTGAAAGTGAACTAGTCTAAAATATGTGATCTGTAAAAAGAAAAATTAAGTAACTTAAAAATTGATCACTTGCTTTGTTAATGACTAAAGATTAAGTCAATTTTAGTATTTCACTCGAATACAAGATATTTACAAAATTATTTTCTACTTTGAATAAAGTTTATATATTGTTGTTATATATTTTTGTCAAATAAATAAATGTTTTTAAGCAATAAAATTATGCTAAATTAAATAAATTAATTCAGCAATAAAATTATGCTGAATTAATCATAATTCAAAAAATTGTTGAAAACTGGAAAATACTAGGAGAATTACATATTCTATCTTATTACCCAATGCCTACAATCTCTACAATTAGTAACATATTCTCTTTAACATGGACTACAAGATGAGTTTCATGTATCATACTTCACTGAATGAAACACAGTAACAATAATATTTAATGTGAAGTACCATAGTATTTGTCAACCCTGAATTACACTGTAAAAGGTCACAAATGGGTGAATTTTGGGCACCTGGGTGGCTCAGTTGGTTAAGTGTCTGACCTCGGCTCAGACCATGATCTCGCAGTGAGTTTGAGCCCCGTATTGGGCTCTATGCTGGCAGCTCAGAGCCTGGAGCCTACTTCAAACTCTGTGTCTCTCTTTCTCTTTGCCCCTCCCCTACTCATGCTTGTCTCTCTCTCTCAAAAATAAATAAACATCAAAAAAAATTTTAAAAACAGGGAATGGGTGAATTTGATCAGCAGATACTGAAAAGATGTAAAGATAAACTGAGTATGGGAATTAATCAAGAAGTGAGTACTCAGAATATTCTCAGAAAGAATAACATAAAACCTTCATTAGCTAAAAGAGTACCTGAGACAAGTTTAAATTCCTTTATCTTCTCATATTCACTTAAGTGGGAAAAAATGCGTTTGAAATCAATAACACCTTTAAAAGGAAAATAAATCCTTACATATAGATTGATATGGCTAATGAAGGGATGTTGGAGACCAGAAGACATTAGCCCTGGCGACATTGTCTAAGGAGAAGACTCAGGCCCATAAGACAGTGCCCTAGACCGGGGCCCTCATCGGTGGATGGGGGTGCCCTGAAGTATATGCCAGGTTATAATACAACAAGAACATAATTATGGCTGGTTTGACTCTGAAGGAGGGCTGGTTAGCCAAAGACGGGTAAGATTCCTCTGGGAGGGACAACCTAAGTCAGGCACAGTCGCAGTAAGAGTCACCACGACACCTGGCTATAGGGTCACTGGGCCTTTGTGCTAATTTGCGATTCATCCTAATATCTCCTGAAGAAGATGGGCCGTAGAAAAATTGGAGTGCTCCACAGCTTCCTCCCCTATTAGGCCAACATATGCTGCTATACTTCATTAATAATAAAATCATATTGAGAATCATGGAAATAAAATCTTTAGGAAATCAATAAAATTTAGAATGTATTATTGATCTATTTAGAGTGATGCCAGACTCTCAGGAATGTGATTATTGCTGTGAGTCTTGGGACATAATTACTAAGTAAATAGAAGTTAGAGTATGTTACAGAAAACTAAGGATGTTTTTCACATATCTTTCAACTGTAACCAAAAACCTTTGTGCTTGCTCTTTCAACCTATACCACTTACTAGAGTGTGCCCATTTGTTGTACCTTTGCCTGCATGTAAATTGTTCTTGATCTTTTGACTGAAACTGTTTTTGAACATTTCTATTGAATGTACCCATTTGTCATACCTTGCTTATATGTGATCAGTGTAACGGAAGCTGTTTCTGAACATTTCTATAGTAAACCACAGGGACAATCATGGGGGTTGAAATCATTTTGTTAATCATGACAAAATATATGCCTGTACTGCTTCTAAAACTACATAAAAACCCAGAAAGAAAAATAAACTTTGAGCAGTCTCCAAAAGAGGCTGTCTCCACATCTTTGTGTGTCTTTGTCTTGTCTTGTCTTTATGTTTCAGCCCTTACTTAGGGAGCCCCGGACCAGTCCTGATATGAGGCTGACTCCGAGAGACTGACTTCACGTCTTCTCTCGTGCCTAGACCAACCATCATGCAGGTGAAAGTCTGGACCAGCCGGAAGCCCTGAAGTAGGAGCTGTCCTCCTCTCAGGGCGACCCCGGCAAAGGGAGGATACTAGATTTAGACATTAATAAAACTCAGTATTTGAAAGTAAAAAGAGACTTACATTTTACTAAAGAATTCCCATCTTTTCTCTAAAGAGATAATTTGGTAATAAGGATGTCTTACAAACAAGCTAATTTGTTCATAAATATGTTTAAAATGCATTCCTTTGTTTAAAAACTACACAGTAAACTACACCAGACTTCACATCACTTACTTTCTATAAATTTCATTTTAATATCTTAGGAATGGGTGCAACCCACAAAGCCTCACTGGTATATATTTTGAGTATGTTTGATTTACTCAGGTATAACTGCATTAGTTACAGTAGTTACCAATATTTGTCTTCAAGTGATTCTTTCAACAGGAAGAGCAATGAGTTTAGTTAATAATTTCATCATTAGTCTCAATTTTAAGGTAAGTGAAGGCATTTTGTTCCACCCAGCTGGACTTCCTAATTACATGCCTGTCATTTATATAATAAGAACATATCCTAGATGTATTTGTCTACTTATCCTAAGTAATTTCATTAAGGGAAAACGAGTCCCAATAAAACCCACGTAATGATTAAAGAAATACAAAATTTATACAGTATTTATAGAATTTATTCTTCCTAAATACTATTTTACTTTTTTGATTTCTACAAAATAATCAGCACGTAGATGATTATTAACAGCTCAACACTGTTAGTACAAATATGAGAAATCTACAACATAGCTAAGCTAATCCACATATGTAACAAGAGCATTCGGACACCATAGTGAAAATTGTTCTCTTAAGAAACCTAATTGAGGAGGTGGGCCAACATGGCGGAGGAGTAAGGGGACCCAGGATACCACTTCTTTTCAAACCATACAGGACTGAAATCAAAGGACCCTCAACAACAAGAGTCGGAGAAGAGAGGGGTTGCAGTCTACAAGGAATAGAAAGCGACCCTAGAAAATGCCCCCAAGAATCGTGAGTTTAATCTGACGCGGATAAAACGAACTAGGATACGGAGCTGAGGGGAGGAGGAAGCCATCTTCGGAGAAAACCGGAAAGCGGGGACTGCCAGCGGCCCAGTCAGCCCACCTCTGGCAGATCACTTCTAACCCAGGCACACAATCTATAGCGAAGCTTGGTGTAGCAGGCAGGGAGAATGCAGAGGCACGCTAACACCAAGCAAACTGCACTCTGCTGGTGCCTGTTGCACAGCGAGGACAGAAATAAAGGGGCGAGGCACGGGACTGGGAAGAAGGGACTGAAAAGAAGGAATTGGAGAGATGCCATTGCTCTCTCATGAGAACACAAACACCGGCCCCAGGAAGTCACCCCCAAAGCCATCCCTGCCGCACTTGAGGTGGGACCCGCCTACACCAAACCACATCCCTCCTCACAGGAATGACACCTTTCAGCAGGAAGCTACTGAAGCCAAGTTCAGACTGCTGCCTGGAGTAACTCGGGTCATATCTTCTTTCTTAAACATACGTTCCCTTTCTCCTTCTTACCGATCCCCACCCCTGAGCTGGCTATCCAGACTACTGACTGTCTTAAACGGTCTTTAAACCCACTCTCTCAAGGCATGTTCTACACCTCCTTCTGTATTTTCCTATCTCTCTCTCTCTGGAATAACCAGGCCACATAAGTTCATCTAGGCAACATCAATCTTCACTCCTTTTTCCTTGCACCTGTCCTTATTCTGATTTCTCTCAGTCTGGATTAAACCCTTTAGTCACTCTACCTGGGCAAGGTCCATTTCCTTCTTCTCCCCACACCTGTCATTATTCTCTCTGTATATACTCTGACACCAGCACACTACATACCCTGTCCTTAATGTGTAACTGGTACTTCAGAACATTGCCCTCAGAGAGTCATTTGTTATTCTTTTTTCTGTTGTGAACTGCTTGTCTGTATCATTAGTCGGGACGTTTGAGTATTTCTGTTTTCTGTTTGTCTGTCAGTCTGTTTTCCTTTCCACAGCAACTTGAAGAAATAATCCAAAACACACCTGGCCAAAATGACGAAATAGAAGAATTCTCATCAAAACAATCTACAGGAAGTAGTGACAGCTCAAAAACTGATGAAAACAGATATAAGCAACATCACAGAGCACGAATATAGAATGATAATCATAAAACTAATGGCTGGGCTTAAAAAAGCATAGATGAATCCAAGAGGTCCTGCCCAGCAGAGTTCAAGGACCTTAAAAATGGTCAGGAAGAATTAAAAAAGGCTTTGAGTGAAGGACAAACCAAAGTGGAAGCAGCTACAGTGTGGATTGAAGAGGTAGAAGAGAGAGTAAGTGCATTAGAAGATAAAATTATGGAAAAAGAGGAAGCAGAGAAAAAGAGAGAGGAGCTGATCCAGGAACAGGAAAGGAGAATTCAAGAGCTGAATGATGCACTCAAACGAAAAAATATCCATATCATAGGAATTCCAGAGGAAGAAGAGAGAGAGAAAGGAGTCGAAGGGGTACTTGAACATATCATCAGTGAGAACTTCCCCATCATGACGAAGGAAACGGGCATGGAAATCCAAGAGGCACAGAGAACTCCCCTCAGACGTAACTTGAATAGACCTTCTGCATGACACATCATAGTGAAACTGGCAAAATATAAGGACAAAGAGAGAATTCTGAAAGCAGCTAGGGACAAAAGGACCTTAACATACAAAGGCAGACACATAAGTGTTGTAGCAGACTAATCGACAGAAACTTGGCAAGCCAGAAAGGAATGGCAGGATATCTTCAATGTGATGAGCAGGAAGGACATGCAGCCGAGAATTTTGTATCCGGCTAGCCTGTCATTCACAATAGAAGGAGAGATCAAGGTTTTCCCCAGAAACAAAAATTAAGGAATTCATCACAAATAAGCCAGCATAACAAGAGATCTTGAGGGGCACTCTATGAAGGAAAGGTTGCAAAGAACACAAACTACCAGAGACAGCCTTACAAACATGAAACCTACAGATAATACAGTGAATATAAGCCCATATTTTTCAATATTAACACTGAATGTAAATGGACTAAATGCTCCAATCAAAAGACACGGGGTACAGAATAGATTAAAAACAAGACCCATCTTTTTGTTATTTTCAAGAAACTCAGCGAGGCAACATGGCGGAGGAGTAGGGGGCTCCAGTATTTCGCTTGCCCTTTAAAGGGGGACGACTGAAACCATTGTCTCTCTCTCAACTCCAAAAATCGGGGGGAAAAGGTGCTAGAGCCGACAAGAAACTAAGGCGAAAACAGACACGGCCCAACTGAACTCCCTTTTTCTGGAATAACCAGGCCGTATAAGTTCATCTAGACGACATCGATCTTTATTCCTTTTCCCTCGCACCTGTCCTTATTCTGATTTCTATCAGTCTGGATTAAACCCTTTAGTCGCTCTACCTGGGCAAAGTCCATTTCCTTCTTCTCCCTGCACCAGTCATTATTCTGTCTATATATGCTCTGCCACCAGCACACTACATACCCTGTCCTTAACGTGTAGCTGTTACTTCAGGACATTGCCCTCAGAGAGTCACTTGTTATTTTTTTCTGTTGTGAACTGCTTGTCTGGACCATTTGTCGGTACGTTTGAGTATTTCTGTGTTCTGTGTGTCTGTCAGTTTTCCTTTCCAGGGCAACTTCAAGAAACAACCCATAACACATCCAGCCAAAATGACGAGACGGAAGAATTCTCCTCAAAAGAGTCTACAAGAGCAGTGACAGCTCAAGAATTAATGAAAACAGATATAATCAACATAACAGAACTTGAATATAGAATGTTAATCATAAAACTAATTGCTGGCCTTGAAAAAAGCATAGATGAATGCAAGGGGTCCCACGAGGCAAAGTTCAAAGACCTTAAAAACGGTCAAGAAGAATTAAAGAAGACATTGGAAGAAATACAGGGGAAAATGGAAGCAGCCACAGCACGGATTGAAGAGGTAGAGGAAAGAGTTAGTGCATTAGAAGACAAAATCATTGAAAAAGAGGAAGCAGATAAAAAGAGAGAGAAGCTGATCCAGGAACAGGAAAGGAGAATTCGAGAGCTGAGCGATGCAGTCAAAAGAAACAATATCCGTATCATAGGAGTTCCAGAGGAAGAAGAGAGAGAGAAAGGAGTCGAAGGGGTTCTGGAACAAATCATTGCTGAGAACTTCCTCAACATGAGAAAGGAAACGGGCATGGAAATCCAAGAGGCACAGAGAACTCCCCTCAGACGTAACTTGAATAGACCTTCTGCACGGCACATCATAGTGAAGCTGGCAAAATACAAAGATAGGGAGAGAATCCTGAAAGCAGCTAGGGACAAAAGAACCCTAACATACAAAGGGAGACCTATAAGGGTAGTAGCAGACTTATCTACGGAAACTTGGCAAGCCAGAAAGGAATGGCAGGATATCTTCAATGTGATGAGCAAGAAGGACATGCAACCAAGAATTCTGTATCCAGCTAGCCTGTCATTCAGAATAGAAGGAGAGATCAAGGTTTTTCCCAACAAACAAAAACTGAAAGAATTTATCACAAATAAGCCAGCACTGCAAGAGATCCTGAGGGGCATTCTATGAAAACAAGGAGGCAAAGAACACAAACTACCAGAGACAGCCTTACAAACATGAAACTTACAGATAATACAGTCACTGTAAGCCCATATTTTTCAATATTAACACTGAATGTAAATGGACTAAATGCGCCAATCAAAAGACACAGGATAACAGAATGGATTAAAAAACAAGACCCATCTATTTGCTGTCTTCAAGAAACTCATCTTAAACCTGAAGACACCTTCAGATTGAAAGTGAGGGGATGGAGAACTATCTACCATGCTACTAGAAGTCAGAAGAAAGCCGGAGTAGCCACACTTATATCAGACAAATTAGACTTTAAAATGAACGATGTAATAAGAGATGAGGAAGGACATTATATAATAGTCTCAGGGACCATCCAGCAGGAAGAGCTAACAATTGTAAATATCTACGCACCGAATTCAGGGGCACCCAAATTTGTAAAACAACTAATTACAAACATTAGCAACCTCATCGATAAAAATGTCCTAATAGTAGGGGATCTCAACACTCCACTCTCAGCATTGGATAGATCCACAAAACAGAAAATCTCCGCAGAAACAATAGCCCTGAATGACACATTAGGACAGATGGGCCTCACAGACATCTTTAGGGTCCTTCATCCAGAAGCAAAGGAATTTACGTTCTTCTCATCTGCACACGGTACATTTTCCAAGATAGACCACATTCTGGGGCACAGGGAAGCTCTGAATAAATATAAAAGAATTGAGATCATACCGTGTACATTGTCAGACCACAATGCTTTGAAACTTGTAATCAACCACAGGAGAAAGCTTGGAAAATATCCAAGAACATGGCGGCTAAGAAATAACCTACTAAAAGATGACTGGGTCAACCAAGCCATGAGAGAAGAAATTAAAAAATACATGGAAACAAATGAAAATGAAAATACAACAATCCAAACGCTCTGGGATGCAGCAAAGGCAGTCCGGAGAGGGAAATATATTGCAATCCAGGCCCATCTCAAGAAACAAGAAAAATCAATAACACAAATTCTAACAGCACGCCTAAAGGAACTAGAAGCAGATCAACTAAAACAACCCAAGCCCAGCAGAAAGAGAGAAATAACACAGATCAGAGCTCAAATTAACCATATGGAGACAGAAAAGGTAGTGGAACAGATCAATGAAACCAAAAGCTGGTTCTTTGAAAAAATAAACAAAATAGACAAACCTCTAGCCAGGCTTCTCAAAAAGAAAAGAGAGAGAACTCAAATAGATAAAATCGTGAATGAAAAGGGAGAAATTACAACCAATCCCTCAGAGATACAAGCAATCATCAGAGAATACTATGAAAAATTATATGCCACCAAACTTGGCAATCTGGAAGAAATGGACAGCTTCCTAAATAGCCACACGCTACCAAAACTCAAACGGGAAGAAATAGAAAATTTGAACAGACCCATAACTAGTGAAGAAATAGAATCCGTTATCAAAAACCTCCCAGCAAATAAAAGCCCTGGACCAGATGGCTTTCCTGTGGAATTTTACCAGACATTTAAAACAGAGTTAATTCCTATCCTCCTCAAGCTGTTCCAAAAAATTGAAACGGAAGGAAAACTCCCGGACTCATTCTATGAAGCCAGCATCACTTTGATTCCCAAACCAGATAGAGACCCAGCAAAGAAAGAAAATTACAGGCCAATATCCCTGATGAATATGGATGCAAAAATTCTCAACAAGATACTAGCAAATCGAATCCAACAGCATATAAAGAGAATTATCCACCATGATCAAGTAGGATTCATCCCTGGGTTGCAGGGCTGGTTCAATATTCACAAATCAATCAACGTGATACATCACATCAACAAAAGAAAAGATAAGAACCATATGATCCTGTCAATAGATGCAGAAAAAGCATTTGACAAAATACAGCATCCTTTCTTAATAAAAACTCTCGAGAAAGTCGGGATAGAAGGAACATACTTAAACATCATAAAAGCCATATATGAAAAGCCCACAGCTAATATCATCCTCAATGGGGAAAAATTGAGAGCCTTCCCCCTGAGATCAGGAACACGACAGGGGTGTCCACTCTCGCCACTGCTATTTAACATAGTGCTGGAAGTCTTAGCATCAGCAATCAGACAACAAAACAAAATAAAAGGCATCAAGATTGGCAAGGAGGAAGTCAAACTTTCACTTTTTGCAGATGACATGATACTTTACATGGAAAACCCGACGGAATCCACCAAAAGCCTACTAGAACTGATTCGTGATTTCAGCAAAGTTGCAGGATACAAAATCAATGTACAGAAATCGGTGGCATTTCTATACACCAACAATGAAGCAGCAGAAAGAGAAATAAAGAAGCTAATCCCTTTCACAATTGCACCAAAAACCATAAAATACTTAGGAATAATCCTAACCAAAGAGGTGAAAGACCTCTACACTGAAAAGTATAAAAAACTTATGAAGGAATTTGAGGAAGACACAAGGAAATGGAAAAACATCCCATGCTCATGGATTGGAAGAATAAATATCGTCAAAATGGCAATACTACCCAAAGCAATCTACACATTCAATGCAATCCCAATCAAAATTGCACCAGCATTCTTCTCAAAGCTAGAGCAAACAATCCTAAAATTTGTATGGAACCACAAAAGACCTCGAATAGCCAAAATAATACTGAAGAATAAAACCAAGGCGGGAGGCATCACAATCCCAGACTTTAACCTCTACTACAAAGCGGTGGTCATCAAGACTGTATGGTATTGGCACAAAAACAGACGCATAGACCAATGGAATAGAATAGAAAACTCAGAAATGGACCCGCAAGTATATGGCCAACTAATCTTTGACAAAGCGGGAAAATGTATCCAATGGAAAAAAGACAGCCTTTTTAACAAATGGTGCTGGGAGAATTGGACAGCAACATGCAAAAGAATGAAACTAGACCACTTTCTTACACCACTCACAAAAATAAATTCTAAATGGATAAAAGATCTGAATGTGAGACAGGAAACCATCAAAATCCTAGAGGAGAAAACAGGAAAAAGCCTCTTTGACCTAAGATGCACAAATTTCTTACTCGACACGTCTCCAAAGGCAAGAGAATTAAAAGCAAAGAGGAACTATTGGGACCTCATCAAGATAAAAAGCTTCTGCACGGCAAAAGAAACAACCAACAAAACGAATAGGCAACCAACGGAATGGGAAAAGATCATCGCAAATGACATATCAGATAAAGGACTAATATCTAAAATTTATAAAGAACTTACCAAACTCCAAACCCGAAAAACAAACAACCCAGTGAAGAAATGGGCGGAAGATATGAATAGACACTTCTCCAAAGGGAACATTCAGATGGCCAACAGACACATGAAACGATGCTCAATGTCACTCATCATCAGGGAAATACAAATCAAAACTACACTGAGATACCACCTCACACCAGTCAGAGTGGCTAAAATGAACAAATCAGGAAACTATAGATGCTGGCGAGGATGTGGAGAAGTAGGCACCCTCCTACACTGTTGGTGGGAATGCAAACTGGTGCAGCCACTCTGGAAAACGGTGTGGAGGTTCCTCAAAAAAATGAAAATAGAGCTACCCTATGACCCAGCAATAGCCCTGCTAGGAATCTACCCAAGAGACACAGGAATGCTGATGCATAGGAGCACGTGTACCCCAATGTTCATAGCAGCACTTTCGACAATAGCCAAATCATGGAAAGAGACCAAGTGCCCATCAACTGACGAATGGATAAAGAAGTTATGGTACTTATATACAATGGACTACTATGTGGCAATGAGAAAAAATGAAATCTGGCCATGTGTAGCAACATGGATGGAACTGGAGGGTATTATGTTAAGTGAAATAAGTCAGTCAGAAAAAGACAGATACCATATGTTTCCACGAATAGGTGGACTTTGTGAGACTAAGCAAAACCAGGGGGAGGGGAAGAGGGGAAAGGAAAAAAAGACACAGAGAGGGAGGGAGATAAAACATGAGACTCTCAAAGACTAAGAAAAAACTGAGGGTAAGGGGGATGAGGGAGGGGGAGAGGGGGTGATGGGCATTAAAAAGGGCACATGTTGGGATGAACACTGGGTGTTATATGTAAACCAATTTGAAAATAAACTATTATAACAAAAAAAAAAAAAAAAAGATCCTGATCCTATGTATCCAATGTTTTCTCTCCCACAATGTAAGTGCAAATTAAACTGATTTGCTTCCTGAAAAAAAAAAAAAAGAAAAACACAAAAAAAACAAAAAAAAAAAAAGAAAAGAAACTCATCGTAAACCAATGGAAACCTTCAGATTGAAAGCGAGCGATGGAGAACTATCTACCATGCTACTGGAAGTCAGAAGAGCGCTGGAATAGACACACTTATATCCGACAAACTAGACATTAAAATGAATGATGTAATAAGAGATGAAGAAGGGCATTATATAATAATCACAGGGACTATACAGGAAGAGCTAACAATTACAAGTATCTACCCGCCAAATACGGGGGCACCCCAATTTGTAAAACAACTAACTACAAAAATAAGGAACCTTATCGATAGAAATGTCCTAATAATAGGGGACCTTAACACTCCAATCTCAGCACTGGATAGATCCACAAAACAGAAAACCACCACAGAAAAAATGGCCTTGAACCACACATTAGAACAGATGGGCCTAACAGATATCTTCAGGGTCCTTCATCCAGAAGCAAAGGAATTTACATTTTTCTCAGCTGCACACGGTACATTTTCCAAGATAGACCACATTCTGGGCCACAGGGAAGCTCTGAATAAATATAAAAGAATTGAGATAATACCGTGCACACTGTCATACCACAATGCTTTGAAACTTGAAATCATTTGAAGAAAAAAGTCTCGAAAATCCCTAAAAACATGGAGGCTAATGAACAACCTACTAAAAAATGAATGGGTTAACCAAACAATCAGATAATCAATTAAAAAATACATAGAAACAAATGAAAATGAAAATACAACTATCCAAACAATTTGGGATGCTGCAAAGGCAGTCCTGAGAGGGAACTATATTGCAATCCATGCCCATCTCAAGAAACAAGAAAAATCAATAACACGAATTCTAACAGCATGCCTAAAGGAACTAGAAGCAGAACAGCAGAGACACCCCAAACCCAGCAGAAAGGGAGAAATGACAAAGATCAGGGCAAAAATTAATCATATGGAAACAGAAAAAGTAGTGGAACAGATCAATGAAACGAAGAGCTGGTTCTTTGAAAAAATAAACAAAATAGACAAACCTCTAGCCAGGCTTCTCAAAAAGAAAAGAGAGAGAACTCAAATAGATAAAATCATGAATGAAAAGGAAGTAATTACAACCAATCCCTCAGAAATACAAGCAATCTTCAGAGGATACTATGAAAAATTATATGCCACCAAACTCGAAAACCTGGAAGAAATGGACAAATTCCTAAATACCCACACGCTATGAAAACTCAAACGGGAAGAAACAGAAAATTTGAACAGACCCATAACTAGTGAAGAAATAGAATCAGGTATCAAAAATTTCCCATCAAATAAAAGCCCTAGACCAGATGGCTTCCCTGCAGAATTTTACCAGACATTTAAAACAGAGTTAATTCCTATCCTCCTCAAGCTGTTCCAAAAAAATTGAAACGGAAGGAAAACTCCCGGACTCATTCTATGAAGCCAGCATCACTTTGATTCCCAAACCAGATACATACCCAGCAAAGAAAGAGAATTACAGGCCAATATCCCTGATAAATATGGATGCAAAAATTCTCAACAAGATATTAGCAAATCGAATCCAACAGCATATAAAAAGAATTATTCACCATGATCAAGTACGATTCATTCCTGGGTTGCAGGGCTGGTTCAATATTCGGAAATCAATGTGATAAATCAAATGAACAAAAGAAAAGATAAGAACCATACGATCCTGTCAATAGATGCAGAAAAAGCATTTGACAAAATACAGCACCCTTTCCTAATAAAAACCCGTGAGAAAGTCGAGATAGAAGGAACATACATAAACATCATAGAAGCCATATATGAAAAGCCCACAGCTAACATATCCTCAATGGGGAAAAATTGAGAGCCTTCCCCATAAGATCAAGAACACGACAGGGGTGTCCACTCTCACCACTGCTATTTAACATAGTGTTGGAAGTCCTAGCATTAGCAATCAGACAACAAAACAAAATAAAAGGCATCAAGATTGGCAAGGAGGAAGTCAAACTTTCACTTTTTGCAGATGACATGATACTTTACAGGAAAACACGAGAGAATCCACCAAAAGCCCACTAGAACTGATCCATGAACTCGGCAAAGTTGCAGGGTACAAAATCAATGTACAGAAATCGGTGGCATTTCTACACACCAATAATGAAGCAGGAGAAAGAGAAATAAAGAAGTGAATCCCTTTCACAATTGCACCAAAACACATAAAAAACCTAGGAATAAAACTAACCAATGATGTAAAAAATCTCTACGTTGAAAACTATGAAAAACTTATGAAGGAAATTGAGGAAGACACAAGGAAATGGAAAAACATCCCATGCTCATGGATTGGAAGAATAAATATCATCAAAGTGGCAATACTACCCAAAGCAATCTACACATTCAATCCAATCCCAATCAAAATTGCACCAGCATTCTTCTCAAAGCTAGAGCAAACAATCCTAAAATTTGTATGGAACCACAAAAGACCCCGAATAGCCAAAGTAATACTGAAGAATAAAACCAAGGTGGGAACATCACAATCCCAGAATTTAACCTCTACTACAAAGCAGTAGTCATCAAGACTGTATGGTATTGGCACAAAAACAGATACACAGACCAATGGAATAGAATAGAAAACTCAGAAATGGACCCGCAAGTATATGACCAACTAATCTTTGACAAAGCGGGAAAGAGTATCCATTGGAAAAAAGACAGCCTCTTTAATAAATGGTGCTGGGAGAACTGAACAGCAACATGCAGAAGAATGAAACTAGACCACTTTCTTAAACCACTCACAAAAATAAACTCTAAATGGGTGAAAGATCTGAATGTGAGACAGGAAACCATCAAAATCCTAGAGGAGAAAGCAGGAAAACGCCTCTTTGACCTAAGATGCACCAATTTCTTCTTTGACACGTCTCCAAAGGCAAGGGAATTAAAAGCAAAGATGATCTACTGGGACCTCATCAAGATAAAAAGATTCTGCACAGCAAAAGAAACAACTAATAAAACTGATAGTCAACCAATGGAATGGGAAAAGATAATCACAAAAGACATACCGGATAAAGGACTAGTATCTAAAATCTATAAAGAACTTACCAAACTCCACACCCGAAAAACGAATAACCCAGTGAGGAAATGGGCGAAAGAATGAATAGACACTTCTCCAAAGGAGACATCCAAATGGCAAACAGACACAGGAAACGATGCTAAATGTCACTCATCATCAGGGAAATACAAATCAAAACCACACTGAGATACCACCTCACACCAGTCAGAGTGGCTAAAATGAACAAATCAGGAAACCATAGATGCTGGCGAGGATGTGGAGAAACAGGCACCCTCTTGCACTGTTGGTGGGAATGCAAACTGGTGCAGCCACTCTGGAGAACTGTGTGGAGGTTCCTCAAAAAATGAAAATAGATTTACCTTATGACCCAGCAATAACACTGTTAGGAATCTACCCAAGAGACAGAGGACTGCTGATGCATAGGGGCACGTGTACCCTGATGTTCATAGCAGCACTTTCTACAATAGCCAAATCATGGAAAGAGACTAAGTGTCCATCAACTGATGAATGGATAAAGAAGATGTGGTATATATATACAATGGAATACTATGTAGCAATGAGAAAGAATGAAATCTGGCCATGTGTGGCATCATGGATGGAACTGGAAGGTATTATGCTGAGTAAAATAAATCAGACAGATAAAGACAGATGCCATATATTCCCATGCATAGGTAGGCTTTGAGAGACCTAATAGAAAACCAGGGGGGAGGGGAAGAGGGGAAGGAAGTGAAAAAAAAATGCCACAGAGAGGAAGGAAGACATAAGAGACTCTCAAAGACTAAGAACAAACTGAGGGTAGAGGGGGGTGTGGGAGGGGGGACAGTGGGTGATGGGCACAGAGGAGGGCACTTGTTGGGATGAGCACTGGGTGTTGTATGGAAACCAAATTGACATAAATTATTCGAAAAAAAAGAAAAGATGAATCTCAAAGTTTTACCAATTATGATACCAAAAAAAAAAAAAAGGAATCCTAATTGAGACAAATTCTCCTTAATGTACCTTTTTTTCCAAGTATGAATGATATCAAATTCCATACAATCCTTCCTCAAAAGGTGAATTCCTATACCACTTGAGAGTATTCACCATTTTCAGTTTTTAGTGCTTTACCAAGGAAATAATGAAATTTTTCTCTGAAGAAACAATTCTGTAAATTTTAAAAACCTGTTCTGTTGTGTTCAAGATAAACTTTATTCAAAAGGTTCAGGAAAAAAGACAAAAATCAAGAGATTTAGAAGTGAAGGTAGAGGGAATGATTGTAGAACAGTGGAAAGTAAAAAAAAAAAAAAAATGCTTATAACCAGAGAGTTTCAAAAGAGGAAAATAAATGAGTTAAGAAAAGGTTTGGATACTTAAACACATGGCATACTTCCATTTTTTTTCTTGACTTGAAAAGAAATAAAAATTAAGAAAAAGGGAAAAGGTGGATTTAAAGCCTTCGGTGATATTAGACTAGTTTTGTTTGAGAAGACAGGCAAGCTAATTACCAAAATCAGAACAACTTGCCACCAGTTGTGACACCAATGACTTTCAATTAGGGCAGCAGCAGGAAAATACACCATTGAAGACTTTTAATGTCCAAGTTACGAACGACTCCTGAAAGTTTATGAACAGGCCCAAAACATAAGAAAAAGAGGAGGAAAAACGAAGCCAAACTTTAAGCAAAAAAGTTAATGATAAAAATATCAGCTTCTCAGTTTTTTTTTTTTTTAATGTTTACTATTTTGAGAGAGAGAGAGATAGAGAGAGAGACAGAGAGAGAGAGAGAGAGAGAGAGAGAGAGAGAGAGAGAGGAAGGGGCAGAGAGAGAGGGAGTCACAGAATCCAACGCAGGCTCCAGGCTCTGAGCTATCAGCGCAGAGCCAGAGAAACCGTGAGATCACGACCTGAGGTGAAGCCGGACGCTTAACGGACTGAGCCACCCAGGTGCCCCTTGGTGTATTTTTTTTTTTTGAAAAATTTTTACTGTTTATTTATTTTTGAGAGAGAGTGTGCAAATGGGAGAGGGGCAGAGAGAGAGTGGGACAGAGGACCCAAAGCAGGCTCTGCGATGACAGTAGAGAGCCCGATGTGGGGCTCGAACACACAAACCGTGAGATCATGACCTGAGCCAAAGTCAGATGCTTAACAGACTGAGCCGCCCAGGCATCCCTAAGTGTATTTCTTAAATCTTGTTACGTATTATATCAAACATTAACTATATTATAACTATTAACTAAGACTTTTAAAATAATGCATATACTACAGGAAAAAAACATGCAAGATTTAAATATCTTTTTTAATGTTTATTTATTTTTAAGAGAGAGGGAGAGAGAAACAGAGCAAGCAGGGGAGGGGCAGAGAGACAGAGAGAGAGAGAGAATTCCAGGTAGGCTCCCTGCTGTCAGCATGGAGCCTGATGTAGGGGTTGACTCCACAAACCATGAGATCACAACCTGAGTCGAAATCAAGAGTCAGGCACTTAACTGACTGAGTCATCCGGACATCCCTTTTTCCTTAAACATCTTTTTTTTTGTTGTTGTTGTTTAAAGAAAGCATGACAGATTCAAAAATGAATATGGAGGTGCCTGGCTAGCTCACTTGGTGGAGCATGCAGCTCTTGATCTTGGGGTTGTGGGTTTGACCTCTGTGTTAGGTGTAGAGACTACTTAAAAATAATTTTTAATTATTTAAAGTAAAAGAAATTAAAAAAAAACAACAAAAAAACCCTCAAACATGAACTTCCCTTTTTCTCTGGAACAAGGCTAAGTGTAAGTAATAAATTCAAGCTTTTCTCTCAGTTAACCTTCCTGGTGTAAGCCTCAGTACTGAGACTAAAAATCAAACCAGTCTATTTGCCTATACTGCTGATTTTGCATTTATAAATTGATTAAGACATTTTAAAGATTAGCAAGATAAATTTATCACAGAAAAAAGAAGTGAGAAAGCTGGAATTGGAGAGGGTTTTAAAGAAAAAGTCATTTTGCTTAAAATGTCATACACTTTATCAAACATGTATACAGAACAGGTGTTTTTATCTACATACATGCAAAATCTGGACCACTGAGGATTTTCTATGATAGGGAAAGATAGGATTAGATAGGCAGAAAGGGAGAGGCTAGGGCTTGAAGGTCTCTGGGTGGGGAACAACACATATTTTAAAACATTTTTTTCTGGGAATATCTAACCTGGAGCAAACTCCCTTAGGCAGAAAGTTCCTCTTAAGAATGTGACAGACACCACCTACTCTCTCTGAGGTTTCCCTCAGGAATTTGACAAAAGACTTGACTAAAAATTAGTAGACTATATAACTTATGACCCACAGGAAAGGTATGGCCAAAGATCACCCCTCATACAATGGAAATGAACCAATAAAAAAGCAATGACTAGGCATTTAGAGTTACCTAGCCGATAAGGGTAGATAGAACCTGAGAAGGAAGAAGAGGAAGGAGAAGGCCCCACCAGAACCCTATAAAACAAAGTCCCTTGCCTATAGTCATAGGTATTCACTTTTGAATGCTCTCTGTGTAAAACGGGCTTCCATACTATTCTTACTTTCTGATCTTATATACTAATAAAATTCTTGCTTGCTACTCACTTTATTCTGTGTCCACCACTTCTTCTTTGAAGCAGTGAGACAACAAATGCCGGGTTTTGAGGTGAAGAATCCTGCAATAGTTCGATCTGTATTGAATCTTTTCTAAACTCTTCAGACTAAACCCTCAATTTCTACTAAAAAAACTAAGAACTAAGAAATTATGAAACTTGTTCAAGGTCAGATAATTAATTGCAAGGAAATCTGTAGATTCTTGGGCCAATATTGTTTCCACTATACTAGTATTCTCCCTAAATTTCCTATAAAGTCAAACTGAAACTGATTCCCATAACATTAAATACAAGAACTGAAAACTAAATAAAAAGTTGTTAAAATAATTTTTGCTTTCAATTTCATGACCTGTTAAGATGTAGTGTTTTAAAATTTTTTATTTTTCATTTACTAGTAGGCAAAATGTTTCCCAGGAACTTTATTTTTTTAAACTTAAAGATAAAAAATATGTGACTGTAGAAACAAAACTGTATGTAGGTTTTTTTTTTCATTTACTCAATAATGCTAAGCATACTGTACATACTTAAGTTCTAAGGATAAAAATGGTAAGCTATGATTCAGTTCCTCATATTGGATAAGAAATGTTAAAGCATGAGTAGCTATAATTACTCTAAGAAGCAGTATAGTATGATGAGTAAAAAGTGTAGGCTCTAGAGTCAGACTGGGTTCAAATTCTGTTTCTCCCTACAACAAGTTCTGACCTTGGATAAATCACTTACTTTTCCTCATTTGAATAATAGAGAAGACGATGGGCCCTATCTCACAGAATATTATGAGAGATAAATTAAGTTAGCTCAGGGGTGCCTAGATGGCTCAATAGGTTGAGCATCCGACTTTGGCTCAGGTCATGATCTTGGGGTTCCTGATTCGAGCCCCACATCGGGCTGTCTGCTGTCAGTACAGAGTCTGCTTCGGATCCTCTGTACCCCCCTTTCTCTGCCCTTCCTCCACTTGAGCTCTCTCTCTTAAAAATAAACATCTTTAAAAAAGAATAACAGATATTAGGTCAAGGGAACAGTTTGTGCAAAGGTATGAAAGTGAGAGAAAACATGATATTAAAAATAACATTTTGCTACATGTAGTATTCATACCCAGTATATTAGCAATGGCATTCTTATTCTTATTGACAACAGGAGCTGCCATTTCCTATATGCTTAACTCTTTGCCAGGCTACTGTGTTAAATGTTTTATAAATATTGAATCTTTACAAGAGCTCTAATTCATTTATATCCATTGGCATGCAACATTTACTAGGAGATCAATAAGTATTTGTTAAATGAGTATCATCATGGAATGTTAGCACATTGTTTTCTATATTTTAAGATGGGAAAAAGCCCATAGTTTTAAGGTTGGCACAATGTGATGATGATTTATGACTAAAGAAAGAAAAGTATATGAGGGCAGTATTTTTTTTCAGCATCAGCATAGTGGTAGGCTATATGGGCCCTGAATCAGAAGAAATTATGTTTGGATCCCTGCTTTGCCACTTATTGAAGTATGGGATCTTAGGTAATCTAATTAAACTCCTTAAGCCTTAGTTTCCTAATCTATAAAATGGAACTAAGGGTACCTACTTGATAGGGTTATCTTAAGAATTGCATGAAATATGGGCTCCTAGCAAATACTTCATGATAGCTGCTGTTGGTATTATTATTATATTTCAAAGATAAGTATCACCACATGACCTTGAACAAATGATCTTATCCTCTCTCTGGCTCTTATAGGCAGGCCTAAACAAGACCTATACAGTTCTCTAGGTTACTCTTACCCAGCTGACTGACAGTCCCTGTATGAAACGCAGGAGTGAGTAGACAATAAGTTTGCATCACCACAAACTCCTTTAATAGATACTGTCAAGGAATACACTTCATCCAAAAGTGGGGATCTCCTATAATTGGAAAGTGCAGAGATGCTCTACTACCATTTCTTACCACACAACATTGTACTCTGAAGAATTTAATAATATGAGAAAAGTTCTTTGACTTCTGTAGTGATTCTATAAATAAATGTAACTCTATTACATGAGAAAACAAATACATACATGTGAAAGGTATTTTAGTGCCCCCCCCCAAATATGCTGGAGATTAAACTAGATCAAAATTCCAGGGAAATGTCCAGGGGATATTAACAATAACTATGATGTTGCTTATAAAAGAAAGTGTGAAGGTTAGAGTTTCACTTCATGCTACAAGAGGCAATCATTGTCCTCAACAGTAGGAAGACTTTTCTTAAAAACTCATATGAATAGGGGCGCCTGGGTGGCTCAGTCGGTTGAGCGGCCGACTTCGGCTCAGGTCACGATCTCGCGGTCTGTGAGTTCGGGCCCCACATAGGGCTCTGTGCTGATGGCTCATCAGAGCCTGGAGCCTGCTTCGGATTCTGTGTCTCCCTCTCTCTCTCCCCTTCCCCTGCTCATGCTCTATCTCTATGTCTCTCAAAAATAAATAAACGTTAAAAAAAATTAAAAAAAAAACTCATATGAATAAGAAGTATGAGGATGGGAGAGTATACATACACATAATAAATAAATTAAGCAGAAACAGAACCCAGATGACAAAGAAGGAAGCAGCCATGTGAGAAAGGACTTAAATTACCCAAGATGGGTCACTGATTAGAAAGTTGCAGGGCAATTCGGAAAAGCAACTTAAAATTTCAGGAAACATTTACCAAAGTAGGGAGATTTGAGAATAATGAGGATTAAAGAGAAATGGTCAAATTAATGAGCAAATGAAACATTTTTGTATCTTAGTGGCCAGGAAATATACACCTGAAACTGTCGATTCAATTGGCATAATCAAAACTGTCAAACATGTGGTATTGTATGTCAAATTTTGATCACACTATTATACACTTATGCAATATGATCCTTTATGCTTATGGCATATTTACTACAAGTCTATTTTTTTAGAGAAAGAGAGAGAGTGGGGGAGAAAGAGACAGACACACAGAGAAAGAGGAAGAGGGAAAATCTCAAGCAGGCTCTACACTGAGCAGAACTCGACGTGGGGCTCGATCCAACAATCCTGAGCTGAAATCAAGAGCTGGATCCGCTCAATAGAGTCACCCAGGTGCCCTAACTTAAGTCTATTTTTAATTCAGATTGTAGAAAAGTCAGAAAATTAAAGTAAACAGATAGAAAAATGTGTCAGCTGTATTTCCATCATTTAGGGATAACCACTGCTGTGACTATTTTGGCATATCCTCTTTGGAATTTATTTCCTGTAATATGCTGAGGTACCAATACATGCATGTGTGTATATGTGAGTATAAATACACATGAATATATTCATTCTTCGCAATAAAAATTAGCTCAAATATTTTACTGATAACAGAAACATTATATAAGCAAACCTTGCATTATCATTATAACATGAAATAGCAAAAGTCTCTTATACACCATTTTTTGTCATAAAAAAGGAAAAGTATATTAGCAAACACAAATGGTCCATGACAACCTCCTCCATTGCCAGCATCCTCTGGTACTTTGCCACTAGCTCACCTTGGCCTTGAAAAACCCTCTTAACCTCTGCCTCAGGGTAGTGAGTCCAGAGGGTTGTTCTGCCCTCTCTCCTTTGTCCAATACTCTTCAATAAAGTTTTCCTTGCCTTTTTAACTTTGATGAAATCTTCGCCTAGACACTATCTCTTCACCCTACTAAAAGAATCTCATTCCTTTGTAGCAGTAGCTTTCAAATGTTAATGTGTTTCTGAATCACCTACAGAGCTTCTCAGAACTGTTTCTGAAGTAGTAAGCCAGGGTTGGATTTTGATATACTTCCAACAGGTCTCCAGATAAGACATGGCTCGTTCAGAGACCATATTTTGGCTTAAATTTTCCATAAACTGTCCTAACCTTCTGAGGCCCCTGGAGGCTCCAGTACATTTGCTGTAATGAGATATTTGTAATGAAGCTGATGGAGATATTTTTCTTCCTCACAATCTTCTCACTTTCTCTCTTAAAAAAAAATCATGTTAATATCATAACTATAGTTACCAAAAAGTGTTATGTTTGTTTCAGGCAAAAAACTGTAGGACTCAACAAATCTGTACATCACTCACTGCTTATCATGATAAGTGTACTCCTTAACTCTCATGATGAATTCCAGCAATCTTCCCACCTACCACCCCTCTGATAACCATCAGTTTGTTCTGTATACTGAAGAATCTGTTCCTTGGCTTATCTCTCTCTCTCTCTTTCATATTTTTCTTTGATCATTTGTTTCTTAAATTCCACATATGAGGGAAATCATATGGTATTTGCAGTTCTGTGACTTACTTTGCTCAGCATTATATTTTATAGCTGCATCCATCTTGTTGCAAATGGCAAGGTTTCATTCTTTTTATGGCTGAATAATATTCCACTGCATATACATACATCTCCTTTAGGGATATATGGGCTGCTTCCATAAATTGGCTAGTGTAAATAATACTCCAATAAATACAGGGGTGTGTGTATTCCTTCAAATTAGTGTTTTTGTACTTTTTGGGTAAACAGCCAGTAGTACCATTAATGGATTGTAGAGTTGTTCTATATCTAACTTTCTGAGGAACCTCCATATTGTTTTCCACAGTGGCTGCAATAGTTTGCATTGGAACAAACAGTGCACAAGGGTTCCGTTTTGTCCACATCCTCACCAACACCTGTTGTTTCTTATGTTGTTGATTTTAGCCATTCTGACAGGTTTAAGGTGACACTTCATTGTAGTTTTGATTTGCATTTCCCTGATAATTGATGCTGAGAATCTTTTCATGAGTCATTGGCCATTTGTATGTCTTCTTTGGAGAAATGTCTTTTCATTTCTTCTTCCCATTTAAAAATTAGATTTTTTTTTTTTTTGGTGTTAACTTGTGTAAAATCATTATATATTTTAGATAGGAAACCTTTAACAAATATGTCATTTTCAGAAATCTTTCCTCATTCCATAGGCTGTCATACAGTTTTGATTTTTTCCTTTGCTGGCAAAAGCTTCTTATATTGATATAGTCCCAGTAGGTTATTTCACTTTTGTTTCCCTTACATCAGGAGACATATGTTACAGCTGATATAAGAAAAATCACCACTTGTGGTCTCTAGATTTTTTATGGTTTCAGGTCTCACATTTAGGTCTTTAATCCATTATGAATTTATGCTTGTCTATGGTAAAAGAAAGAGGTCCAGTTTCATTATTTTACATTTAGCTGTCCAGTTTTACCAACTCCATTTATTGAAGAGACTATCTTTTTCCCATTGTATACTCATCCCTCCTTTGTCAAAGATTAATTTACCATATAACTGTGGGTTTATTTCTGGGTTTTCTATTCTGTTCCATTGATCTACACATCTTTTGGGGGTCAGTTTGGTTACTACAGCTTCATAGAATAACTGAATCCTGGAATTGTGGTACCTCCAGTGGTACCTCCAGTTTTCTTTTTCTTTACAAGATTACTTTACATTAGAGAAATGCAAATCAAAACTACAATGAGATATCACCTCAAGCCTTTCAGAATGGCTAAAATAATAAAAAAGAAGAAACAACAGATGTTGGTGAGGACGTGGAGAAAAAGGAACTCTTGTGCAATATTGGTGGAAATGCAAACTGGTGAGGCCACTCTGGAAAACAGTATGGAGGTTCCTCAAAAAGGTAAAAATAGAACTACTTTACAATCTAGTAATGACACTACTGGCTGTTTACCCAAGAAATACAAAAACACTAATTCAAAGAGATACATGCACCCCTGTATTTATTGGAGCATTATTTCCAATATATAATTTATGGAAGCAATCCAAGTGTCCATTGATAGATGAATGGATAAAGAAAATGTGGTGTATATATATACAATGGAATATTATTCAACAGTAAAAAGAATGAAATCTTGCCATTTGCAACAATATGGATTGGGCTAGACAGTATAATGCTAAGTAAAATAAGTCAGTCGAGGAAAGACAAAAACCATATGATTTCATTCGTATGTGGAACATAAACAAACCAAATGATCAAATTAAAAAAGAAAGAGACAGAGACAAACCAAGAAACAGACTCTTAACTACTGAGAACTTATGGATATCAGGGGAAAAGAGTGTGGGGTAATGGCTGAAATAGGTGATGGGGATTAAGGAGTGCACTTGTAACAATGAGCACTGGGCGATGTATGGAATTGTTCAATTACTATATTGTACACCCAAAAATAATATAACACTGTATGTTAACTACACTGAAACAAAACAAAACCAAAAATAAAATAACAAGATTGCTTTCACTGTATGAGATCTTTTGTGGTAACATACATATTTTAGGATTGCTTCTTGTAGATCTGTGAAAAATGCTATTTGAATTTTAATGGGGATTGCATTAAATATGTAGATTACTTTGGGTAGTAAACTTGTTCTTCCAACTCATGAGCATGGAAAGGCTTTCCATTTCTTTGTGTTGTGTTGAATTTCTTTTATCAGTTTCATAGATTCCAGAGTACAGACCTTTTGCCTACTTGCTTAAGTTTATTTCTAGATATTTTATTGTTTTTGGTGCAACTGTAAATATGATTGTTTTCTTAATTTCCATTTGTGCTGCTTCATTATTAGTGTATAGGAATGCAACAGACTTCGGTACACTGATTTTGTATCCTATGACTTTACTGAATTCGTTTATCAGTTCTAGTATTTTTTTGGTAGAGTCTTTCAGGTTTTCCATATATAGCGTCATGTCATCTGCATATAGTGAAAGTTTTACTTCTTCGTTACTGATTTGGATGGCCTTTATTTCTTTTTGCTGTCTGCTTGCCCTAGCAAGACTTCCAGTAGTATGTTGAATACAAGTGGCGAGAGCGGACATCCTTATGTTATTCCTGATTTTTGGGGAGAAGCTCTCAGTTTTTCACCAATGAGTAAGATGTTTGGAGTGGGTTTTCATGTAAAGATTTTATTATTTTCAGGTATGTCCCCTCTAGACCTACTTTGTTGAGGGTTTTTATCATGAATGGATACTGTACTTTGCAAATGATTTTTCTGCTCTACTAAAATGATTGTATGGTTTGTACTCTGTCTCTCATTGATGTGAGATATCATGTTGACTGATTTGCAGAGAATGAACGACTCCTTTTGTCCTGAAAATAAATTCCACTTTATCTTGGTGAATTTTTTTTTTTTTAAGATATTACTGGTTGGTTAGTATTTTGTTGGGGATTTTTGCATCTATGTTTATCAGAGAGATTGGCCTCTAGTTTTGTTTAATTGTGGTGACTTTATCTGGTTTTGTTAGCAGGGTGAAAGGCCTCACAGAATAAATTTTAAAATTTCCCTTCCTGTTCTACTTTTTATTAAAAAAACTTTTTAATGTTTTTATTTTTGAAAGAGAGAGAAACAGAGTGTGAGCGGGGGAGGGGCAGAGAGAGAGGAAGACACAGAATCTGAAGCAGGTTCCAGGCTCTGAGCTGTAAGTGCACAGCCGAATGCAGGGCTCGAACCGATGGATTGTGAGATCATGACCTGGGTAGAAGTCGGTCGCCAAACTGACTGAGCCACCCAGGTGCCCCAATACTTTTTAGAATACTTTCAGAAAAAAAGGAATGAACTCTTCTTACATGTTTGGTAGAATTCACCTGTGAAGTCCTTTTGTCCCAGAGTTTTTTGATTACTGATTCAACTTCATTGCTGGTAATCACTCTGTTCAAATTTTCAATTTCCTGCTTCAGTTTGGTTAGGCTATATGCTTCTAGGAATTTATCCATTTCTCCTAGGTAGTCCAATTTGTTGGCATATGGTTTTTTTTTAGAATTTTTTTTATAATTGTATTTTTGTGGTGGTGTTTCAGTTGTGATTTTGTTAATTTGAGGCCTATTTTTCTTGATAAGTTTGTCTAGAGATTTATGAATTTTATTTTTTAACTGTTTTCAAAGAACCAGGTCCTAGTTTCATTGATTTCTTTACATTTCTATTGTTATATATTTCTGCTCTAATCTTTATATCCTTCCTTCTGCCAGTTTTGGGTTTTGTTTATTTTGAGGCTCCTCTAGGTGTAGGTTAGGTTCTTTATTTGAGATTGTTCTTGCTGCTTGAGGTAGGCATGTATTGCTATAAAGTTCCCTCTTAAAACCACTTCTGCTGCATACCAAAAAGTTTGGACTGATATGTTTTCATTTGTTGCCATGTATTTTTTTATTTTTTCCTTGAATTCTTTGTTAACCCATTCATTGTTTAGTAGCATGTTATTTAACCTCCATGTATTTGTGCTCTTTACAGATTTTTTTCTTATGATTGATTTCTTGTTTCATAGCATTGTGGTCACAAAAAATGCATGGAGGGGGAAGAAGGCATCGGAGCATAAGGACCCTAGGATTGCCTTGTCCCACGAATACAACTACATAACTACTAAGTCATCCTAAATACTCCAGAAATTGACTTGAATATTGACAGAACAAATTCCATAACTAAAGGTAGAGAAGAGGCCACATAAAAGAAGGTAGGAAGTGCAAAGGC
Source organism: Paguma larvata (assembly GCA_030068075.1). NCBI lineage: Eukaryota > Metazoa > Chordata > Mammalia > Carnivora > Viverridae > Paguma > Paguma larvata. The sequence continues at coordinate 66,657,541 of CM057830.1, forward strand.
ATGTTTTGGGAGAGAAATAGATCATGGCTGCTGAGATGAGGAGGAAGCCATAGTCGCAGAAGGTTGAGAGTTGGACTAACAGACAGGGGAGCCCAAGGGGAAAACAAATCCCCATAGCAATTGGCTTGAAAAGTGAGATGGGTCGAATTTTGTCAGTTCTTGCTACCGGTGGGGCAATATTCTATATTTTTAAAGGTAAGTGGGCTTGTCTGGGGGAGAATTAGAGGACAATGCACTGCTGTTAAAGAGACAAGAGGACAAATAACCTGCAAACATACAGCAAGGAAACATTGATCTGAAGAGCCCCAGGGCAACAGAATGGGCAGGTTATCTGCATATCTCAAAGCATGTCCCAGAGAGGCAGTGTTCACAGGTGCCATATTCCTCCCCAACCTCTCAGCACAAACACAGAGCCAACTGCCTGAACTAGCATAGCGCCAATAGTATCTGACATGCTTCCATCAACCTCTCCCCCCGTCCCCCCCAACCCCCCGGCTCCAGTGGAACTAACCTTCCAAGATACTCTAGTGTCAGTCCCAGAGAGGCAGGGCAACTACCATGAAAGACTGGCCCAAAACCCTGCCCACACTGCACTCCTCACCCAGGAGTTCTGAAGGGTTTTGGTTACAGCAGTGGTGTTTAAAGGTCTCATTTCACAAGCAGACCAGAGCACATGTAGTTAAAACTCATCATATTCAGAACAAGGACCAAACATTATCCACTAAACATTATCCACAACAGGCAACACACATTGTCAGCTTCTGCTGACAATAACATTAAGGATAAAGCAGGCAGGACACAAAAACAGAGCACACAGATGTTGGAGACACTCCCTGAAGTGCCAGACCCTAGGTAATAGCAGACACTGCACTGAGGGCACTACAGGACCTCTTCTTCATAAGACTATTACCCTTAAGAATAGGAGAGACTGGCTGACTAACACACACAAAAAGGCATAGACACAAAATGAGAAAACAGAGGAATTTGTGCCAAATGAAAGACAAGAAAAGACCATGGCCAGAGAGCTAAAGCAAAACAGATATAACTAACATGACTGATAGAGAATTTAAAGTAATGACCATAAAGATACTCACTGCACTTGAGAAAAGAATAGAAGACATGAGTGAGACCATTAAAACATATAAGAAATAACGCACTGGAGAACAAGAGCTGAATTAAATGAGCAACATGCTTAATGGAATGAATAGCAGGTTGGAAGAAGCAAAGGAATGAATTATTGATCTAGAAAACAGAGTAATGGAAAGTAATCAAGCTGAGAAAAAAGAAAACAAATATGCAAAACAAGAAATGACTTAGGGAACTCAGGGGCTCCATCAAACACAATAACATTCACATTACAGGAGTCACAGAAGAGAGATAATAAAGGGGGCAGAAAATTTATTTGAAGAAACAATAGCTAAAAATGTCTCTAATCTGGGGAAGGAAATAAATATCCCTATCAAGGAGACACAGACACCCCCAACAAAAATCAACAAAAGGAAATCTATACCAAACATACTGTAAATGAATTGGCAAAATACAGAAATAAAAAAAAATTAAAGCAGCAAGAAATAAGAAGACAGTTAAATACAAGGGAAACCCCACAAGCTACCAGGAGATTATTTAGCGGAAACTCTCCAGGCCAGAAGGGAGTGGCATGATATACTCAAAGTGCTGAATGGGAAAAATCTGCAGCCAAGAATACTCTATCCAGTAAGGCCATCATTCAGAATAGGAGAGATAGAGTTTCCATTATAAACAAAAACTGAAGGAGTTCATGACCACTAAACCACCCCTGCAAGAAATTTTAAAGCAGACTCTTTAGGTGGAAAGAGAGACCAAAGTGACAGTATGAAGGTAGACAACACAAAATAAGTATTTTTTCTGTAATAAAATCATTCAAGGAGAACAACAAAAGGATATATGATGCTGCATACCTAAAATGTAGGAAGAAGAGGAATAAATAACAAGTTCAACTACAACAACCATCAACTTAATACACACTACTACATGGAGAAGATGTTATATACAAACCTAATGGTTACCACAAATAAAAAAACCTGTAATAGACATGCAAAGACTAAAGAGAAAGAAATTCAAATATATAACTAAAGAAAACCATCAAACCATGAAAGAAAGACAAGAAAGTATCAGAGAATATGCTCAGAAACAACCACAAAAGAAGTAACAAAATGGCAATAAATATATATCTATGAATAATTACTCTGAATGTAAATGGACTGAACACTCCAGTTAGAGGACCCATGGTGACAAATGGATAATAAGAAAAGACTCATCTATATACTGCCTACAAGAGACTCATTTTAGACCTAAAGACAACTGCAGATTGAAAGTAAGAGGATGGAGAAGTCTCTATCATGCAAATAGATATCAAAAGAAAGCCAGATTAGCAATATGTATAACCAACAAAGTAGATCGTAAAACAAGAACTGTAACCAGAGACAAAGAACGCTATCTAATAATAAAGGGGACAATCCAACAAGAAGATATAACAATTGTAAATATTTATGAACCAAATATGGGAACACCCAAATATATAAAAGAGTTAATAAAAATATAAAGGAATTAATCAATAACAATATAGTAATAGCAGGGGAATGTAATACCCCACTTATATAAATAAAAGATCATCTAAACAGAAAACAATAAGAAAATAATGGCTTTGAATGAGACGCTGGATGAGATGGACTTAACAGATATATTCAGAACGTTTCATCATAAAACAGCAGAATACACATTCTTTTCAAGTACACATAGAACATTCTCAGGAATAGATCACATACCAGATGACAAAACAAGCCTCAACAAATGTGAAAAGATGGAAGGTATGCCAAGCATCTCTTCTAAATACAACATCATAAAACTACACTTCAACTGCAGGAAAAAAAAATACCTTAAAAGACCACAAATACAGGGAGGTTAAATAACATCCTACTAAGGAATGAATAGATCAACTAGGAAATAAAAGAAAAAAGAAAAAATACATGGAAACAAATGTAAATGAAAACACAATGGTTCAAAACATTTGGGATACAGGAAAAGTTATTCTAAAAGGGCAGTTTATATTTATTAAAATAATTTTTTAATGTTTATTTTTAAGAGAGACAGAACACAAGCAAGGGAGGGGCAAAGAGAGAGAGGGAGACACAGAATCTGAAGCAGGTTCCAGGCTCTGAGTTGTCAGCACAGAGCCCAACGCAGGGCTTGAACTCACAGACCATAAGATCATGACCTGAGCTGAAGTTAGATGCTTAACTGACTGAGCTGCCCAGACACCCCTAAAAGGGTAGTTTAAAATTTTTTTTAATGTTTGTTTATTTTTGAGAGAGAGAGACAGAGTGTGTGCGGGGGAAGGGCAGAGAGAGAGGGAGACACAGAATCTGAAACAAGCTGCAAGCTCTGAGCTGCCAGCATAGAGCCCGAAGCGGGGCTCGAACTCACAGACTGTAAGATCATGACCTGAGCCGAAGTCAGACACTTAACTGACTGAGCCACCTAGGTGCCCCAAAAGGGTAGTTTAAAGCAATACAGGCCTACCTTAAGAAGCAAGAAAAATCTCAAATAAACAACATAATCTTATACCTAAATGATACAGAAAAGGAACAACAACAACAAATAATACCAGCAGATGGAAAGAAATAATATGTATTAGAACAGAAATAAATAATATAGAAAATTATAAAAAAATAAAACAGACATATGAAATGAATCATTTCTTTCAAAAATTAATAAGATTGATAAACCACTAGCCTGAGATATCAGGAAAAAAAGAAAAAGGGCTCCAATAAATAAAATCACAAATGAGAGAAGAGAAATACCAATAACACAGAAATATAAACAATTACAAGAGCATACTATGAAAAACTATATGCCATCAAATTGGAGAAATGGGAAGAAATGGCTAAATTCTTGGAAACATAGAACAAACCAAAACTTAAATAGGAAGAAATAGACCATTGAAACAGAGTGATTACTAGCAAACAAACTGAATCAGTAATCTAAAAATTACCAACAAACCAAAGTCTAGGACCAGATGGCTTCACAGGCAATCTCTAACAAACATTTAAAGAAGAGTTAACTATTTTTCTCAAACTATTTAAAAAATAGAAAAGGAAGGAAAATGTTCAGTTCACTCTATGAGACCAGTATCACCCTGAGACTAAAACCAGATAAAGACACCACACACAAAAAAAAAACAAAAACAAAAAACAACAACAACAACAAAAACTACATGCCAATATCTCTGATGAACATAGATGCAAAAAAGCTCAAGAAAATACTAGCAAATTGAATCCCAAAACACCTTAAAAAACTCATTCACCATGATCAATTGTGGAATTCACTCCCAGGATGCAAGGGTGGTTCAATATCCACAAATCAAACTGATACGTCACATCAGCAAGAGAAAGGATATAAGCCATATGATCATTTCGATAAATGAAGAAAAAGCATTTGGCAAAGTACAAAATTCATTCATGATAAAAACCTTCAACAAAGTAGGTCTAAGGGGACATGTCTTAACATAATAAAATCCTTATATGAAAAACCCACAGCAAACATCATACTCAATGGTGAAAAACTGAGATCTTTTTTCCAAAGATCAGGAACAAGACAAGGATGTCGGCTCTCACCACTTGTATTCAACGTAGCACTGGAAGTCTTGTCACAGCAAGCAGACAACAAAAAGAAATAAAGGCCATCCAAATCAGTAACGAGGAAGTAAAACTTTTACTATATGCAGATGATATGATACTATACATGGAAAACCTGAAACACTCTACCAAAAACTACTAGAATTAATAAATGAATTCAAGAAAATTTCGCGGTACCAAATCAATGTATAGAAGTCTGTTGCATTTCTATACACCAATAATGAAGCAGCAGAAAGAAAAATAAACCAGTCCTATTTACAACTGCACCAAAAATAATAAGATACCTAGGAATAAACTTAACCAAAGAGGTGAAAAATTTGTACTCTGAAAACTATAAAATAGTGATAAAAGAAATTCAAGAACGGTGTAATGAAATGGAAAGACATTCCATGCTCATGGGTTGGAAGAAGATTGTTAAAATGTGAATACTATCCAAAGCAGTCTATGCAAAGATTCAATGCAAGACTTACCAAAATGTCAACAGCATTTTTCACAGAACTAGAACAAATAATCCTAAAATTTGCATGGAACCACAAAAGACCACAAAGAGTCAAAGCAATCTTTAAAAAGAAAAGTAAAGCTTGAGGCATCACAATTCCAGACTTCAAGTTATATTATAAAGCTGGAGTAATTGAAACAGTATGGTGTGGCACAAAACAGACACATAGATCAATGGAACAGAATAGCAAACCCAGAAATAATCCCACAATTATATGGTGAAATAATCTTTGACAAAGCAGAAAAGAATATCCAGTGGGAAAAAGGCAGTATGCTCAACAAATGGGATTGGGAAAAGTAGATAGCTTTATGCAAAAGAATAAAACTGGACCACTTTGTTACACAATACATAAAATAAATTCAAAATGGATTAAAGACCTAAATTTGAGACCTGCAACCATAAACGTTCTCAAAAAGAACACAGGCAGTGAGTAGAAACATTTTTCTAGATATGTCTCCTGAGGATACAAACAAAAATGAACTACTGGGACTACGTTAAAAAAAAAAAATCTTCTGCCCATCAAAGGAAACAACCAGCAAAACTAAATTAAATCTATTAATCTATTGAATAGGAGAAGATATTTGCAAATGATTTATTTGATAAAGGGTTAGTATCCACAATGTATAAAGAACTTAGAAAACTCAACAGCCAAAAAACAGTCCAATTAAAATTGGACAGAAAACATAAAGACATTTCTCCAAAAAAAGATAAATAGATGGCCAATAGACACATGAACAGATGCTTATCACCACTGATAATTAGGGAAATGCAAATCAAAACTACAATGAGATTATCACCTGGTACCAGTCAGAATGGCTAAAATTAACAACACAAGAAACAACAGTTGGTGAGGATAAGGAGGAAATAATCCTCACGAACTGTTGGTGGGAATGCAAATCGGTGCAACCTCTGGACAACAATATGGAGGTTTCTTAAAGTTAAAAACAGAACTTCCCTAAGTTATTTCACTACTATTTACCAAAAGAATACAAAAACGCTAAGGAATACATGCACCCAATGTTTATAGCCTCATTATACACAATAGCTAAGATATGGAAGCAGCACAAGTGTCCATTGATCGATGAATGAATAAAGAAGGTATGAGATACAGTGGAATATTATTCAGTGACAATTGCAACAACATGGATGGAGTTAGAAACTATAATGCTAGGTCAGAGGAAGGCAAATAATATATTATTGCACTCATATATGGGATTTTAGAAACAGAACAAATGAGCAAAGGAAAAGAGAGACAAGGCAAGAAACAGACTGTTAACAGTAAAAAAGAAACTGATGGTTACCAGAAGGAAGGTGGGAGGGGGTGGGTGAAATAGGTGAAGGAGAGAAAGGGGTGCACTTGTGATGAGCACTGGGGTAACATATGGAATTTATGAATCACTATATTGTATATCGGAAACAAATATAACACTGTATGTTAACAATCAAATTAAAGTAAAAAATGAAAGATGAATGGTGTGACTTAGATCTTGCTGAATTTGTGGAGACTTCTTTTGTGACCTAATATTTGATATGTAGAGGAGAATGAGCATGTACAATTGAAAAGAATGTATATTCTACTGTTTTAGGATGGAATGTTCTGAATATATCTGTTAAATCCATCTGGTCCAGAGTGTCATTCAAAGCTAATACTTCCATGTTGATTTTTTGTTTGGATGATCTGTACATTGATTTAAGTGTGGTATTAAAGTCCTCCATCATTATTATATTATCAATAATATCAATGTAGCTTTATGTTTGTTATTACCTCTTTTATGTATCTGGGTGCTTCCATGTCGGGTGCATAAATATTTACAATTGTTATATCTTCTTCTTGGATTGTCCCCTTTATTATTATATAATGTCCTTCTTTGTCCCTTGTTCTAGTCTTTGTTTTACAGTCTAGTTTGTCTGATATAAGCATTGTTACTCTGGCTTTCTTTTGACATCCCTTTGCTGGATAAATGTTTCTACATCACCTCACTTTTTTTTTTAATTTTTTTAAACGTTTATTTATTTTTGAGAGACAGAGCGTGAGCAGGGGAAGGGCAGAGAGAGAGAGAGGTAGACGCAGAGTCCGAAGTAGGCTCCAGGCTCTGAGCCATCAGCACAGAGCCCAACGCAGGGCTCGAACCCACAGACCGTGAGATCATGACCTGAGCTGAAGTCGGCCGCTCGACAGACTGAGCCACCCAGGCGCCCCATACATCACCTCACCTTTATTTTTATATTAAAGTTTATTTATTTTGGAGAGTGCGAGTGAGAGTGAGAGAGAGAGAGAGAGAGAGAGAGAGAGAGAACACACATGCGTGGGAGATGCAGATAGAGAGGGAAAGAATTCCAAGCAAGTTCCATGCTATCGGTTCTGAGCCTAACCCAGGGCTTAGTCTCAAAACCTTGAGATTATGACCTAAGCCAAAATCAAGAGTCAGATGCTCAATGAATTGAGCTACCCAGGTGCCCCCATTCCTTTACTTTTAATCTGCAGGTGTCTTTAGGTCTAAAATGAGTCTCTTGTAGGCAGCATTTAGATGGGTCTTCCTTTTTTATGTATTCTGTCATGCTATGTCTTTAGATTGTAACATTTAATCCATTTACAGTCAAAGTGATTATTGATAGGTATGTATTTGTTGCCATTTTGTTATTTCTTTATGGTTGTTTTCTTAGTACCTTTCTCTCCCTTTCTCCTCCTGCGCTCTTCCCTTGTGATTTTATGACTTTCTTCGGTGATATGCTTGCATTCCTTTCTCTTTATTTTTTGTGTAATTATAATAAAATTTTGATATATGGTTATCTATAGGCTCATAAATAACATCTTATGCATACAGCACTCTATATGGTGTCATATATACATCCTTTTATTTTGTGAGTCCCTTGACTGATTTTTAGAGATATACTTATCTCTACTACCTTTGTGCTTCCTAGTATTCTTACTGTTACTTATGATGTTTCTTTTCCATTTAAAGAGTCCCCTTTAACATTGCTTGTAGGGCTGGGTTAGCGGTCATGAGCTCTTTTAGTTTTTGTTTGCCTGTGCAACTCTTTATTTCTCCTTTTTTGAATGATAGCCTTGCTGGAAAGAGTATTCTTGGTTTCAGGTTTTTCCTCTTCAGCACTTGGAATATATCATGCCACTCCCTTCTGGCCTGGAAAGTTTCTGCTAAAATACTCCTTGATACCCTTATGTGGTTTCCCATGTTATGTAATTGTCTTCTTTTCTCTTGCATTTTTTAAAAACATTCATTTGTTTTGAAAAAGAGGAAGGGAGAGAGAGACAGAGAGAGAGAGAGAGAGAGAGAGAGAGAGAGAGAGAGAGAGAGAGAGAGAGAACTAGTGGGGGAAAGGCAGAGGGAAAGAGGAAGAGAATCCCAAGCAGGCTCCACACTCACTGTGGAGCCCTACATGAGGTTCCATCTCACAACCGCGAGATCATGACCTGAGCCGAAATCAAGTGCCGGCTGCTCAACTGACTGAGTCACTCAGGTGCCATTTTTGCTGCTTTTTAACAGAAAATATTTATTTTAAGAGAGAGAAAGAAATGGAGAGAAAGAGTGTGTGAGAAGGGGAGGAGTAGAAACAGAGGTAGAGAAAGAATCCCAAGAAGGCTCTGTGCTGTCAAATGCAGTGCCTGATGCGGGGTTCCATCTCATGAATCGTGAGATCATGACCTGAGCTGAAATCAAGAGTTGGGAAATTAGCCAACTGAGCCATGCAGGCACCCCACTCTTGCTGATTTTTATTTTTTTTTATTTTGAGAGGGGGGAGGGGCAGAGGGAGACGGGCATCAAGAGTTAGATGCTTGGAGGGGCCAACATGGTGGAGGAGTAGGAGGACTCAGTATTCCCCAAGTCTTTCAAACTAAGAAGGACTGAAACCAAAGGATTCTCAGCCCCAAGAGTCTGGGAGGAAAGGTGTTGCAGACAACAAGGGATGGAAAGCGAAACCCAGAAAATGCCCCATGAAACCTGAGTGTAATCTGGGGCAGATAAAACTAACTGTGGGGTATGGAGCTGAGGGGAGGGAGAGCCTTCTTCAGAAAGAGAAAGGGAAGTGAAATCTGGGAAAGTGCGGAGCAGACCACGTTGCTACTAGAGAAAAAACGGACAGAGAGGGAGAGACCACCACCCAGTCCCTAACTGCAGGACTTTTGAAGAGAAGTTCCGTTTCTAAAAACAGAACTCTCAGCAAAACTCTACTCATGCTGGGGTCAGCAGTGGCGGCCCAGTCAGCCCGCTCACGCAGAGGTGCTGAGCCGCCTGAGGATCGCTTCTAACCCAGGAACACAATTTACAGTGAAACCGGGTGTAGCAGGCGAAGAGTGTTAATAACCCGGATAAACGTGGGGCACGCGACCACCCAACAAACCGCACTACGCCAGCGCCCCTTGCAGAGTGAGGATGGAAACAAAGAGGCGATTAGAGACTCCGGGACCAGGAAGAAGGGACTGGGGGGATGCCATTGTTGTCTACCAAGCCCACAAAAACCTGCTGCAGGAAGACATCCCCGAGGCAGTGGAGGTGGGACCCGCCTACACCAAAACACGCCCCTCCTCATAGGAGAGATGCCTTTCTGTGGGAGCTACAGACACAGAGTTCAGACTGCTGCCTGGAGTAACTCCAGGTCATTTCTTCTTTTTTAAATATATGCTCCCCTTTCTCCTTCTTACCGATCCCCACCCCTGAGCTGGCCATCTGGGGTATTGGCTGCCTTAAATAGACTTTTAACCCACTCTCTAAAGGCATGTTCTACACCACCTTCTGTACTTTCCTATCTCTCTGAATAACCAGGCCACATAGTTCATCTGGGAAACATCTATCTTCACCTTTTTCCTTGCATCCATCTTTATTCTGATTTCTCTCTGTCTGGATTAAGCCCTTCAGTAGCTCTACCCGGACAAAGTTCATTTTCATCTTCCCCCGCAACTGTCATTACTCTCTCTGTATATGCTCTGACATCAGCACTGTGTAGCTGGAATTTCAGGTCACGTGCCCTCAGAGTGTCGTTTGATATTCTTTCTTCTCCTGTGAACTGTTTGTCTGTATGGTTTGTCAGTACGTTTGAGCATTTCTGTTTTCTGTTTGTCTGTCTGTGATCCTTTCCAGGGCGACCTCAGGAAACAATCCAAAACAAACCTAGCCAAAATGATGAAACGGAAGAATTCTCAAAAGAAACTACAGGAAGTAGTGACAGATCAAAAATTGATGAAAACAGATATAAGCAACATAACAGAACATGAATATAGAATTATAAACATAAAAATACTCGCTGGGCTTGAAAAAAGCATAGAAGACTGCAAGGGGTCCCTTGCTGCAGAGATCAAGGACCTTAAAAATGGTCTGGAGGAATTAAAAAATGCTTTAAATCAGGTGCAAAACAAATTGGAGGTGGCCACAGGGCGGATTGAAGAGGCAGAGGAGAGAATAAAATTAGAAGATAAAATTAGAAGATAAAAAGAGGAAGCATAGAAAAAAAGAGAGAAGCTGATTCAGGAGCAGGAAAGGAGAATTCGAGAGCTGAGCAATGCACTCAAACAGAACAATATCCATATCATACGAATTCCAGGGGAAGAAGAGAGAGAGAAAGGAGTTGAAGGGGTACTTGAACAAATCATTGCTGAGAACTTCCCCAGCATAGGGAAGGAACGGGCATGGAAATCCAAGAGGCACAGAGAACTCCCCTCAGACATAACTTGAATAGACCTTCCGCATGGCACATCATAGTGAAACTGGCAAAATATAAAGACAGAGAATTCTGAAAGCAGCCTGGGAAAAAAGGGCCTTAACATACAAAGGGAGACACATAAGGGTGTAGTAGACTTACCTACAGAAAGTTGGCAAGCTAGAAAGGAATGGCAGCATATCTTCAATGTGATGAACAGGAAGGGTATGCAACCACAAATCCTTTATCCAGCCAGCCTGTCATTCAGAATGGAAGGAGAGATCAAGGTTTTCCCAGACAAACAAAAACTGAAGTAATTCATCACAAATAAACCAGCCTTACAAGAGATCCTGAGGGGCACTCTATGAAGGAAAGGTTGCAAAGAACACAAACTACCAGAGACATCTTACAAGCATGAAACCTACAGATAACACAGTGACTCTAAACCTATAATTTTCAATATTAACACTGAATGTAAATGGACTCAATGTTCCAATCAAAAGACATAGGGTAACAGAATGGATGAAAAAACAAGACCCATATACTTGCATTCTTCAAGAGACTCATTTTAGAGCTGAGGACACCTTGAGATTGAAAGTGAGGGGATGTAGAACTATCTACCATGCTACTGGAAGTCAGAAGAAAGCTGGAGAAGCTACACTTATATCAGACAAACTAGACTTTCAAATAAATGATGTAATAACAGATGAAGAAGGGGATTATATAATAATCACAGGGACTATCCAGCAGGAAGAGCTAACAATTATAAATGTCTAGGTGCCGAATTCAGGGGCACACGAATTTATAAAACAATTAATTACAAACATAAGCAACCTTAAAGATAAAAATGTCCTAATTGTAGGGGGCCTTAACACTCCACTCTCTTCTTCATAAGGCCATTTCCTTCAAGAGCAAGAGACATACCTGACATTACTAACACACAGAAACAGACGCAGAGTTAGTCAAAATGAAGACAGAAATATGTCCCAAATGAAAGAACAGGGCCAAACGATAGCAAGCGACCTAAGCAAATATATAATGAATATAACTGATTGAGAATTTAAAGTAATGATCATAAAGATACTCACTGGACTTGAGGAAAAAGTGGAGGACATCAGTGAGACCTTTAACAAATGAAAACCAATCAGAGATGAATAAACTAAATAAATGAAATTAAAAATACACTTCATAGGATAAATAGGCTAGAGGAAACAAAGGAAGGAATTAATGACCTATAGGGCAGAGTAATGGAAAGGAATCAACTTGAATAAATGAGAGGGAAAAAAATTATTGAAATTAAGGTTAATCAGTGACTCCATCAATAAAATAACATTTATATCATAGGGATCCCAGAAGAAAAAAGAGTCAGATGCTTCACTGACACCACCACCCAGGCGCCCCTACTTTTTTTCATTAGTTACTACATGTGTTGATGTGGACCTGCTTGCATTGAATTTGTTGGGGGATCTTTCTGAGTCTCCAGGATCTGGATATCTGTTTCCCACCTCAGACTATGGAAGTTTTCAGCTATTCTTTCTTTAAATAAATTTTATGCTATTTGTCTTCCCTTTGCAGGTCCCCTGGTGTGACAGTCTGTTTCTCCCCCTTCTCTGTATTACAGTCTTGGTCCCCACCTAGAATGGCCACAGTCTGTTTTACTCTCACACTGTATATTTGCTTTTCCTACCTTCTTCAATATGGCCTCTTTTCTACCTTTAGTTTGCTCTTCCAGTCTTCAGATTGTTCTCTGGGTTATATATGCTGATGTGAGTGTTACCTAGTTGTATCCATTGGATGAGGCAAGCTTAGTGTCCTCCTACTCTGCCATCTTCTCAGCCTCCTCTCCTCCTCTTAAATACCATTTTTAAGGACAGGATCAAGCTCCTTATTTTCTTGAAAGATTCTTTAGATTTTAGAGCACAATGACATTTCTTGCATTTAACACTTACTACTTGTATTCTTTTTTGTTAATGTTTATTTATCTATTTTAAGAAATGGAGGTGAGAGCAGTGAAGGAGAAGAGAGAGGGGAAGAGAGAGAATCTCAAGCAGGTTCCACACTGTCAGCGCAGAGCCTGACACGAGTCTTCATCTCATGAACCATGAGATCATGACCTGAGCTGAAATCAAGAATCAGACACTCAACTGACTGAGCCATCCAGGTTCCCTTTCTTGCTTGTATTCTTAAGTTACATTGCTTTGCTGCTGTGTTTTTTTAGTTATTGATGTTGTTTTTCTCCTCCCCAGTAAATTTAAAGCTTCCTGAGATCATGAATTATTTTTTTCATCACTTTCTGTCTTACTCACAAGACCCAAGATAATGTCCTCTACTTATCCCATGCTTTTGAAGGAATACTGAATGAGCCAAGAAATATACTTGCAACACTTAAAATCAAGGGTTGATATCTGTAATTGGTAAGAAAAGAATAAGCAGTATAATAAATGGAAAGAAAAAGAGATTCACAAAAGAAGTATAAATATCCAATGTTCAAAAACTTCAACTTCATGAGTTATTAAAACACAAAATTAAACAAAATATTGTTTTTTCAAGTTTCAATTTGCCAAAGGAGTTTTGATAATAACAAGTACTCTTGAAGGTGTAGAGAAATAGACATGCTTGCTTATAAACTAACACTGGATATGTAAATTGAAACGACTCTGGGAAGGGTGCGATTTGACTTTATGTATGAAAAGCCCTAAAACTCTAGACACTCTGGGACTTCTACTTCCAGAACGACTGATTAAAAGGTACTTTTTCCTCTTCCTGAGGTACAGACAAAAATCTTGGACATAATATATAAAACAAACATGATGATGACTCTGAGAGGTAGAGAGAAGAAAGGAGGCTAGCTATGGACCTTGGGATTAAAGGAACAAAATAGCAGAGTTCCCTGGGTTTTCTTTTTTCTTCATATAGCCCAGACTGGTTGCCAGTGAAACTAGCAACCCAGAAATATTAGTGGGCTCAGATAAAAAAAATCCCAATAAAAGTGCTCTCTCTAGTCAAGGATCAGTAAAGAAGCCACCTAGTGAGAGAGACAACTTTTAGACAGCAATTACTCTATTCCACTCAAATACCACACACACACACACACACACACACAAACCTTAAGCCTCTATACTCACCATTAAAGGCTGAATAAGGAGTCTAGACTTCCATCCCACACCAGGTTGTAATGAAGTTATCTCAATCACCCCATTCTCACCAAGAGTAACAGTCTTAATCCTCTGCAGTATCAGAACAGATCATGGCAGGATCTTGGATTTCAATCCTTTCCCAGCAGTAATGAGGCACCACTGACACTACATCACTGGCGGTGTAAGTGGAAGTATAATGAAGAATGAGGTCCCCCACCACTCCCTGAGTAATGAGGTAATACCGCTCTCCCCATTGTGTCAATGAAGGGCATGTGAAGAGCAGTAAGTAACAAGGCACTCCTGTGCTCTTTCTAGCCAGGGTGGAATCACCTACTGGAGAGCCTACAACTCAGGCAACAACAGATGTTGGTGAGGATATGGAGAAAGGGGAACTCTTTTGTAGTGCTGGTGGGAATGCAAACTGGTGCAGCCACTCTGGAAAACAGTATGGAGGTTCCTCAAAAAGCTAAAAATAGAACTACCCCACCTCCCAGCAATTACACTACTAGGTATATATCCAAGGAATACAAGTGTGCTGTTTTGAAGGGGCACATGCACCCCAATGTTTATAGCAGCACTATCAACAATAGCCAAAGTATAGGAAGAGCCCAAAATTTTCATCCACAAATAAAGGGATAAAGATGTGGCACATATATACAATGGAACATTACTCAGCAACCAAAAAGAAAGAAATCTTGTCATTTGCAACAACGTGGATGGAAGTAGAGGGTATTATGCTAAGCAAAATTAGTCAGTCAGAGAAAGACAAATATCATGTGACTTCACTCATATGTGGGATTTAAGATACAAAACAGATGAACATAAGGGAAGGGAAACAAAACTAAGATAAAAACAGGGAGGGGGACAAATCATAAGAGACTCTTAAATATAGAGAATAAACTGCGGGTTGCTGGAGGGGTTGTGGGTGGAGGGATGGCGAGATGGGCAAGGCGCATTCAGGAAGATAATTGTTGGGATAAGCACTGGGTGTTATACACAGGGGATGAATCACTGGATTCTACTCCTGAAATCCTTATTGTACCATATGCTAACTAACTTGGATATAAATTAAAAAAATATATATACATATGTTTATAAAACTATAAACAGAAAGCAGACAACTTTATTAATGGCTGCCTCCCTTTGCTCCCAAAACAAACACACAAGACAACCAGATTCTAATGTGCTTACATGTGCCTTTCATGCATGTCATTGTTGAAGAACATAACTCAATGACCCGAACGGCAAAAGTTCCTGCTTCTTCTGCTGGCACTGTCAAAATGGAAATCTAAAAAGTAGAAATAAAATATTAGACATAAATGGTAGATATCATTTTCATTCTTCTATCATTAGACTTTAGTTAACTTTCAAATTATCTTTTTTCAAACTCCACGATGTTTGAAAACATTTAGCTTAAGGATTTTAGAACAGAACTTGAAACATGTAACATATATGTGTTCCTGAACATCCAATTTCTGCATTATTTATATACTTATATTTCACATATGTTGTGTTCATATAATTAATTCATAGACAAGAAATATTTCAAATATCTTTAATATTTGTTAAATTCTTCACTTATTATTTTCAAAGGATTCATATGACTTATTACTTCAGAATTATATGCACTTCCGTATTTGAAAACAGATCACATTAAATTAATTTTGATTATTCATAATGGCTAAAAGCAAGAGCTATAGAGTATTAAAATTTTTAAATGTTACAAATCTGAAAGATATGGAAATAAGCAAAGTAATATGTCAACAGTGTAGCTGAACATATACCAAAATGTTTCCAAATGAATGCCTTCAATTTAAGGACTCCATTAGTAAAAGTAGAAACCTAGAATTTAAAGTAAAATGGAAAATTATTTTAATATAATGTTTACTGGGGTGCCTGAGTGACTCAGTTGGTTGAGCACCCTACTCTTGACTTCAGTTTAGGTCATGATCTCATGGTTTGTGAGAATGACCCACTACATTCATCTCTGTGCTGATAGTGGGGAGTCTGCTTAGGATACTCTCTCTCCCTCTCTCCCTGCTCCTCCTTTGTAGTGCTCTCTCTTTCAAAATAAATAAATAAACACTTAAAATATTAATTAATTAGTTGTTTATTGATAAGCAGTATGCTGATATGCTGTAGGCACTACTAATATATTGCATGGCCTTATAATTAAAATGACAATCAGGTCAATGTTTCTCTATATAACCAAAAGTTTAAATATTAATTCTCAATTTAATCTTCATTCTGAGAAAACTATATCCTTTCAATATAAAATACTTGCCAAAACGTAAAGCCCGATCTGCACTTTTATCTGTGAGAACTATGCTTAGATTTTGATGGTGATGTCACATTGATAGCCAACATAGGAAATGCCTACAAGTTCTCAAAATAGATATTCTTTTAATAATGATGACTCTTCTAAAATCACATTACTTAGAAGTACATTTGTGGGCTTAAGATGTCCCCAAAACTTTGTTCTCCATATATCTCTTAACTCTCCTTTGCTGCTGGATGTCCATGACACAAAATGTACTTTAAAGAGAGAGGAACCACTAAAACATGTATCTAATGTTATATAATAATTATCAAATGATTATGACTAAAAACATGTATATAGCCAGAAAGATACCTTAGGAACTGCACCAACATTCAGGCATAGCATATTTTACTCTGCTTTGTTTTACTGCACTTCGCAAATAGTGCATTTTTATTTTTGTTTTTTACGTATATGAAGGTCGGTGGCAACCTTGCATTGAGCAAGTCTATTGGTGCCATTTTTCCAACAGCATTTTGCTTACCTAATATCTCTTTGTCACATTTTGGTAATTCTCAAAATATTTAATTATTTTACTATATGTTTTATGGTGATCTGTGATCTGTGATCTTTGATGTTACTATTGTAATTGTTTAGGGGCTCCATGAACTGTGCCCATACATATAGAACAGCAAACTTAATTGATAAATGTTTTGTGTATTCTGACTGCTCCACCAACCAATGTTCCCCAGTTTCTACCCTCTGCTCAGGACTCCCTATTCCCTGAAACACAATAATATTGAAATTAGGCAAATTATTAACTTTATAATGGCCTCTAAGTGTTCTAGTGAAAGGAAGAGTTGCACATCTCGTACTTTAAATCAAAAGCTAGAAATAATTAAGCTTAGTGAGGAAGGCATGTTGAAAGCCAAGATAGACCAAAAGCTAGGCCTCTTGTACAAAACAGCCAAGTTGTAAATGCAGAGGAAAAGTTCTTGAAGGAAGTAAAAAGTGCTACTCAACATAAAAATGATAAGAAAGGCAAAGAGATATATTGTTGATATGGAAAAAGTTCCAGTGGTCTGGATCAAAATGGCTACAAAATTCCCTTAAGCCAAAGTCTAATTCAGAGCAAGGCCCTAACTGTCTTTAATTCTATGAAGGCTGAAAGAGGTGAGAAAGTTAAAGAAAAGTTTGAAGCTAGCCAAGATTGGTTCATAAGGTTTAAGGAAGGAAGCCACCTCCATAACATAAAAGTGCGAGGTGAAGATGATGGGGAAGTAGGAGGACTGGGATTTTCTTCATCTCCCAAACACAGTTGTATTGAGGTTCAGATTACTTGAAACACCCAGGAAACTGATCTGTGGAACAGCAGAAGGATCTCCTCAGCTGGAGGGGGGGCAGCTTAGCAGGAGTAAGGTGCTTGAATGTGAAATGAGAGAAATAAAACAGCAAAGCCATGGAGGGGAGAGAACTCTTTCTGTGGAGAGACAAAAGGGAGAGAAAGAAAGAGGGGCTGTGAAAGTGTGGCATCGAGTTAGCACAAGATGAAAACCTCTATGGACCACGGAGTGGGGAATGAGAAGTTTGGAAAATGTCAGTTCTTTTTTGCACACAACCTTAGGAGCTGAAACTCAGAGGTTTTGGAAGTGCATGACTTTCTCGGGAGCAGAGCCATGGCATACGCTCCTGGGGAGCAGGGAGCTGGCCCTGGAGTACATAGTGTGGTGTAGAGATCTCCAGGACACACTGGGAAAGAACAGTCTCCTTACTGGGATATTTGGGAAGAGGGTTTATTGCCTCCCCAAGGACAAAATACTCTGCAGGTGCCAGCCAAAAGCCTTTCATCAACAGTATCCCTGGAGGAGGGGGGTGGATCCAGATCTGCACCATGTGGGGTCCATTAAGACTTCAGGATTTGAATCCCACTAGACTGCCAAGGGGAAGCCACAGGAGAATGTGGTGCAGGGCAAGCTGACTGCCCTTGCTATTCTATGAGGACTGGCTGAACAGCAGGGGGTGAGAGCCCAGTCTGCGCAGGAGAGATGGAGGTGACGCCAATTTTCCCAATGCCAACACAGTGGGACTTAAGATAACAGCACAGCAGTCACCAGTGGGGGCAGGACACACTTAGAACAAACCTCACCCCTCTGTGCCTAGCAACTTCTTATTTACTAGAGCAAGATTAACTGACCCAATGCAGTCAGCCTCTCCTCCAGACCAACACAGCAACCAGCCTCGGGCACCAGCAGACAACTTTTTTTTTCTCTTCCTTGCTTTCCTCCCTCTGTATTTTTTCTTTTCGAATCAGGCTTATAGTTTCTGATTTGTTTTTTGTCATATCATCTATCCATACATACATACACACACACAAACATATATATATATTTTGTTATCAGGTTTTTTTTATTATATTCTGGTTCTATCTGCTTTTTTCTTCTTTCTTTTCCTTCCTCTTTCCTTGGAATCAACCTTATAGATTTTGATTCTCTGTTTGGTTTTCTTTTCTCCCCTTTCCTTGTTCTCTTTATATAGCATCAGGCTCCCCCACGCTTTTTTTTTCCCAGGGTTATTTCAACAACAAAAAAAATCAAAGCACACCTAGTTAAAGGTCCAAACACTCCACCACTGCAAGCAAGGAGGAGCTCTGCAGAGTCCTGACCAGTGGGACAGAGCAGCCAAAACACAATAGCAGAGTACATGCAACATACACCAGAAACACTTCCTGGAGTGTCAGGCCCTGGACATTGTAAGCTCCCTTTTTAATATAGTAGAACTCTCAAGTGAAGGACACATAAAAAGCTTTTAAAACATGCAAAAGACAGACTTTGCAAAAATTACAAAACAGACGAATTCTTCCCAAAAAAAGGTCAAGAAGAAATCGTAGCCAGAAAATTGCTAAAAACATATACAATATATCTGACCAAGAGTTTAGAACATCAGTCATAACACTAATAGCTAGGTTTGAAAAAGGCATAGAAGATAGCAGAGAAACCCTTGCTATAGAAATCAAACACCTAAGAACTTGTTAGGATTTATTTTTAAAATGCTAAAATGGCCATGCAAAATAAGCCAGATACAGTGGCAGTGAAGATGGAAGTAGCAGAGGAGAGAAAAGGTTAAACAGAAGATAAAATTATGGAAAATAATGAAGCTGAAAAAAAAAGGGAAAGGAAATTACTAGATCATGAGGGGAGAATTAGAGAACTAAGTAATTCCTTGAAATGAAGCAATATCCATATCATAGGAGTCCCAGAAGAAGAGCAAGTAAAAGGGGCAGGTGATTTATTTGAACGAATTATAGCTGAGAATGTCCCTAATCTGGGAAAGGAAACAGGCATCCAAGTCTAAGAGGCACAAAGAACTGCCTAAAAATCAAGAAAGACAGGTCAACACCACGACATATCATAGGGAAACTTGAAAAATACGAAGATAAAAAGAGAATGCTAAAAGCAGCAAGGGACAAAAGGTCCTTAACCCACAAGGATAGATAGAAGGTTAGTAGTAGACCTGTCCACTGAAACCTGGCAGGCCAGAAGGGAGTGGCAGGTAATATACAATGTGCTGAATAGGTAAATTATGCAGCCAAGAATCCTTTATCCAGAGAAGCTATCATTCAGAATAGGAGAGATAAAGACTTTCCCAGACAAACAAAAACTAAAGGAGTTCATGACCCCTAAACCAGCTCTGCAAGACATCCTAAGGGGGACTCTGTGAGTGGAAAGCAACAAAGACTACAAAGGACCAGAGAATATCACCACAAACATAAAATCTACATATAACACAATGGCACTAAATTCATATCTTTCAAAAATCACTCTAAATGTAAATAACTCAATGCCCCAATCAAAAGATAAAGGGTATCGTAATGGATAAAAAACCAAGATCCTTCTATATGCCACCCATAAGAGACTCATTTTATACCTGGGACACTTACAGATTGAAAGTGAAGGGATGGAGAGCCATCTATCATGCTACTAGATGTCAAAAGAAAGCTAGAGCACCCATACTTATATCAGAAAAACTAGATTTTAAACCAAAGACTTTAACAAGATGTGAAGAAGGGCATTATATCATAATTAAGGGGTCTATCCATCAAGAATAGCTAACAATTTTAAATATTTATGCCCCTCAACTTGAAAGCACCAAAATACAGACATCAATTAATCACAAATATAAGGAAACATTAATAAAATGTGTAGGAGATTTTAATACACCACTTACAGCAAAAGATGGATCATCTAAGCAGAAAATCAACAAGGAAACAATGGCTCTGAATGACACATTGGACTAGATGGACTTAACAGATTTATTCAGAATATTTCATCCTAAAGCAGAATACATTCTTCTTGAGTACACAAGGGACATTCTCCAGAGTAGATCACATATTGGGTCACAAATCAGCTCTCAACAGATACAAAAACAATGAGATCATACTATGTATATTTTCAGATCACAATGCTATAAAACGTGAAATCAACAACAAGAAAAAAATTGGAAAAGCCCTCAAATACATGGAGGTTAAAGAATACCCTACTAAAGAATGAATGTGTTAACCAGGAAATTAAAAAATAAATTTAAAAATATATGGAAGTAAATGAAAAATGAAAATATGACAGCCCAAATTCTTTGGAATGCAGCAAATGCAGTTCTAAGAGGAAAATACATTGCAACTCACACCTATCTTAAGAACCAAAAAAGGACCAAATACGCAACCTAACTTTATACCTAAAGGAGCTAGAAAAGGAACAGAAAATAAATCCCAAAGCCAGCAGAAGTAGGAAGATAAATGATATAGAATCTAAATAAAAACCCAGTAGAACAGATCAATGAAACCAAGAGCTGGTTTTTTGAAAGAATAAATTGATAAACCCCTTGCCAGACTTCTCAAAAAGAAAAGAGAGATGATCCAAATAGATAAAATCACAAATGAAAGAAGAGAGATCATAAACAACACCTCAGAAATACAAACAATTATAAGAGAATCCTATGAAAAATTATATGCCAACATACTGGACCATCTGGAAGAAATGGATAAATTCCTAGACATTCACACACTACCAAAACAAACAGGGAGAAATAGAAAATTTGAACAAGCCAATAATCAGCAAAGAAATTGAATCAGTTATCAAAAGTCCCTGAAGAAATAAGAGTTCTGGGTCAGATGGCTTCCCAGAGGACTTCTAACAGATATTTAAAGAAGATTTAATACCTATTTTCCTCAAACTGTTCCAAATTAAAAAAAAATGGAAAAAAACCTCCCAAACTCATTCTATGAAGCCAGTATTATCTTGATTCCAAAAACAAAGACCCCGCTGAAAAGGAGAACTACAGGCCAATATCCCTGACGAAACTGGATGTAAAAATTCTGAACAAGATACTAGTAAATCAAATTCAACATTACATTAAAAGAATTATTCACATGATCAAATGAGATTCATTCCTGGGTTGAAGGGCTGGTACAATGTTAGCAAATCAATTAATGTGATATGCCACATTAATAAAAGAAAGGATAAGAACAATATGATCCTTTCGATAGAAGCAGAAAAGGCATTTGGCAAAATACAGCATTCTTTGTTGATAAAATCCCCCCAAAAAAGTAGGGATAGAAGGAATATACTTTAACATCATAAAAGTCATATATGAAAGGCTCATAACTGATGTCATCCACAATGGGTAAAGCTGAGAGCTTTCCCCCTAAGATCAGGAACATGACAAGGATGTCCACTCTCACCACTGTTGCTCAACAGTGTATTGCAAGTCCCAGCCTCGGCAATCAGACAACAAAAAGAAATAAAAGTTGTCCAAATTGGCAAAGAAGAAGTGAAATTTTCACTCACTGCATATGACATGATACTCTCCATGGAAAACCCGGGAGACTCCACCAAAATACTACTGGAGCTAATACTTGAATTCATTAAAGTCACAGAATACAAGATCAATGTACAGAAATTGGTCATTTCTATACACGAATAAAGAGACATCAAGGAATCAATCCCATTTACAATTGTACCCAAAACCATGAGATACCTAGAACCTAACCAAAGAGGTAAAAGATCTGTATGCTGAAAACTATAGAAAGGTTATAAAAGATACTGAAGACACACACACACACACACACACACACACACACACAAATGGAAAAATATTCCATTCTCATGGAAGAACAAATATTGCTAAACAAATATTACCCAAAGTCATCTATATATATTCAATACAATCCCTATCGAAATAACATCAGCATCTTCACAGAGCTAGAACAAACAATCCTAAAATTTGTATGGAACCACAAAAGACTCCAAATAGCCAAAGTAATGTTGAAAAAGAAAACCATAGCTAGAGGGATCACAACTCCGGACTTTAAGATGTATTACAAAGCTGTAATCATCAAGACAGTATGGTAATGGCACAAAAACAGACACATAGACCAATGGAATAGAAGTGAGAACCTAAAAAAGAACCCACAAACATATGGCCAACTAATCTTCAACAAAGCAGAAAAGAGTATCGGACGGAAAAAAGACAGTCTCTTTAGCAAATGGTGCTGGGAGAACTGGAGAGCAACATGCAGAAGAATGAAACTGGACCACTTTCTTACACAATATAACAAATAAATTCAAAATGGATGAAAGACCAAAATGTGAGACAGAAAGCCATCAAAATCCTACAGGAGAAAACAGGCAGCAACCTCTTTGACCTTGGCCTCAGGCCCTGTCTCTGAAGGCATGGGAAATAAAAGCAAAAATGAACTATTGGGACCTCATCAATATAAAAAAGCTTCTGTACAGCTAAGGAAACAATCAACAAAACTAAAAGGCATCTGATGGAATGGGAGAAGATATTTGAAAATGACATAATGGATAAACGGTTAGTATTGAAAATCTATAAAGAACTTACCAAACTCAATGCCCATAAGACAAATAATCCAGTGAAGAAACTGGTAGAAGACATGAATAGACACTTTTCCAAAGAAGACATCAATATGGCCAAGAGGCACATGAAAAGATGCTCAATCACTCATCATCACAGAAATACAAATCAAAACCACGAAGAGATACCGCCTCACAC
This sequence comes from Paguma larvata, assembly GCA_030068075.1. Lineage (NCBI taxonomy): Eukaryota > Metazoa > Chordata > Mammalia > Carnivora > Viverridae > Paguma > Paguma larvata. Next base: position 66,680,830 of record CM057830.1, read on the forward strand.
CAGTCAGAATGGCTAAAATTAACAACATAGGAAACAACAGATGTTGGTGAGGATGTGGAGAAATGTGAACCCTTTTGCATAAGAGACTCTTAAATACAGAGAACAAACTGAGGGTTGCTTAGGGGAGGTGGGTGGGGGAATGGATTAAATGGGTGATTGGCATTAAGGAGGGCACTTGTTGGGATGAGTACTGGGTGTCCTATGTAAGAGATGAATCAATGGGTTCTACTCCTGAAGCCAAAGGTACACTGTGTGTTAACTAACTTGAATTTAAAAATTTTTTAAAAAGTGCAAGGTGAAACAAGCACTGATAAAGAAGCTGCAGCAATTATCCAGAAGATGTAACTAAGATAATTCATGAAGGTGACTACACTAAGTACAGATTTTCCAGAGATCAAACAGTCTTCTATTGGAAGATGTTATCTATGACTTTCATAGCTACAGAAGAGAAGTCAACATCTGGCTTCAAAGCTTCGAAGGACAGGCTGACTCTCTTGTTAAAGGCTAATGTAGCTGGTGAGTTTAACTTGAAGCCAATGCTCATTTATCATTCTAGTAATCCTAGAGCCTTTAAGAATTATGTTAAATCTATTCTCCCTCTGCTCTGTAAATGTAACAACAAAGTCTGGATGATACAACATGGTTTACTGAGTATTTTAAGCCCACTGTTGAGACCTACTGCTCAGAAAAAAAAATATTCCTTTCAAAATATGACTGCTCATTGACAAAGAACGTGGTCATCCAAGAGCTGATGGAGATGGACAACAAGATTAATGTTGTTTTCATACTTGCTAACACAACATTGTTGCAGAATAAATACTTCAATGCCTGGGGCTCATTGTTTAGCCAATTCAAAGAATGAAGAGGTGCATACAGAATAAAATGAGCAGCCAGCAAAAGATTATCATAAGATCAGAAAGTAACAATAGTATGAAAGCTCTCTTTACAGCAAGGGGGCATCTGAAAGTGAATACCCCTGAATGTAAGTAAGACCTTTATTTTATAGGGTTTTGGTCTGTTCCTCCTCTTCTTTTTAGATTCTTTTTTTATTGGCCTAATACCTGTAGGTGCTGAGTTGTGTATGCCTGAGGAGAACATGAAGGGGGAGTCGGTGGTATTTGTTACATTCTTAAGAAAAACTTAATGACTGAGGGAGTTTTTCTCATGGTCAGATGTTTCCAGCATTGTTTTAAAATATGCAGCTTTGTTCTCAAAGACCTTCAAGCCCTAGCCTCTCCCTTTCTACATACTGAATCCTATCTTTACCTATCAAACATCTTTTCTGCAGTTCATGGATCCACAAGAAATTTTGATTTTCAAGTCTTATTATGTAAGAAATGCATTTTGTCAAATTATACCTGCCATAGACAGTGATTCCCTTGATGGATGAAAACCTTTGGTAAAGGATTCACCATTCAAGATGTCATTGAGAACATTCATGATTCATAGGAAGAGTTCAAAATACCAACATTAACGGGAGTTTGGAGGAAGTTGATTCCAACCCTCATGAATGAATTTGAGGGGTTCAAGACTTCAGTGGAGGAGGTAACCGCAGATGTGGTGGAAACAGCAAGAGAACTAGAATTAGAGGTGGAGTCTGAAGAAGTGACTAAATGGCTGCAATCTCATGATAAAACTTTTAACTACAGAGGAGTTGCTTCTTATGGATGAGCAAAGAAAGTGAGTAGTTCTTGAGATGGAATCTACTTCTGACAAAGATGCTGTGAAGATTGTCGAAATGACAACAAAGGATTTAGATATTACATAAACTTAGTTGATAAAGCAGCAACAAATTTTGATAGGATTGACTCCAAATTTTTGATAGGAATGACTCCAATTTTCAAAAAACTTCTACTATGGGTAAACTGCTATCAAACAGCATTGAATGCTACAGAGAAAGCATTGATAAAAGAAAGAGTCATTTGATGCAGCAAAGTTTATTGTTGTCTCATTTTAAGAAATTGTCATAGCCACCCAAAACTTTAGTAACCACCATGATCAGTCAGTAGCCATCAACATCAAGGCAAAACCTTCCACCAGCAAAAGAATTAGAACTCACTGAAAGCTCATATGATGGTTAGCATTGTTTAGAAATAAAGTATTTTTATAGTAAGTACATTTTTTGGACATAATGTGATACTGCACAGTTAATAGACCACAGTGTAGTGTAAATATAACTTTTATATAAACTGGGAAACCAAGAAAAATCATTTGACTTGCTTTATTGTGACATTCACTTTACTGAGGTAGTCTAGAACTGGACTCAGAATACCTCTGAGGTATGCCTGTATTTCTTTTTTTTTTAATGTTTATTTTTGAGAGAGAGTGAAAGAGACAGAGTATGAGTGGGGGAGGGCAGAGAGAGAGGGAGACACAGAATCTGAAGCAGGCTCCAGGCTATGAGCTGTCAGCACAGAGCCCGACGTGGGGCTTGAACTCTCAGACTGAGAGATCATGACCTGAGCCAAAGTCAAATGCTTAACCAACTGAGCCACCCAGGTGCCCCATTTCTTTTGTTTCCTATAACCATCATGTCTAATTTTTAAAAATTTAAATACAATCAGTAACCCCCTAGCAGAGTACTGTCTGTGTCTTGAGCTCTGAGAAGATAATTGTCTTAAAACTCATAGAGATTAGGAAAAGCCATCAAAAGAGAATACCCTCAACCCTCTAGTACCACTTCCATAAAATTTATCTAGACTAACACCTACGCTTTCCTCTCTTTAAGGTTCATCATATATGCTTCAAAAATTTATAAAGAGGAAAGAAGCCAATATAGGAAACAAAGAAAAGTATACTAAATGTACACTTTTAGACTGATCAATATAATGGCTCTTTAGAGGATGGATCCAAGGGAGAAAAGATGAGAGGCAGAACAATCAGTTAGATGGCAGAGATAATGAGTTCTGAAACCAAAGCAGTGAGAATAAGGACTGAGGAAAAGCAGATTGGAGCCAATTCAAGGAAGTACAATGAGAGGACCTGGAAGCTGAGGAGATATCAGAGATGGGAGGAAGAAGTTGTTAGCGGAAAGGATGTCAGTGCTTCTCATGAAGGCAGGGGGCACTGGATGAGTAGTTTTGAGAGGGAAGATGATGAGTTAAGTTCTGAGTATGTTCAGTTTGAGGGGACTCTGGGATAGATGTCCAGCAAGAAGTTTGGCCAATATTCCTGAGATACAGACGTAGCTGTCACCAACATTTAGACAGAGTTGGAACCATGAAAGTAGTACATGGAGTCCAGAAGCAAGTGGGCACAGAGCAAGAGGTAATGTGGGTTAAGTGAGAACCTACGGGAACCCTGATATTTAAGAGGAGGATAGAGCCCACGAAAGAAGCAGAGAGGACTATTCAGAGAGTTATGAGAACGAGGAGAGCACAGTGTCATGGAAGATAAAGGAGTAGAGTTTCAAGAAAAAGGGAATAAACAACATTGTCAAATGTATCAGAAAAAAACTAATAGAAAAAAAACAAACAAACCCAAAAAATGTCCTATGTTCCTGACCATTATAAAGTTACTAATAAACTCAACAAGAAAGCTTGTGGTAGAAATGTGGAGGTAAAAGCCAGGCTGGTCTAGAAATGGATAGGTAAGGAGCTAGAGGCAGCAAGTATAGATACCGTCTTGAAAATGTTGATGAAAGCAGGGGAGGGATGGGATACAATTAGAGATGGGGGCAAAAGGAGCTTTTTTTTTAATTTTTATTTTTGGAACAAAAAGTACTACATGTATATAGGTTGAAGGGAAGGTGCCAGTAGCAGGAAAAGGCTGAAGACACAGGACAGAGATGCAGGGTGGTGTGTGTGCGTGCACATGTGTGTATATCAAGAGCACTTAGGGATGGGGTTGGCCTTGGACTAGGAGAGGAGACCTCTCATTAGTCTCTGTACTTGTATATCAGTTGTGGGTGGTGGGGCAGGTGGTCAAGGGACATTGTGATTAGTAGGTGGCCTTACTTTTCTCAGTGAAGTGAGGGGTGAGGTGAAAGAGCTGAGAGAGAGAAGCATGGGTAAAATAGTAAAGATTTGGACTAGGCATTGAGAGGAAAGGGAGAGGGAGCTATCTGAGGCCAGTGGATAAACTAACTGGTAGTAGGTAGTGAGGGTCCAGTTGAATGAGGTTGACAACCCTGACTCTGCGGCAGTGCCAGTCTGTGTGGTTGTGTGTTTTTCTCAAGTATTCTGTGATCCAGATATAGATTATGGCCTCATCCAAAGACAAGATATTCCTCTGTGGGCATAGTGGAAGAACACGACTACACAGGAATTGAAGGTGTTGGGGGAGGGGCAGTTTAGAAAATCCACCATGGGGTCCAGGACATGGAAAAGGAAGAGGACAGAATGGTAAACTAGGAGGAAAAAGAGGGGACAAGGAATTGTAGGTCTCTTAACAGGTCATTGAGAAGACTGGGTGGGGGTAAGAGAATGAAAGAGATGAAAAGGTTGGTGTAGATTAATGCCACAATAAACCTATAACCTCCAGACTCAACTGGGCCATCAACACTGTGCAGCCATCTGACAATGAGATAGGTCACTCTCCAACTCCCCATAGTTATTACTGTATACCTTTCCTTGAGCTTTGATGCGTTCCCCACTCTTATAACCCCATCCTCAGGAGATGACCTCACTTTGTAATTTAAAGAGTAAATGGATCCCATCAGATGCGAACTCCCAACCTACAAACGGTCTTGTATTCACCCTCTTCTTTCAAGGTGTCTCACATTCCCCCTAAGAGCAATGCTTTTACCTGTTCTCTCAATCCCATACTCGCCAGCCTTTACCTGGACCTTGCTGAATCAGTTATTTTCCTTTTCTCCTGGATATCTCTCTCTCTCTACTAGTTCCACTGCATCATTTGAAATATACACAAATCTTTTAAAGAAAAGAAAAGCCCTCTTTACTTCCACATCTCTTTTCAGGAATCACTTCCTCTTTCCTACTCTTCCAATTTCAGCCTCTACAGAATTGTCTATTTTCTCTTTTCATTTTTCTGCCTCTCTGTCACTCTTCAACACATTCACAAAGCTTATAGTTTACTGGAAGACACACACAAGTTAAATGGCAATTACAGAATAGTGCAATGAGCACTACAATAGCTGTTGTACCATTCTTTGTTCACACCTGTAATGTTGAACTATAGCTGCTATTTATCTGTCTATATCTGTATCTTCCAGACTGCAAGCCATGAGGGCAGAGATGCTATCATGGTTAGAACTGTCTCTTCAGATCTCAGCACACTGGATGGCATGTAAAAGACATTCATTGTTTACTCAATGATGAAATAAAAATATTTATGCTCGTATCCAAAACAAATGTGTTTTATATCAGAAAACATCTAAATTAAGAAATTTTTGGAACCTATGTTTAGCAGTAGCATGTGGAAAAGGTCTGACAGTCACACTGAACTAATAAATAAGTAAGTTGATTTTATCAGTCACTGCATGATATGATCAGAAGGGGGCATACTTCTGGAATTTAAGAGTACAGACTGAGAAAAAAATCCTAGGCACAAAGACATTCCTAGAGAACTGGCAGTGAGGAGAAGGAAGAAGGCACTGAAAGGAACAATGGTGATGAGGGAGTATCAGAACCAGAAAAGTGTGCTGGTCTTCATTCACATCAGGCTTAATAGGGAGCTTGCCACCACTGCTCTGTATTGGTAACCATAAGCCTTTTCCTCCAAGAGTTTTACATGTATCGTCTGGGGATTATCTTTTTTGTTGGTAACCATAAGCCTTTTCCTCCAAGAGTTTTACATGTATCGTCTGGGGATTATCTTTTTCTTCCCATAACTATATATTTTCAATTTCACCGAATAGCTGTCAAAACTAGGATTTAGTCCAATTTGCAAAGAATAAATTTGTTACATAACATGCAATTATTTGTTCTGCTGGAAGATTAAGATTATTAATCTTAAGAAACCAAGATAATTACAGAATTGCCATCAGTAATTTTAAAAATGAATTAAATATATTAGTTTATGGCTTTATACATTTTATTTCATCAATATTAATTTATACATATTACTGTATAGATTAATTTAGCAATATTTATTAAAAAGTACAGGACTAAAATTACCTCTTGATCTGAATCCGCTTTTAGTACAGATCTATCTGTAATCAGGACTGACCTGGAGATCTGCCTGTAATGCACCAAACAGTTAATCATTTATTCAGAATTCACAGGTAAGTTTCATTTATAGTTACATAACTACCAGAAGGCATGTTATAAAGATTTAAGTCATGCTAAAAGTGTCACTTCCCAAACCAAGTCAAGCTCTGCTTTAATCTATCCTTGGCTCGTGAAAGGAGTTGCAGACAAACCCCAGCTGATGCAAAGGAGTCAAAATTAGACTGGACGCCTCTACAACGAGACTATAAGACATCAGTGGATATATTGGGTATATTATTGGTTTGGTATACATTTGTATCAACCTGAAGGACATGGTCATACAGAAGTGTCAATATAATCACACAGTTAAATTTTACTATTTCACCTTCCCTTGGATGGAGGATGGAGGGGTGCCTTACCGGTATTGTACATCTGAGCATGTGTTCTCAGAAAAGTAACTGTCCTCCACGAGGAAATGTTTTGAAATTATTCTCTGACCAAACTGATCTATGATTGCTTTACATCTATAAAGAAGATAAACATAGCAAAAAAGTTCTCATTAATGATTACACAATTGAAAAAATAAATACAATCAGCTACAATTTTGAATCTAATAAACCCTTTAAAACAGTATACAATTTCACATTTTGACATAAAATTGACACTAAATTACAAAATATATATTCTTGTTGCTATTTTTAAATCTTTAAACTATAAGCATGAAATAGAATTGATTTATTTTGAATGCCATTAATAAGAATATTGTTAGTACAAGTATTACAGTATAAGCTTTCTAATGTTTGGAAACATAGAAGCTTTTCCTTTGTTTAGAAAAGACTTTTTTTTTTTTTTTTTTTTACCTTAATGGATCTAAGAAAAGGAGGAAAGAAACTTTAAGTATCTTGTTATATCATTCAGTCTGTAAAAGCCACTAAAGGCTTTTTATTTATCTGTTAAGTGTTGCTTTATCTTTTGTTCAAGAATAGCTATCTGGTCACACATGTGATAATGTTTTAAACAACAAAGAGGGATAAAGCTTCTTTTAATATGTTTCCACTTTAATTCAAAGGATAATCACAGAAAGATTTCTTTCGAGTGGTATTTCTAAATAAGGAAAACACTTATGCATGGACATTATCAGGTCTCTGTCATCTCATATGTGTTGGAACAATTAATCATATAGAACCCTCCATTGACCTTCTTTCAATGTGTCTAGATAAAAGGATGAATATTAGAATCCATCTCCTTGCAGTGCCGCAAGTTATAAATGTACTTTATAGGGCTCATTATCCAAACTAATGGATTAAGGGCAACATCCTTGAAATGGACTTACCAGCACTGACAAAGCCAGTATGCAATATTTCAGGAAAGATATGCAAATGCCTGTATGTTTGCCATATCTTTTTATTATGAAAATATCACAATATAATTTTGTCACAGCTTCTCCTTTTGGAACCAGAATTATTAGAAATACATTTATAGGTTATTCCTCATAAAATGCAAGCAAATAATTTCAAACTTATACCATATTTTAAATACACTAATACACATTAAAATATGTTATATTACTCTAAAAATAAGCCAGATAAGAGATATTTACCAGACATAAAGGCATTAAAAATAAAATGAAAAGCACCCAAGACCAATAGCAAAAGGAATTCAATGTGTATTACCTAAAGCAGATTATTATATGTTGATATTCTTGAGTAAGTGGCATGACACTGTTTTCAGGATAGACTGTGATATCTCGTGATGTTAGATATACATAGCATATAATCAACTAGCCACACATTAATACATACTGTAAATTATATTACATTATTATTTATGTTATTTTCCCTATCTCACCTCCAATTACTTTCTCTTCCCCACTTATGTTTCTATGCATATTTCTTCATATTTCATTAAACTAGAGCTTTTGATTTATAAAATACTTAACTAAATGGATATAAGGTATTTATACTTAGATACAGTATTTCCAAAAATAATCATTTAAAAACTGAAAAGTTATTTACTCAATATCCTATTTTAAAACATGCATATAGAATTTAAAACACAAGGTACTTTAGGCAATGGAGGAGAGAATCTACTGATCCATCATTAAACACTGATCCCTATTTGTCCTACAAGCACTGACAAGCCTTTTCTTACCTTTAAGTCATAAACTATAGAAGTCAAGAGGGAATAATCTGGGCAGAAAAAAAGAGGGTGTTATAATCTTCTATATCTTGATAAGGCTTTGGGTTTCTCAGATTTACCGTTTATCAAAACTCACCTAATGAGCACTTAAGATTTGGGCACTTCGCTGTACGTAAATTTTACATCAAAAAGAAAAAGCTATAAATAAATATTCAACACTTATTAATGATAGGCATGCCAATGAATTCAGGGGAAATTGAACTGATATCTGTAATTTGCCATGAAATGCTTAAAAAGGTGAACAGATGGATAGAGGAATGAATATTTGGGTACAATTAATATTTTAATCTACTTGCTTAATCATGTTATACCTAGATTAACAATCTAGATTGTGGATATGCAAGTATTCATCCTGAAATTCTCTCAACATTGGTGTAGAGTTGAAAATTTTCATTGTAAAATACTGGAATGATACTTGTGGGGGTGGGAGAATGGTTTTACTATAAATTGTGGATTCTAGTCTAAGTCTTTGCAAAAAGGCTCACATTTAAATAAACCACACAATTAAATCTAGCCTTCAGGCTAGTAAAGGCTTCCTTGTTTTGTAGGCTCTTAAAAACTAACAGGGCTGCTTCGGTTGTAGCTACACCCTTGGTGACAGGTAGACACTAGTTTCAGAAGTTATGATATTAGAAAGAACTACTGGGACCACTCAAAGGGGAGGTATGGAGGATTAGGGAGTTCAACTATGCAAGGATAATATACCAATAAATGTGTCTATTTATGCTGAAGCTTCTAGATGAAATAGTGATTCTCAGAAATGGAGAAGGAGGAGGAAGAGGGAGCAAATCAGAATCACACCTGGGGGACTTTTTCAAATTATAAGTACCCCTGGAGATTCTGATAAACTCCCAAATCCCAAGGAAGAATCACTATCGAGCATGCCACTGCTACTGTTGTTGTTTTAGGCTGTGCTAGGTGGAGAAAAGTCAAGAGCTACTGCTACAATAAAAAATAATAATAGAGATGCCTGGGTGGTTCAGTCAGTTGAGAGTCTAACTTCAACCCAGCTCATGATCTCGCTGTTCAGGGTTCAAGCCCCACATCAGGCTCTCTGCTGTCAGCACAGAGCCTGCTTCAGATCCTCTGTCCCCCACTCTAATTCTGCCCCTCTCCCCTTGCGTGCTTTCTCTCTCAAAAATAAACATTTAACATAATAACAATATCAATAATAATAAAAATAAAAAAATAATAAGTGATTTCTGCAGAAACTGATCGATGGTCATATATGCCCTGTCTGGTAGATGATGGTAACATAACTCACCTGATACTCTCACTATGAAGTACTAAGGCCTGAGCGAGCTGTTTACCAAAGCAAGTTTAAGTAAGGAATAAAATTTGACTTATTGTAAGATACTAGGCTATTGTAAGATACTTGACTTATTGTAAGATACTAGGCCTAAATAGGGGAACAATGAAGAAAGAAATATTGATTTGGGACCTAAACTTAGACTTTGTATTATAAAGATGAATATAAAAAATTAGATGACACTGAAGTAATGGAAAACAGCAAAATGAAACGGTGCTGCCAGAGACATTAAAACATCCTCCCACATAAACCTGAGGAAGCCATTAAAGATTAACAGCATTCTGGATTTACTCAAGGGTCTTGCTGAGCCTCAAAAATAGTAAACTGAGGGGCACCTGGGTGGCTCAGTCGGTTAAGCGGCCGACTTCAGCTCAGGTCATGATCTCGCGGTCTGTGAGTTCGAGCCCCGCGTCGGGCTCTGTGCTGATGGCTCAGAGCCTGGAGCCTGCTTCAGATTCTGCATCTGCCTCTCTCTCTCTCTGCCCTTCCCCTGCTCATGCTCTGTCTCTCAAGAATAAATAAACGTTAAAAAAAAAAATAGTAAACTGAAGAGGAACATGATAGGAATGCTCAATTACATAGATACAAGGACCAAACTTGTCATAAGAATCATCGTAAGAGTGATCATCATAAGAATCACTGAAGCCAGACAGAACAGTTTTAGAGCTGAGTTTTCTAAATCAATAAATCACCATGGTTATTCAATTTTTGGCTCAATAACATGAGGACATATACAGCAAAATGATAAGGAAGGATGCTTAGCAAGATGAAAACTCTTTAGAATTTGGCCCAGATGAGAAATATAACATAACAGGTATCCAATCTCTATGATCTTCAGAATTAATATCGTAACTAACTATAGGATAAAATCCAGAAATCACATGAAATAATAAAAAAACACTAATTAAGGAAATCAGAAGATCCCGATCATTGAAGGAAATAAAATAATTCACTCTACTCACTATGCCCTTCCATGCTTTCTAAAACACATTAGTTCAAATGTTACCTCTTCAAGGAAACCATTCCAAAATGCTTATCTTTCACCTTTCTTGAGTAAAACTCCATTCCAATCGTTTCAAACACCATTAACAGATAACTCCAAAATCCCAAGCTCTGTATCTATATTTTTAAATGTCTATTATTTATTTCTTTCTGGATAGAGTCCAAATCCTTTTTAAACCCAGCATATCCCAAACTGAGTTAATCAGGACTCCTCACCTTTCTCCCACCTTGGAATACCAATCTCATGTAATGACACAACTAGAAGTTAGCTTCTCTAGCTTAGAAACAATCTTCCCATATCTAATCTGCTACTGAATTTTGATTCCAACTTATAAAGATTTTTTTTATTACAATCTCTTCTTTCCATCTCTACTACACTGCCTTAGACTCCTGTTAAGTCTAATAAGATAATGAACTGTTATCAAGTCAGTAGTTCATTTGTTTGACGTAAATGATGGCAAAACAATCATGTGCTAATAAGCACTGTTCTAAGATTTAAGAATAAAAATATCTTATCCTTAAGGTGCTCCCAAAATAATGAAGGCAATTATAAGACAATGCCCAAGTCCAGGGATAAGAAATGAGGACAGGACATCATTAGAGTACTAAGGGAAGATATCTAACTCAGCTTAGTGGGGAAGGGTGGAGTATCAGGAATGCTCTTCAGAGAAAGTAATAACATTAGTTGCTTTTATTTATTTAATTTTTAGATTTTTTAAATGTTTGTTTATTTTTTGAGAGAGAGAGAGAGAGAGAGAGAGAGAGACAGAGAGAGAGAGAGAAAGAGAGAACGTGCACAAGTGGGGGAGGGGCAGAGAGAGGGAGACGCAGAATCGGAAGGAGGCTCCAGGCTTTGAGTTGTCAGCACAGAGTCCAAAGTAGGGCTCGAACACATGAACCAAGAGATCATGACTTGAGCCAAATTTGGACACTTAACCAACTGAGCCGCCCAGGCACCCCAACACTAGGTGCTTTTAAAGGATGAAAACTAGTTAAGTAAGCAAGAACATTTCAAGCAGGATAGCATTTGCAGGGATACAGAGGCAAGTAAGAAAAGTATACGAAACCACAAACACTTTAGTGTTAAATGACAGTAAAATGGAAGCAAGGAGGGAAGAGAGATGAGCAGGCAGAGGTCAGATCTCAAAGCCTCACATGTCATGTAGAAGGGTTTTATGCTTTATTCTGAAGTGATATAAAGCCATTGAAGCGAGGAACAGAGCTAGATCTGCAGAGTAAAAAGATCTCAATGTGTAATTATCTCATAAATACTTTTTCTTTAATGTGCCCAGTAGACTCTAACCTTCATAAGAACAAAGACCACAACTGTCATGTTCTTGGCTATATTCCTAGTGCATGGGACACAGAAAACAACTAATACTTGTTGCATGGACGGCTAAACAATAGAAGTATTCTGTGCATGTGAAAAGTGCGGAGACAAAAACAAGGAATCAGAAACTCTGATTTAGGAGGTAAAACAATCTCCTACCATCAAGGTGCTTTTTCCAAATCAAGGCCAGAATTAATAAAGTACCAAACCTAATCTTGTTATTTACCCACTAATTATAGTCCAAACTCCTTAGCATGGGCAGAAAAGGATTTTCAAGATATATCTTCTCCATGAGATTCCAAAGTATCTAATTACTGTAATAACTGCAACTAGTTAACATGTATTGAGCTCTTACTATGCATAACAAATGGTTCTACCTGCTTTATCTGATAATAATCATAATAACCCAATAAGGTAGTTACTGCCATGTCCCACTTTATACAGAAACTGGAGCATAGACAGTTATAACAACTTTTAAAGTTCATTTAGCTAGTTGGTAGGGGAAGCCACAATATAGATCCAGGTCTATCCGACTTTAGATTCTGCACTGTTTACCGCTCTCTTCGTACACAAAGGCAAGGTCCATGTTTTACTCATCTCATTATTCCCAAAGCAACTAGCATGGAGGTTGGAGGTTAAATGTATAGAATATTATCACTACCATTTTGCAAATGATCTACGCTAAAATCAAGAAATTCAGCAATTCTCCTACAATGACCAATGACGGTAAGATCAGTACCTCACATATTATTTATTACTAACTTCTGAGTATCTGTGAAAGGTATAGTTATTCCTGACATCAGGAAAAATATAACTCTAAGAAATGAACACTGGGTGTTATATGTAAACCAATTTGAAAATAAACTATTATAAAATTAAAAAAAAAAATTCACAGCAGGAATTCTAGTGAGACTGCTGAAGTACAAAAGAAAAATGCTGAAATAATTAGATTTGGACTATTGGTTACAGACATATCCAGTCCAAGGTCATCCATACCTTACCTTGGTATCAAATACTGTACTGCTATATGGCCAATTCTACTTTATAGGAGTTTTACACAGCACAGCTACTGTGAAGAAAGCTACTCAACAGATCGTTCAGTATTTCCAGAAACAGTTAACAGAGGGGTTTAGTATTAGAATTAAGTGACAGGGTATAGAAAAGACTACTGAGACCTGTGTCCTCTGAAAATTAAAAAGCAGAGCCAATGGAAAATATTGCAAAAACAGCAGAGTCAATGTGGCTCTCAGGAAAAGCAAATTAAACAAAAAAGAAAAACAAGATCTCGCTGAAAATAAGTATGGTTACATATTCTATATTTCTTCTCTTAAAGTTTGTACATTACTTTGATATGTAATCACTACACTGAACTCAATGCTAAGATCATTTATGCTTCTATAACTTTCCTTAATGGATGGTGAAGAAAAGCACCAAAAAGACTATCGGTTTTTAATATTCATTCATTCATTTAACACACAGCTACTGAGTGTAAAGGGTGATAAAAACCTGCTTTGCTTCTGGACATATATAGTAGTGAGATTCTGCCTTTTCTTACACAGAACTTACAAACAATGATATAAAGGGACCTGACTCAGTGGGCTAGCAAAATGTTTTGATCTAGTCTGTGGGATTAGGAAATAAACTTACATCTTACACACCTCAAGCATGAGTAGTTCTTAACTACCAAATAGAAGAAGAGGGAGAGAGAGGTAATCTAAGACCATAACAAGACAAATGTAAATTCTTGCTGATTTCTTTATTGATATTCTAATTATACTTAGAATAAACAATTGTTTAGTCAACCTGGATTCCTTAAAAAGAAATATATGCTGGGGGCACCTGGGTGGTTTAGTTGGTTACATGTCGACTTCAGCTCAGGTCATGATCTGGCTTCTGAGTTCAAGCCCCACATCGTGCTCTATGTTGTCAGTGCAAAGTCTGCATCAGATCTTCTGTCTCCCTCTCTCTCTGACCAATTCTCCATTCTCACATGTATTCTCTCTCTCTCAAAAATGAATATTAAAAAAAAGAAATGTAAGCTGAATATATCTAAATATAATTTCAAGATTTTTCCCTCAAAAAATTATCCCTCCCTTTATATTTATTAAGTCCTGACAAAATACCTCCTACTACTGGTAGCTCTCTTAAGTATTTGATTCTGAACATCAAAGTAGTGTTTGGAAAAGATAAATTAGCCTGATTTATCTTTATTCAATGCTACCTTTAGATATTTATAGAGACTATAAGACTTGATAGAATGGGATTTTTATTAAAATGCAAAAATTACTCTAAATTTGGTAATTGTCAGTGAAGGTATGAATTTACAATTTTTCAGTATTGGCTATCTCTTAAGGAAAAACTTTTAAAGATCATTTAAACAATACGGTATAGTATCATGAATACTACGAATGCAGGTCAAATTTAAAAACTGTTCTACTAATAAGGAGGTAAATAATTATGGCTTGGAATGAATTTGAAGAAAAGCACAAATAGAATCCAAAATGGCTGTATCTTAAACAACCAAGAGGGACAACAAAAAAATATTCCTTGGAGAACTGGAGTTCTAATAAAATAATAATGTAATGAGTAGTATAATTAGTCACTTTGCTATTCCATTTATATCCATAAAAGTAGACACATACAAGTTGTTCAAAAACTTTTTGATTTCTCACTGGGATTGAAGATTAACCAATATGTAAGAATGGTCTACATTTGAGCATATAAAACATTTTTTTATATATAATATATGTTTATTTTTATTTCTGTTTTTTCTAATTTTTTTATTATCAAATTGGTTTCCATACAACACCCAGTGCTCATCCCAACCAGTGCCCTGCTCAGTGCCCGTCACCCACTCTCCCCCCTCCCATACCCCCCTCAACCCTCAGCTTGTTCTTAGTATTTAAGAGTCTCTTATGTTTTGTCTCCCTCCCTCTCTGCGTCTTTTTTCTTTCCCCTCTTCCCCTCCCCGCTAGTTTTCTGTTAAGTCTCGCAAAGTCCTCCTATGCGTGGAAACATATGGTGACTTTCTCTGCCTGACTTATGTCACTCAGCATAATACCCTCCAGTTCCATCCATGTTGCCACACATGGCCAGATGTCATTCTTTCTCATTGCCGCATAGTATTCCACTGTATTATATATATACCACATCTTTATCCATTCATCAGTTGATGGACACTTAGTCTCTTTCCATGATTTGGCTATTGTCGAAAGTGCTGCTATGAACATTGGGGTACACGTGCTCCTATGCATCAGCATTCCTGTATCTCTTGGGTAGATTCCTAGCAGAGCTACTGTTGGGTTATAGGGCAGCTCTATTTTCATTTTTTTGAGGAACCTCCACACAGTTCTCCAGAGCGGATAATTTATTTATAAATGTTAAGGTAAAACTAAGTACTTTCTAAGTACTTTAAAAAATATATTTTTCTTTAATGTGTATTTATTTTTGAGAGAGAGAGAGAGACAGAGTGTGAGTGGGGGAAGGGCAGAGAGGGAGTGAGACATAGAATCTGAAACAGGCTTCAGGCTCTGAGCTGTCAGCACAGAGTCTGAGGCAGGGCTTGAACTCATGAACGTGAGATCATGACCTGAGCCGAAGTCATACATTCAATCAACTGAGTTACCTAGGTGCTCCTATAAATACTTGTATTAACTCAGTCAAAGCATATTATATACAGGGGAGGAAACTGGGTGATTACTACAGAGTCCATCTAATTCATCTGACAGATAAAGGAACTAGTCCACAGAAAAGTGACTTGCTCACTGTCATTCATGGCAGTGATGGAGTTCCAGGCCATCTCTCATTCAAGGGTTACCTGACCACGCATCCCTAAGGAGTTATTAGGCAATAATTGTTATACTTGAGGCCTTTCCATGAAGACATAAAAGAAAATGTTAAATAAGTAGCAGTCTCCTATTTAAAATTCAAAAGAGGAGGGGCCTGGATGGTGGCTCAGGTAGTTAAGCATCCAACTCTGGATCTCAGCTCAGGTCTTGATCTCAGGATTGGGAGTTCAAGACCCATGTTGGGCTCCACGCTGGATGAGAAATAAATAAACAAATTAATTAATTTGTTAATTAACTAGTAATAATTAACTAGTTAATTATTATTAATTAACTAATAATTTACTTAATGAAGTAAACAAATTAACTAACTGAAATAAATTAAACTAAACTAAACTAAAATTCAGGAGAGGAGTTTGATGGCGGTGTAGTAGGAGGACCCTAGACTTCTCTCGTTCCTCGAACACAAATAGTCAACTATCAAATCATTCTGAATACCTAAGAAATCAAACTGAGGAGTGACAGAACAAATTCCACAACTAGGGGGAGAGAAGAGGCCACATGGAAGAGGAAAGGAAGTACAAAGACATGGTTTGGGGGAGAAGCAGACTGCAAGTGCTGTGGAGGGGAGGGAGTCATGATCACGGAGAAAGGCAAGAGCAAAAGAAGAGTTCACATAGGAACACTGAAGCAGAATACTTTCCCAAAGCCGATGGCTGGGAAAACGAGAAGGGCTGATTTTCATGAGTGTTGCAGTGAGCCAGGCTTAAAGACTGGAGTTTTAGAGGTCTGCAGGATTGACTGGGATAGAGCCCTAAGAGCACTGCCCTATTCCTGGAGAGAAGGCAGGCATCCAACCCAGAGGCAGACAGCTCAATGTGAGGATCTCCTAAGGCACACAAGGGACTGTCCTCTCCTCTTGGAGCGCATCTATGAGAGGTGGCAAAAAAGGACCCAGTAGTAGACACTGCCTTCCCCGACCCTCAGCATAGGCACAGAGACAACTCCTAAGGGCTTTTCACCCTGACACTAGCTGTTTAGCCAGACTGCTCAAATTCCCACACCCCTGCCTCTGTGGACTGTCCTATTCCATCAGCTTGCATCCTTTTCAGTGTGGCAAGACCTTCTACCAGAGACCGGCTCAAGTTCCTGCCACAGTACTTCCCTTAGGTTTGGAGTTTTAAAACTCAGCAGGCTTGGCTGGATGAAGCCCAAAATGCACTGTGCTGCTCCAGGCAGTCAAACAATCAGGAGATAGTATGAAAATAATGATCTGAAAAATGCCTGGGACATATGAAGAGAGATTACTTTATCTTCTGGGAGTGTTTCCCTGAGAGAAGCAAGCACTGAGACCCCTCTCTGAGGACAAAGGAACTGGCTGGTGCCATTTGCCTCCGGGCCCCTCTGTATAAATAAGCTTTAATAAAAAGCACAGCTCTAACAGTGGCTGCCTAACCTGCTTACACCAAGTCTTGCCTCACTGCTGTCTGCTCAATGCTGCTACAGCTTTCTTGGCAAGTGTGCCTAAGTCCCAGTGCAGCAAGCCCCTTACCCAGAAGACCTGCAGGAACCCTTGAAAATACTACATTTCCCGAACAAAGAATTCTGCAAGGTTTCGGTTATAATAGAAGCAGCAACACGTCTCATGTAACAAGCAAACCACAGCACATCTGGTTAAAACTCACCACACACTGGCCACTGCAGGCAAGTAGAGCCTCTGTAGAACACTGGCCTGAAGGACAGAGCAGCCAAAACACTGCAGCAGAGTACACCCAGCATACACCAAACACACTCCCTGAAGCGCCAGGTGTTGGACACTATATGACCTCTTCTTCATAAAGCCATTACTCTCATAAGAAGGAAATATAACAGGCTTTTCTAACACAGAGAAGAAAACAGAGACTTAGACAAAATTCCAAGATGGACAAATCCATCCCAAAGGAAACAATAAAAGGTCATGGCCAAACATCTATGCAAAACAGAAAAAGTAATATACCTGAATCAAGAATTTAAAGCAACCGTAAGGATGCTGACTGGGCTTGACGAAAGAATGGGAGACTTCAGGGAGACCCTTACCACAGAAGTAAGAGTTAAAAAACAGTCAGAAATGAAAAATGCGGGGCACCTGGGAGGCTCAGTCGGTTGAACTTCCTACCTCAGCTCACGTCATGATCTCGTTTGCAGTCTGAGTTCGAGCCCCATGTCTGGCTCTGTGCTGACAGCTCAGAGCCTGGAGCCAGCTTCTGATTCTGTGTCTCCCACTCACTCTGTCCCTCTCCCACTCATGCTCTGTCTGTCTCACTCTCAAAAATGAATATGTGTTAAAAAGAAAAAAAGAAATGAAAAAATGCAGTACCTAAGATTCTGAACAGACTGGATGTAATGACAACAATGATAAAAGAAGCAAAGGAACAAATAATATAGAAACTAGAATAACAGAAAACAGTGAAGCTGAACAAAAGAGAGAAAATGGATTATGGATCACAAGAATAGACTTAGGGAACTCCGCGACTCTATCAAATGTAATAACATCCAGATCATAGGAGTCCTGGAAGAAAATGTGAAAGAGGAGCAGAAAATTTATTTGAGGAAATAATAGCTGAAAACTTCCCTAATCTGGAGAAGAAAACAGACATCCAGATTCAGGAGACATAGAGGACTCCCATCGAAATCAACAAGAGCAGGTCAACATCAAGACATATTGTAATTAAATTTGTAAAACATAGCTATAAAGAAAAACCCCTAAAGGCAGCAAGAAAAAAGTAAGTCCCTAACTTGCAGAGAAAGACCCATAAGGCTAGCTGTATATCTCTCCACAGAGATTTGGCAAGCCAGAAGGGAGTGACATGATTCATTCAAAATGGAGAACAGGAAAAACTGCAGCCAAGGATACGCTATCCAGCAATGCTATAATTCAAAATAGTAGGAGAGATAGTTTCCCAGACAAACAAAAACTAAAGGAGTTCATGACCATGAAACCAGCCTTTCAAAAATATTAAAGGAAACTCTTTGGGAAGATTAAACCAAAAGTAACAAATACTAAAAAGGAACAGAGAAAATCTCCAGAAACAATGACAAAACAAGTAATAAAATGGCACTAAATCAATATCTTTCAATAATTACTCTTAATGTAAATGGACTAAATGCTCCAATCTAAAGATATAGGATGTCAGAATGGATATAAAACCAAGACTCTTCTACATGCTGCCTACAAGAAATCCATATTCTATCTAAAGTTACCTGGATATTGAAAGTGAGGGGATGCAGAAACACTTGCCATGTAAATGGAAGTCAAATGAAAGCCAAAGTACCAATACTTCTATCACACAAAATAGATTTTAACCGTATGACTGTACAAGAGATGAAGGGCACTATATCATAAAAAGGGGACAATCTAACAAAAACATCTATCAATTTTAAATATTTATGCCCCCAACTTGGAAGCACCCAAATATATAAAACAATATAGAGAAATTCATTGATAATAATATAATAATAGTAGGGGACTTTAAAACCCCACTTATATCAATGGACAGATCATCTCAGCAGATATCAACATGGAAAAGGGGCTTTGAATGACACACTGGACCAGATAGACTTAACAGATACTCAAAACATTTCATCCTAAAGCAGCAGAATACACGTTATTTTCAAATGCACAGGGTACTCTACCCAGAACAGATCACATACTAGGTTACAAATCCAGCCTCAACAAGACCAAAAGGATTGAGATCATACCATGCATGTTGTCAGATCACAACACTATGAAATTGAAGTCAACCACAAAAAAAAAAAAAAAGAAAAAAAGGAAAAAGAAAAAAAGAAAAGACCACAAATACATGGAGGTGAAACAACATACTACTAAACAATGAATGAGTCAACTAGAAAATCAAATAAGAAGTTAAAAAATACATGGAAACAAATGAAAATGAAAACAAGACAGTTCAAATCTTTAGGAAGCAGCAAAAGTGCTCACAGGAAGGAATTATAACACAATATAGGACTACTGCAAGAAGCAAGAAAAATCTCAAAAAAAAAACCTAACCTTACACCTAAAGGTCTACAAAAAGAACAACAAACAAAACATAAAGTCAGCAGAAGGGAAATAAGAAAGAAGAGAGCAGAAATAAATGACATAAAAACTTAAAAAAACAAAAAAAAACAAGAAAAAAACCCAAAAAAATAACCCATTATAAAAAAAGAAAGGACAAAACACCCTATAAAGTCACAAATGAGGAGAAATAACAACAGACATCAAAAAATACAATTATAAGAGAATATTATGAAAAACTGTGTGCCAACAAATTAGAAAAAAATTTTAAAGTGTATTTATTTTCAGATAGAGAGAGAAAGAGCAGGGGAGGGGTAGAGAGAGAGGAAGAAAGACAATCCCAAGCAGGCTCCGCACTGTCAGTACAGAGATGGATGTTGGGCTCGAACTCAAAAACCGTGAGATCATGACTTGAACCAAAATCAAGAGTCGACCGCTTTACTGACTGAGCCACTCAGGCAGCCCAAAAATTAGACAATCTTTTTTTTTTTTAATTTTTTTTAATGTTTATTTATTTTTGAGAGACATAGAGTGAGCAAGGGAAGGGCAGAGAGAGAGGGAGACACAGAAACTGAAGGAGGCTCCAGGCTCTGATGAGCCATCGGCACAGAGACCGACGCGGGGCTCGAACTCACAGACCGTGAGATCATGACCTGAGCTGAAGTCGGCTGCTTAACCAACTGAGCCACCCAGGCGCCCCAAATTAGACAATCTTAAAGAAAGGAATAAATTTCTAGAAACATACAAAGCAACAAAACTGAAACAGGAGAAAATGGAAAACTTGAACAGACTGATAACCAAAAAGATATTGAATCAGTAATGAAAAATCTCCCAGCATACAGAAGTCCAGGGCCAGATGGCTTCCCTGGGGAATTATACTAAACATTTAAAGAAGTGTTAATATCTGTTCTTCTCAAACTATCTCAAAAAATAGAAAAAGAAGGAAAACTTCCAAATTCATTTTACGAGGCCAGCATTACCCGGATTCCAAAATGAAACACTCCCCTAAAAAGGATAACTATACGCCCAAATCCCTGATGAACATGGGTGCAAAAATTCTCAAAAAAATACTAACAATCGAATCCTAATACATTTAAAAGAATCATTTGCCACAATCAAGTGCAATTTATTCTGGGCTGGAAGGATGGTTCAATATTTGTAAATCAAACAATGTGATACACTGCATTAATAAAAGAAATGACAAGAAGCACATGATCCCTTCAAAAGATGCAGAGAAAGCATCTGACAAAGTACAACATGAAAAAAATACCCTCAACAAGGTAGAGATAGAGGGAATATACTTCAATACAATAAAGGTCATATAAAAAAATCCCATAGTTGGAATGCCTGGGTGGCTCAGTCAGTTAAGTGTCCGACTTTGGCTCAGATCATGATCTCATGGCTCGTGAGTTCAAGCCCTGCATCGGGCTGACAGCTCAAAGCTTGGAGCCTGCTTCCGATTCTGTGTCTCCCTCTCTGACCCTCCCCTACTGGTGCTCTGTCTCTCTCTCTCTCTCAAAAATAAACATCAAAAAAAAAAAAAATCCCATAGCTAATATCTTCCTCAATGTGGAAAAACTGAGAGCTTTTCCTCTATGGTCAGGGAAAAGACAAGGATATCCACTCTCACAATTATTATTTAACACAGAACACAGAACTGGAAGTCCAGCCTTAGCAATGAGATAAAAAAAAAAAAAAAAAAGTATCCAAATTAGCAAGGACGACATCAAATGTTCACTCTGCAGATGACATGATACTCTATATAGAAAACTCAAAAGATTCCACCAAAAAATTGCTAGAACTGATACACAAATTCAGTCAAGTCGCAGGATGTAAAACTAATATACAGAAATCTGTTGCATTTCTGTACACTAATAATGAAGCAGCAAAAAGAGAAATCAAGGAATCAATCCCATATATAATAGCACCAAAAGCTATACAATTCCTAGGAATAATCCTAACCAAAGAGGTAAAGATCTGTACTCTGAAAACTATGAAACATTGATGAAAGCAATTGAAGAGGAAAGAAAGAAATGAAAAAAACATCCCATGCTTATGGCCTGGAAGAACAAACATTGTTAAAATACCTATATTACCTAAAGCAATCCCTATTAAAATACCGTCAGCGTTTTTTCAGAGAGCTACAACAAACAATCCTCAAATTTGTATGAAACCATAAAAGACCTCAAAAGAGCCAAAGCAATCTTGAAAAAGCAAAGCAAAGCTCTGGAGGCATCACAATTCTGGACTTCAAGTTATATTACAAAGCTGTAGTCACCAAGACAGTATGGTCCTGGCACAAAAACAGATCCATAGATCAATGGGACTGAATAGAGAATCTAGGAATGGACCTGCAGCTATATGTCAATTCATCTTTGACAAAGCAAGAAAGAATACCCAATGGGAAAAAGACAGTCTCTTCAACAAACGGTGTGGGGAAAACTGGATAGCAACACACAGAAGAATGAAAGTGGACTGCTTCTGACAGCATATGTGAAAATGAATTCAAAATGAATGCAAGACCTAAATGTGAGACTGAAATCATTAAAATCCTAGAGGAGAACAGAGGCAGTATCCACTCTGACATTGGGCATGGCAGCTTCTTTTTAGAGATTTCTCCTGAGGCGAGGGAAACAAAAGGAAAAATAAACTACTGAGACTTACTCAAAATAAAAAGCTTCTGCACCGGGAAGGAGACAAGTAACAAAACTAAAAGGTAACCTTCACAATGAGAGAAGATATTTGTGAATGAGATATCTGATAAAAGGTTAGTATCCAGAATCTATTAAGAACTTATCAAACTGAACACCCAAAACACAAATAAGCCAGGTAAAAAAATTGGCAGAAGACATGAGTAGACATTTTTCTAAAGAAGACACACAGATGGTCAACAGACACATGAAAAGATGCTCAACATCACTTATCATCAGGGAAATAGAAAAACTACAAGGAGCTATAAGCTCACACCAATCAGAATGGCTAAAGTTAACAATGGAGGAAACAAGTGTTGGCGAGAATGTGGAGAAAGGGGAACCCTCTTGCACTGTTGGTGGGAATGCAAACTGGTGCAGTCACTCTGGAAAACAGTATGGAGGTTTTTCAAAAAGTTACAAACAGAACTACCATATGATCCAGCAATTGCACTGCTAGGTATTTATCAAAAGGATACAAAAGTACTGATTTGAAGGCACATGTGCACTCCAATGTTTATAGTAGCATTATCAACAATAGCCAAATTATGGAAAGAGCTCAAATGTCCATCAACTGATTAATGGATAAAGAACAGATAAAGAATATGTGTATATACATACACACATACACCCACAATGGAATACTACTCAGCTATAAAAAAGAACAAAATCTTGCTGTTTTCAATGATGTGGATATAGCTCAGTCAGATAAAGACAAATACAATTTGATTTCACTCATATGTGGAATTTAAGAAACAAAACATATGAACATCGGGGAAATAAAAGAGATAGGCAAACCAAGAAATAGACTCAAGTATAGAAAATAAACTGATGGTTACTAGAGGGGAGGTTGGAGGGGTTAGACAGGTGATGGGCATTAAGGAGAGCATTTGGCTCACTGGGTGTTGCATGGTTAGTGATTAATCACTAAATTCTACACCTGAAACTAATATTGCACTTTATGTTAACTGGAATTTAAATAAAACTTTGGGGAAAATAAAAACATTTATAGCTTAATGAAAATAACACAAAACAAAAACCAAAAAAAAATAAAATTCATATTGACTCCAGTAGATCTGAAAGGTTCACCTTGATAGGGGCTTAGAATGAGTTAAGATCCAAAGCTCTCAGTCTATCTGGGAACACTGGGTAACTCCTGAACTTTACATTTACAGATCAGTGTTTCTTAGCGTCATCAAAGGAGCACCTATATTAGATTATTTTGGAATGTTCCTCAAAACTGCAAATTCCATGGCTCTATTCTAAGCACATTATCCAATTTCACTCTGTGAGGGTGAGGCACAGAAATCTCCTTTAAATAAACAAAAACAAAACACGTTTACCTGGTGATTCTTAGGCACATTAAAATTTGAAAACTACTGAAGTTTGGTCTTTAGACCCTTAGCACTCAGCTCTCTGTTGCAACTGAAATCTGTAGCAGATCATAAAGAAGAGTTCCTCTGTTCAGAGTCTATAATAAAAACTAAGTCAACGTTAAGGTAAATGTAACCATAGTTGAACAAATGCTATCATTGTACTAAGGTATCCATTAAAATAAACAAAAACAAAAACAAATATGAGCCATGTAAATTCTTCATGTCACTAAGAGCAACAAGTAAACCTCGAAGGGGCCCAGAAAAGGTAAAAAGATCTGACTAAATAAGTACAACATAAATAATTCATTATCAGGCTTTCCATCATGGGAACACATCTATGCTTCAAAATGAATGTATAAGGAAAAATGACTCTAAGAGGCTTAAAAACAGCAATTCCTTCATGATCCTCGACAAAGTAATTCATTACCCAGTATATGAATATCCTGGGTCTTCAAAGATAGATTTTTCACGATAGATTATCATTTTTCATTTAGGTAGTACCTTTGCATTATAGTGCTATAAAAGTACTTTACAAGCCAGTAAGCCGTGTGTCTACAGCTTATACTAGAGAATTACTTTCTAAAGCAAATTCACTGCTTAAATATTACTTGTTCTAGACTTGAATTTCTCTCTACTATATCTCAAAATATATTGGTGTTATAACTAGGCTATAAGAAATTATGCCACTTAGACTATATAAAATTACTATAAATGAAACAGCTTAAATTTTATAGTTTTATAGTTGAAGATAATAAAGTATTTTATGGCTTGAACAATACTATTTCTTTATATACCCCTAAAAATTATCATACAAGAGATATAGGTTAGTAGATGCTTAACAACGTGTAACTAGAAAGAAAAATACATAGCAATTTAAACAGCTCCTAAAACTTCACCAAGTTTTAATGTAAAACATAGAAATCAAAGACTGCTACTTAGTGTAATTCAGACAAGAGTGTATCTTAGTAACTAAACAATAAATCCTAGAAAAATATAATTGAAATGTAAAAACATAGAGATAAATACATAGTTCTCAGCATTTTTTAAAAGCACGTAAATTCTTATTTCAATCCTAAGCCAGTCTACAGGCCTAAAATGACAGTAACAGAATTTATCCTCAGATAACAGGGCAGGATAGTTTATGACAACAATCTACCTAAAAAGTCATTAAAGTGTTTTCTCTTGGGAGTGACATGCATTATCAGCAGAGATTAATCTGATGAGTCTTTAGGTGAGCTCCATTTTTTAAAATGCAATAACAGAGGGCTTTGTTGTCATCTGATAAAAATCAATTAGAGGAGGTAAGGCCACAAGGAAAACTAACATCACTCACCACCCACCCCCGGCAGCTGAAATGATTTGTCTTCCAAGCTTGGATGATCAGGAGCTCTGGTTATATTGCAGGGAAATTAATTTAGTTTCTATATTCTGAACTCGCTTTCTTTATTCTCAAGGATCTAAACACAAATTACTTTTAATCAAGGTTGATATGTTATTAACATCACGGAAGATCTTTAAAGAATCATTTTTTTTAATTGACTTTACCATTTTTCACCTGGGGTTTGGGTGTGGCTATAGGAATATAACTTATATCATCCTTACTTTCTGGATTCTTTGTCCACAACAAGGCACTGTACTGAATGCCGAAGACAATAGATTCCACCAAACACAGCACACATCCTAGGAAGAGAATAGTAAAGTGTGAATTAGGACTTTTGAGTTGAAAATTAAGGTAGCATCATTTTCTTTGAAATACTTTACATTTAAAAACTGATCTTACAGGGGCGCCTGGGTGGCTCAGTTGGTTAAGCAGCCGACTTCGGCTCAGGTCATGATCTCACGGTCTGTGAGTTCGAGCCCCGCGTCAGGCTCTGTGCTGACAGCTCAGAGCCTGGAGCCTGCTTCAGATTCTGTGTCTCCCTCTCTCTCTGCCCTTCCCCTGCTCACTCTCTGTCTCTATGTCTCTTTTTTTAAAAAAATAAAAAATAAAAAAAAAAAAACTGATCTTACAGAAAAGGGATTTTGATAACTTGCTGTTTTCTCTGCCATGGAATTAAGAATCCCTCAGAAGTAAGATTAGTAATTTCGATGCAGCAAGAGGTACTACTGCTAATAATACAATGTGCAAGCCTAGAATTATGACCAAGCCAAAAGCATCCCTAAGCGAAGCTCAGTTATACCCTCAAACCACCTACTAACTTCCTAAGATACATAGGCTACAAATAGCTTCAAGAGGTAATGTATGAGACCCCCCCAACAGAAGTGACCACAGAGAAGTGTTAAGAAGGAAACAAGCAGGGAAGACTCTGGGAGACCCCTGGAGATTTTGCTTACCAAAAACGACACTAGAAACTGAAAACTAGAGCAGTAAGCACATGAGTTAATGCTGCAGAAGTTCTAAGGAGTTTGCCTATCTCATGAATCTAAGGCCTTGGGCTTGGGTTTTGATGCCCACGTAAGGAACAGGAGAGGCCTTAGGATCCAAATAAGGCAGGGAGTAGAAAACAAGACATTCTCTCATAATGTCTGGATCCTTAAAGGACTACACTTCAGTGAAAAGGTGATGGGGGGAAAAATCCACTTACTACAAGAGGAAGAACACAAAAACTGTTTTATCTAAAGACCTCGGTAAAGGAAAATTATACCTTTGTATTTATAACCAGTGGTCTCTCCTCACACAGGTGGGGGGTTTGAAATTATACCTCATGATCCAAGAAACCCTTAACCAATAAAATACCATGAAAGGTGGCTCTGAGTCAGTAGTACCTCTGGAGACTTAAGGGAAGCAATTGCTATAACTTTCTGGAGTGGTATGAGGCCACATGAAATTGCCACAGATAGAGTCCCTTTATGTTGAGTTTATAATCTAATATTACACAACAGATGAAGAAAAATACCTTACCCTTAGTGACAATTAACAGACTCAACAAATGGGGTGGGGTAGCTGAAATATGGGCAGTCTTGTGGGGATTGCACCCTCTAACTGCAAAGTTGCCTTAACCTTTCACATTGTACAATGGGACACTATAAAAACTTAAATGAATGAACTCCATCCTCATCTATGAACATAGATAAATGGCAAAAACATAAAAATTGAGTGATAATAGCAAGTTGGGGAATATATGTCCAGAATGATATCATTTATAAGACTCAAAACTTCACATGCAAAATACTACTATATATCACTTATGGATACAGATATATGTACTAAAAGTGCAGAAACATTTAAGGGAATTACAAACACCAAATTCAAGATAGTAGTTATCTCTGGGAAGAGAGAGAGTAAAAGTTACACCAGAAGTTTCGATTGTTTACTTTCTTAAAAAAAGAAAGTATTTGAGAGCAAATATGACAAAATGTTAAGATCTTACAAAACTATGGATGGTGACATGGGTGATCTTTATATTATTCTTTGTACTTTCTGAAGTTCTTGAAATATTTCATAATCAGATTATAATGGAAAATATAAATGAATGGTAGAGATAAGTGACATTCACTGTATAGCGTCATACTTCTATTATCTTTCTAAATTCAATTCATTTTAGTGAACATGACCAAGCTAGTTAGGATAGGTGAGGTCAGATAATAATTCATTCTGCTATAAGACAACATAGAAAAAAATTTTTTTCCATTGAGAAATTTAGAATACAAGAAATGGCACATTAGAGCAAGCAAGCAGAATTTCATGTGCTTACAAACCCTTTAGAATGCAAATTTTACCCAGGACACTTGCTACAAGATATTCTCCCTTCTTGCTAATCTTGTTCACCGGTCACATACCAAATTATAGAATGATATTTATTAATTGTTCAGGTACACTTGGTACAAATATTTGAGACACTGCACTCAACAGATCCTACAGTGGGTTAGAAAAAAATCTGTTCAGCTATATTTCCCAGGCGTTATTCTACCTCCTGTTGTTGTTGGTGAAATAGTGATATAGTGATAATTAACACGATTGACATAATCAGCCCAACCTTCACCATTAATTTCCTGTTGATACTAAAAGAGGCCACTTGTGCATGACATTATTACTGGTCCACTAAAAATAAATAGGCTAAATTAGGTTAAGGTTTCAAAATGGACAATCAAGTTAAAAACCACATAGTCAGCATTCTCATTTGCCTGGGGATATCTCTTTGTTATGTGAGTAGCAGCATCAGTGTTTCCAAGTTCCTTGTAAGCAGCTATAGTTG
This sequence comes from Paguma larvata, assembly GCA_030068075.1. NCBI lineage: Eukaryota > Metazoa > Chordata > Mammalia > Carnivora > Viverridae > Paguma > Paguma larvata. The sequence continues at coordinate 66,708,878 of CM057830.1, forward strand.
AGCTGTTACCAACTGACCTATAGAGTTTTTCATTTCAGTCATACTGGTCCATGTGTTTACACACACACACACACACACACACACACACACACACACACACACATCAATTCCCCCCATCTCGGGGAAAAACAATTTTTAAATATCTTCCCACATTACAAGAAAAGCAGGGGGATGAAGTTCAGAATCAGTAAGAAGTTGTAAAAAAACAAAATATTAGGAGCACCTGGGCAGCTCAGTCAGTTAAACGACGGACTCCTGATTTGGCTGGTCATATCACTGTTCATGAGTCCCCCCACTGGGCTCTCCACTGACAGTGCGGAGCCTGCTTGGGATTCTCTCTCTCCACTCCTCCACTGCTCGTTCTCTCTCTCAAAAAATACATTTAAAATTTTTTTTAAAAAGTCAAAATATTATGCCACAGACTATTATGGTATTATCAAAAGCATGAGAAATCCACTTAAACTAAAATTAAGTATAGTTTTTTACAAAGGCCTGCTTTCATTATATATTACACTATGAAATACACTTTTACTTTATATTATGAAGTATCCCTTTGTTTGAAAATTAATTTCTATTAAGTTTTAGGGTAAAAGAAAGAGGCCTCTGAAAATACATTTAAATATAAAATGAAATAGAGGCATCTATAAATATATTTTAGTAAGCAATCAACAAATTACCTGGTTTTCAACATGATTTAATTAATAGTGGACATATATAGAAGAAACCCAAGAATGTAAAGAATGTTGAGAATTGGTTTGTGTAGACGATAGTCAATATTTAAAGGAAGAAGTCCAATAATCAGACAATCAGAATCCAACCAATATCATCTTAGTTTTAAACAAGAACATAGGAAGTATTTTGTGCTCTTGGAAAGAATTAACTTGATATCTACCATAAATTTATGCAACTGCAGAAGTGTATACTTGAATATGTATATACATTTTTCATATTGCTTCCTATTGGTTTTCCATTCCACTCATGCCTGCTAGGGAAAATACGTGTGGTTCACAACGATGGCATTTGTCTTCTCTCACATCTGTGTTTTTCTCACATACCTTTATGCCCAAATGGCAAAAACCAGTGGCTTTGTCACCAACCAACCAACCAACTAAAGGTCAAAACCTGACCTTTACTGCCCACCTGCTTGTACTCACTGACCTTTGTTCCACATTTTTCCTTAAGCTCTTCTTTCTACCTTATTTATGTTTTAACTCAAGCAAAGGGAAACCAAAACCACTCCTCAAGCCATGGCAACAGCCCTGAAAAGACCTCCAGCCAGCCCAGATCAGTTTGAATGCAACTCCTGACTTGCACCTGCACAGATGGACTATAGAGTGACCTCTAGAATGACTGACAACTAACTGCCTTTTCCTCATTATAATACTAAAGTCTCTGCCCAAGCAGGAGCATAAGTCTCATTTCCATACAATACGATGTATGTATAGGCATGTTTCTTTAAGGCCCATTTGCAACCTATGCCTGCCTCTACAGAGGATAACATGTCTTCTCTATCTAAATATTCATCCTTTAAAAACATATTTAATGTTTATTTATTTTTGAGAGAGAGACAGAGCACGAGCAGGGAGACACAGAATCTGAAGTAGGCTCCAGGCTCTGAGCTGTTAGCACACAGCTTGAGAAAGGGCTCAAACTCACAATCCTAGAGATCATGATCTGAGCAGAAGTCAGGCATCCCTCACTAAATATTCATCCTAATCCTAAATAAAAGGAAACCATTTGCATTTGCTGGAGGAGTCCTCATGGCTTTGGAAGTTATTCCCTGTGATCTCCTTATTTGCTGCAACTAAAGTTTCTTTTGTGTGACAACTCACCTGGTCTGTGACTCACCAAAGAGCAAACTCCTATTTGGTTAGATTGGAAAAAATACCGGGCAAAATGAGAAGATTGAAGAAAACAAATTTTGGCTGAGGGAGGGCAATTTGGTGACAACGAGACACTGAGGAAATATTGGTGGCAATGAGTCACTGAAGAAATATGTGTAAGAAGTAAAATACCAAGCAGTATTTTGAGAGCTGCATTTAAATCTCAGATCACAGGGGAGCCTGTATGGCTCATTTGGCGTAGCATCCGATTCTTGATCTCAGGGTTGTGAGATCAAGCTCCACATTGGGTGTGGAGCCTACTTAAAAAACAACAACAACAACACTCAAATAGCAGACATTTACAAAAGAAGTTAGGAAATAACAGTTGGCTACACACAGGTCTTTGGAGCAAAAAGCCAATAATAACAATACAAATAATTATCACAGCATTGAGTACTTACTACATGCCAGAAGCTTTAACATGTATTAACACATTGTATCCTATACGCAGAGTTTTATAGACTTGGAAATTGAGGTAAAGAGATTAAGTGACTTGCTCAAGGTCATTTAGTAAATGGTATTGCTGAATGAAAACTCAAGCAGTGTGGTTCCAGTGGCTTCTCTGTTAACGATCATATAAACTGCCTCAATGTCAGAATCATCTTTTTTTTTTTTTGACATTATGAAAGAAAGCAACATGGAGTCAGACGGTCAAAGTTACTCTCTCTTTCTAATTCTTCACAAATTGCAAAGATTATTACAAAGAATAACATAATTTCTCAATTTCTACACATTTTATCTCACAAAAAGTACATGTTTGTTCTCTATCTATACATATTAAATGGATTATGTGCACTTCATTTTGCATACAACATAAGTTCAGAGTAAGAATAACCATGGAAATACTCATCTTTAGAGTATTTAGAGCAAATTATGAATACTTTGCAATCCACATTTTAAGAAGTAATTTATAAAGTATATTGGCATGTTTGAGATTTTCAAATAGAGAAAGGCAAACAGTTTACCATGAATTATTTGGAGGTAATAAAGCTTCACAAGACAAATGTTTTCTTCCAGTGCATTAAATGGCAGCCTAGTGACCCAAGAGTTAACACACCTTTAATGATGGACAATTAAGCCACCAATGACAGTGAATACTACTGAGACACCAGTCATGCCCCAGCTTTGGTGCAGTTCACAGGACCCACCTGGGTGGGGTCTAACATAATGCCTAGCAAGGTAGCTCTCTGTACACCTACCTTAGGGTACTATGGGGTCCAGAGACAAGTAAGTATCCATTTTATGGGACTTGACCAAGAAAAAAAAAAAAAAAAAACTACAAATGTACTAATTATAGAAGGTCAAAACTACCAAAAAATCACTACAAAAATATCTTTGAAATACTTTATCAAATGCTATTAAAGGTCTGTTACAAGAGAATTCCAAGTGACCACTGATCATAATCACTGTACTTTAATGATAACCCAGATTGAGTTGTACTGGTAAAGCAGAAGTTCATTCCGTGGTAATTAAGATAATAAAGTTTCAGTGATTGCATCTATCTGTACAAAGTTCAACTGTTTTATTTACTTGTAACTATATTCAGACATATACATTTATCAGACTACTATCTTTAAGACAACACTGAGTTTTCTATCATGTTTATCCAGTGTCTGCTGGCCAGAAAAATATATGTGGGGAAACCTTCTTGTACATGTATGTTTATTTTTATATATTTAAATACATACACATATAGTTTTAATATATATTATGCAGCATATAGCATGTTTATGGGTAACAAACTTATATTGCATATTTAAATTACATCATGTTTACTGGTTACATATTTATATTTCTTAGTCATGTGTTTATACTACCATCCCTTTTTTTCCTTTTTTGGTATTTGGTATCTTTCCTCTAGAAAGTAGGGGAATGGGAAGTATTATTGTCGCTGCAGTTGGTCTTTCTCCTGGGAGTGTGAAATTGGACAGCTTCATCTCTATTCCCCTACTCAAGATCCCCTCTGCAACTCAAGTGATTGTCATCCAACTCAGCACAGACTTCCTATTGGCCCAAAACTAAGTGCTTTCTCAAGAGCAAGAGCTAAACAATAGGTAATGACTCCTGTAGCCTCAGGAAATAGTTATGTTCATAACACTCTCAAGCCACACCTCATTCCTTGGTATAAGTTCTCAGGATTTATTACCATGAAATTTTAGACTAGACCATCAAAAACAAAAATTAAAAAAAAAATCTCAAATGAGTGGTCCATTATTACAACATGGCCTCAATGACAGTGATCTGGTTATATTCAAATTGGCAAGCCTTACTTGATATTGGCCATGGTGATAGAACCCAAAGGAGCTTGTTTGGGAAGCAGCGATCACCAAAACTAAATGGTCAATAAAAGTTACATGTATAATCTCATTCATGATGTACAAATTACATGGAGATCAGCTCTTGAAGATGGTTATGAAATTAATGTGAAAATCTATCTATAGACTGAGATTACCTAGGTGCCTATCCTGATTCCCATACTTACTACCTGTATGACTATAATTTCAAGATTATAAAAGAGATAATAATAATAATACCTACATGAAGGGTTGTTGAATGAATACCTATCACGAAGGGTTGTTGAATGGATTAAATGAGCCTGGCACATCATAAATGTTCAATAAATTGTAGCTTTTGTTAGGTATCACTTTATATAGCAAAAGGAAAAATGATTATATACTATACCACCCATGTGAGGTTTGTAGGCTACACTGCTGTTACTATCTCTGAGAATCTGACTACAGGTATTCAAGGCCAGTATTTTCTTTTAACAAAAGTTTAGCACCTTAGGCAAGTGGTCAACTCAGCTACCTTCCCTGAAGGGAACTCTGACAGTTCTAAGAGAACGTTGATGCTGATAAGGACAAGGACAGAGATTTACTTCTTCATTCCCATATATTTATGAAACTAGACCTACTGTGTACCAGAGGCAGTGGGCACTAGGAATATAAAATAAACAAGACAAATGCTGTCCTTGATGACATATAACTTATCTAATGCATGACAGACAATAAACAAGAAATAAAATAATAGTAGTGATGTGTGTTCTGAAACAAAATAGGATAATGTAAAGGTGATGCGAGGGTCTGAATACTAGAGAGGGTAAGTAGGAAGAACTTCTTTGAGGAATATATATTTGAGCCAAGACCTGAATGATCAAAACAAATCAACCACGTGTAGATCTGGAGGAACAGTCTAAGCAGAAGGAACAGCAATTTGAAAACTCAAGAGTATAAACTAGTTCAGTGTATTTGAGGAAGAGAGAGAGCCAGTAGGGCTGGAACCCATGAATAGATAGAAATATAGTATGAAATGGGGTCACAGAGATAGTCAATGGCCTGATCACGCAGTGCTTCAAACACCAGAGTGAAAATCTTGAAATTTATTCTAAGTACAATGAGAAGCCACCAGTAGGTTGAGAGGAACACTGACATAATCAGATTTGTATTTTTTTTATTCTTAAAACATTCTATTATGAAAAATATCAAACGTACAGAACAGTAATATAAGTATTGTACCCTTATACCCATCACCCAGATTCAACATTTATCAACATTTTTCAGCAATGGAATGCATCTTTTTTTGGACTTTAAAAGATTTTAATTCCACTGTAGCTAATATACAGTACTAGTTTCAGGTGGATAATATAGCAATTCATCAATTCTATACATTATTCAGTGCTCATCATGGTAGGTGTACTCTTAATCCCCTCACCTATTTCACCTATCTCCCCACCCACCTCCCCTCTGGTAACAGTTTGTTCTCTATAATTAAGTATCTGTTTCCTGACTTGTCTCTCTTTTTAATCCTTGCTCATTTGTTTCTTAAATTCCACATATGAGTGAAATCATACGGTATTTGTCTTTTTCTGCCTTATTTCACTTAGCATTATACTTTCTTAATCCATCCATGTTGTTACAAATGGCAAGATTTCATTTTTTAATGTTTATTTATTTTGAGACAGAGCATGCATGGGGGAGGGGCAGAGAGAGAGGGAGGCACAGAATAGGAAGCGGACTCCAGGCACTGAGATTAAGCCTGAGCCGAAGTTGGACCCTTAACGGACTGAGCCACCCAGGCACCCCAAGATTTCATTCTTTTTTATGGCTGAGTAATAACCCATTGTGTGTGTATGTATACACCACGTATGTATATCACATCTTCTTTATTTATTCATCTATCGATGGACATTTGGGCTGCTTCTATTATTTGGCTATTGTAAGTAATGCTGAAATAAACATAGGGGTACATGTATCTTTTCAAATTAGTGTTTTTGTAGTTTTTGTGTAAATACCCACTATTGGCATTACTGGATCAGATTTATATTTGTGAAAAGATGAGCTTGGCTGCTGTGTGGAGAATTGTCAGTGGGGAAAAATGGAAAAGGAAAGGCCAGTTATGTTTTCAGTAGACCAAGTGAGAGAAGATGGCAACCTGAAGCAGGATAGTGGCAATGGAGATGAAGTACAGAGACTGGAGACATACTTGAGACATAAAGCTGACAAGAACTGCTAATGGACTAGATGTTGCAGGGAGATGTCTTCCTGAAGACAAGTTTAAGGTAATTTGGCTATTCATGAGAACAATCTCTCCTCTGAAATGCTTAACAATCAAATTCCACTATTCGAGCCTGATACAATCTTCTCCTACAGATAAAACTTTGAAGAAGTTTGTAGATACATTCTGCCTTCACCTAGGGTGTGATTATTAGAGCCAGCTAATTGTTACCAACCTAGCCATTCGTCAAGATCACTGCTTAATCTCTGGGTAGTAATATCTAGATAGAAAGGCACTAGTTTCTGGCCTTCAAAAAGTTACCATGGACCCAGAAGGACACAGCACTGCAGATAATTCAAGAAATTATATGCCACAAGTATCTGAGTCTAATGGGGCCTTTGATGCAAATTTCACACTCTTGGAAAAAGTTGTGGACAGATGGATTGCCCTTCAGGCATTGCTGTCATTCTTGAAAGGCATAATCATCATGCTTAACTTAGAAAAACCTGTCAAAAAGCAATACATAGCATTCAGAAAACTCACTCCCAGAAATTGCCTCTATTTTATAGGTCTTAGCCATATATCTAGCTTCCTCTGTTTTTGGTGACATTCTGCAGATGATATATTCTTTTTTTTTTTTTTCAAACTTTTCCAGCTGTCCTTAAATTTAACCTTCTATATGAAAAATCACAATAAAACTATGTATAGTATGACAGAAACAGATCTGTATTAATAGCTATACCAGGGGCCCAGAATAAATTAGTATGAATTATAGAATACAAGTCATCATTCAATCTTTTTTTTTTTTTTTTCACTCTTTAGTTCTCTTTACTTCTTTTGGACAGAGGATGGGTGAAATGAGTGACGGGAATTAAGAGTATTCTTAAGGTGATAAGCACTGAGTAATGTATAGAGTTGGTGAATCACTATATTGCACACTTGAAACTAATATAACACTGTATGTTAATTATACAGGATTTTTAAAAAATTAAAAAGTCATCATTCAATCTTAAAAAAAATAAAGCCTTCCAAAAATACTGGAAGTCAATTAATATGCTTGGGTTACAATCCAGACTCTGTATCTATACTTCACATATAGAATGGCTCCCTAGTACGTATGTAAACCAGAAACACTATAGCCTTATGTAATCAATGGAGCTTTTGATGGAAAAGCACTGTTTCCTGACTATCCTTTAAATATACTATAAACCTAAGTTCTTAATAAAACTGAACATTTTGGTCTGAACACACAGGCTAACAGCTTCATATTTGTTTTTTAATCTGTCACATATCTACTTAAGCAAATTCATTTATTTATTTATGTTTACTTATGTTGAGAGAGAGAAAGAGAGCATGCACACAAGTGGGAGAGGCGCAGAGAGAGAGAGGGAGAAAGAGAACTCCAAGCAGGCTCCGTGCTCCACGCTGAGCCTGACACAGGGCTTGATCTTATGACTTTGAGATCATGACCTGAGCTGATTATCAAGAGTCAAAGGTTAACCAACTGACCCACCAAGTTACACACCATGCAAATTTATTTAAAAAGAGATCTTTCAAATTCAAAAGAAAGCCCTAGGTTCAAACTTTTAAGATGTAGTAAAGAAGTCTATAGTAAATGTACTTAGGCTTCCCATGAGATTTCTTTTGGTTAATTTCCTTTCTCTACCTTTTTCTCTGCTTTGACATTCTGTATAAGATATATTCATTTCTTACATTAATAATTCTTATTTAAATCATTGATCCATTTTGCTGCCTAGTCTTCAAAACTCAAATTGTACAAATAACACAGGTAAATAGGCATCAATTTAAAATCAGGACAGGGGTGCCTGGGTGGCTCAGTCGGTTAAGCATCCGACTTCAGCTCAGGTCATGATCTCACGGTCTGTGAGTTCGAGCCCCGCGTCGGGCTCTGTGCTGATGGCTCAGAGCCTGGAGCCTACTTCAGATTCTGTACCTCCCTCTCTCTGCCCTTCCTCCACTCATGCTCTGCCTCTATGTCTCTCAAAAATAAATAAACGTTAAAAAAATTTTAAAAAAATAAAATAAAATCAGGACAATAATATACTTTTATTTGTAATGTTCTTCATGATATATATCCAGTATAATGTGGGTCTTTCTAAATGTAGACACAAGAATACCCAAAGCTAATGTTTTCCAAGATCTACATAATGACTCCTAGATTCTTTTTATGGGTTGAAAAATATGTGCAGATCCATCTACTTAGAGATATGGTCACTTATGCCATTTTTCTGCCTTTTTACCTTGACTTATGAAATAATCCTTCAACTATTAATCTTCAGTTCAGTATTTTACTATCTAGAAATCCTCTGTGTCAACTATAAATTGAGAAGCAGCTAAGTATTACTATGCTGACTGTCCACAATCATTTTAAAAATGTTAAAAGAAAAACTGCAAACATTTCTTGGGAGGCCCTACTGTAAAAATCCTCCCATGCAAATAAGAGTTAATTTAAACCACCCATTCCTTTTTCCCAGTGTTTAAACTGATCTCCATGCATGACTAAATATTATCCCCAACCCCATTGGTGATAGGACATTCTTTAAGCAGTCTTTGGTATAAAATCTTATCAAAGGCTTTCTGAAAATCTAAGTGTTCACTGACTCCTCCTTGTTCACATCTTATTTACCCCCTCAAAGAACCGTGTCAGATGGCTGATGTATAATTATCTTACAAAAACCAGGTTCTTCCTTCTTGTAGGTTACATGTTCAATTATTTCACACTCTAGCTATTTATTAAAAAATTGACTGTTAGGTCAAATAGCCTTATTCCTCTGAGGTTCATGGGCTCCTTCTTTAAACTGTATACCCTCCATACCTTTCCATACCCCCAAATCAACTGATTAACTGCCCCTCTTAGACTGAATCCCCGCTCAAGATGGGCTGTCCTATTTTAATATTTATTCATTTCAGGAAAGAGAGACAGAGCATGAGCAGGGAAGGGGCAGAAAGAGAGGGAGACAGAGAATTTGAAGCAGGCTCCAGGCTATAAGCTGTCAGCACAGAGCTCCATGTGGGGCTCGAACCCAGAGATGCGAGATCATGACCTGAGCCAAAGTTGGGTTTAACAGACTGAGCCACCCTAGCACCCAGACTGTCCTATTTTAAAGTGAATTGGTTTGGTGAACCTGGGTGGCTCAGTTGGTCAAGTATCCACCTCAGGTCATGATCTCATGGTTCGTGAGTTCAAGCCCCACATCAGGCTCTCTGCTTACATTGTGGAGCCTGCTTGGGATTCTGTCTCCCTCTCTCTCTCTCTCATCCTCCCCGACTCACTTTCTATCTCCTGTCTCAAAATAAATAAAAATAAACTTAAACTGAATTGGTTCACACAAAAAAGTGACCCAGACCTCTTCAGTCACCAATACTTTCATTCCCCCCCCTGGTTTGCATGTATCAATTTATATAGTGAAATAAAATGAAGGACAGTCATTTGTATTAGGCAAATCCCAGGAAAGACCTGCAAGCATTCTCAATTCAAAGGTTAATGGTACTAACCTGGAACAGTTCACCTAAGGCTATGTACAAAACTGGAATTGTCGAGTCAACCAACTAGCCACTGACACTATACTAGTTGCATAGTAGATGCAGAAGTAAAAGATGCCGACTTAGCTGTTAAGTACATGAGAAAAATGATATTATTAAGTGTAACTGAAGAAAAATTAAAAACTATATTTTGTGGTAGAGACTAGAAGTATTATAAGGGAAATGAAAGAAGAAAGAGATCAACATGTGTTGGAAGAGTAGTTACAGAATGTCAAAAGTAGAGGGAACTTTTAAAACAGCTAGACCAATTCCCTGAGAAGTTAAACTGCTTGCACAGTTTAAAAGAAAAAGTTACTTATGCATAAATAATCTGGATCTCTGGCTTCTCTGAAGAAGAGAAAATGTGGCAACACTAGCCCTGCAATCAAGACTTATGGTCACATAGCATCTTCTCTCTTTAGACGTGTCCTGTGTTCAACATTATCCATGGTTTCTACTGCTCCAACCATCTCCTTCACCCCACTTCACTTGCTTTGACGTGCCTGGTCCCTGTAGACATCTGTCATTGTAATACCTATGACTCATTTGTCAGTGAGGTTTTTTTTTTTTATATTTTATTTACTTTGTCACAAATGTTCTATGTTGAACAACTGTTATTCAGGAAGCTGTATATAAAAATACTAAATATGGATCTTCTAAAATCAAAGACAACAAAATGCAAACATTAATAGAATTGGTAAATTCTGAGCATCTACTCATTTTATTAGCTATAGAACATGTGGGAAAAGAGAAAGGAATTTGATGTTCTGAGGTGACCACAATTTATTTTTCTGAAAACAAGCAGCGTGTTTCTATTTCAAACTGACTAGAACAAGTAACAGTGGTATCTTGGAAATGCCTGTGAAACTAAATTTATCTCAACTTTGGTTTTAGATTAAGAAAAATCTGGGGCACCTGGGTGGCTCAGTTGGTAAAGCGTCCATCTTCAGCTCAGGTCATAATTTCACGGCTCGTGGGTTTGAGCCCCACATGGGGCTCTGTGCTGTCAGCTCAGAGCCTGGAGTCTGCTTGGGATTCTATGTTTCCCTCTCTCTCTGCCCCTTCCTTGCTCGCACTCTATCTCCTTCAAATATAAACTTTAAAAAAATTTTTTAAAAAATGTTAAAAAAAAAATCTACCTATGAAATGAGAACCAATGATAAATCGAACTTTAAAACTTACTGTGAATTCCTCTTACTTAGAATACTAACACATTTGTACTTCAGTTATTAATTTTTATACAGAAATATTCATCATACTTTTCAGACATTTGTTAGAGTTAAGAAATTAACAAATACAAATTTGAAAAATAAGCAATGGTCATTAATGTGAAATTAATATCTAGGTCTGCTTAATGACTAAGAGTAAAGACAATTTTCCTCAGTTGTGAACATATCTTGCTTTTGTCAAATTAGAGGGAAAAAAGGGTTCTTTAAAATATATAAAATAATTATACTGTACATTAATTAAAAAAAAACTTGCTTTTTAACTTCACAAAGTCTTAGGTATTTTTCAAAATTCACTTTATTGTAATAGGTTCTGACAGAGTATAATGCTTGACTGCACAAAGCTATGGTTAGAGCTTGTTTTTAAGTATTATCAACTATATGACATGAATGGTGGAGACTTACTATTCCCATACATGCAACTGTTAAAAATATAAAGCCCAGCAGCAAGGACATTTCTCATTTGTCCAACTGTAATAAAAGTTACAAAGAACATAGGAATCTATCTAAATTCCTCCAGAGAGACATGAAACACTAAGTCTATCCTCAGATATGATTTTTTTCTGTAAGTTTCAAATATTAAACTGCCACTTCAATTACTTGTTTATAATAAAATCAAGTAAAATTTATAAAAGCAACCTAATATCCATCCAACACATTATCGAGATAATTGTGTACTTTGGAGTATTATCTGATGCCTTTAACCCCAAAAAACATTCAAATGAATAGAATTTTAATTAATCAAATACTGCTTCCAATGAATCAGATTTTACTGAAAGAGCACACCAACATTGAACTCAATTTCAACTTTGCCCTGGTACATCAATTGTATTACAGATATACTAACAGTTGTGAAAAATTTTGGCTACATAGCCTTTAAAAAAGCAATTTCAGTGCCTATCAAGGTAGAGATCAGCAGTTGTAATTTTTTTAATATAGGTGAAAAACAAGGGGATCCATTAATAGCTGAACTTTTGACAACACTATGCATGATGATATATGAGTTAGCATATAATTTGATTATGCTATTAATTCTGCTGATTACTGCTTTGGCTAATAAAGTGAAGGTCACTTCCAAAATAAATCTTCATTACATTTCAGAGAAAGTAATTGCCTTCAACTAGTTGTTTTCTTTAATTAAAAACTAAAGTAACAAGAAAGAAAACACTTCATTCAGGTTATCACGTCTGTTGCTACAAGAGAAATATACTGTGTGGATGTAATGGTCCCAAGACAAATCCAACAACACAGAGAGTGTCCCTTCATCTAATCTCTGTATTTTCAAAATGGAAGAACTATTTCATATGTATTCACTTATAGTAATTTTGAAATTATAAGAACAAAAAGTCAACTGTTTTAAAGTTGTAGAACTTGAAAACATAAAGAATCTCTGAAAATATTCTCCGAATTCATGAACATAAAATGTAAGGTGACATTTTCATTTCTAAAATTATGTATGTGGGATCCTGTATATGAAACATTAACAGTAGGTCTCTGTCTTAACCAAAGTTTCTCCTATGGGTAGGAAGAGACTTTCTCTGCCTCTTAAGATAAATACTAGGCACAGGGCCCTGACAGCTTTGGAGGGAGATCACAGGAAAATGAAAAGGTTCACATTAATATATTATTATCATTTAATCTATTTTTACACACAGAACATTCTGTGTCCTAGATTTAATGCTACATTTCATTTTATTTTTTAAAAAGTCCTCTAGACCTTCAGCTGAGGTCCTATTATCAAAGCTGTTGGATTATACAACTATATCAAACCAACAAAGAAAATTAAAGATGATCCATATTTTCCCACAGAGGTAAAATACTAATCCACAAGTATGAATCATATTTCAAAAAATAGAAAGCTTGAATATAAGAAATTACTGGGGTTTAGCAATGCTGTAAAGAAGCAGGTCCTAATGATGTCTATGCTCAACAAGGGCCACGATTGATATACTGTCACAAATTCCACTCCTGATGAACTTGCTCACTCTGTCCTGGTCATATTAATCTTTCTATATCTCAAAAGACCCTACTTTGGACCTCTATCACTGTTCCTGCTGCCTAGAAAGCTCTTTCCTCAAATCTCCAAAAGCTTAGGTCTTATCTCATATTTTAGTTTCACTACACTCAAATACCACCCTCCTAAGTGGCCTGACCATCACAGCATCTAAAGGGAAACTCCCTACTCACGCCAATAGGAACTTCCTAGAATATCATTCTATATCCTTTCCTTTCCTTCACAATACATATCACTCTTGTAAATTTTATCTTTCTACTTTCTAGAGAGGAGCTAGCATGGTGGAGCAGGTGGAGGACCCTAGGCATGCCTGGTCCTTCCAACTAATCTAGATAAATTACAAATCATTCTAATACTCAAAATACCAATCTGAGGACTAATAGAACAAAATGCACAACTAGAGGGAGAGAAGAGGCCACACTGAGGAAGGTAGAAGGTGAGGAAACATGATTTGGGGTAAGAAGCAGATCTCTGGTGCTGCAGAGGGGAGGGAGTTTTGGTCACTGAGAAGTGAGAGTGAGAGAGAGAGAGAGAGAGAAGAGCACATAGGAGATTACGCTAGGAAAACACTTCCCCAAAGCTATGGACTGGGAAAATGAGAAGGGATAACTTTTGTAAGTTTTCCCAATCACAGGGCTCAAAGACTGGAGTTTTAGAGCTCCACGACATGGCAGGTGTGAAGCCTGGTGGGTGTTATAGTGCTCCTGTGGAGAAGAGGGCAGATAGCCTGGGGGCAGACAGCATGATCTGAGGATCCCTTGGGGACACTGGAATAGGTGGTTCCCCATTCCTGGAGTACATCAGAGAGAGGTCACATTGCCTCTCCAGGGACAAAGAAGTTGGCAGGTGCCATTTCTCTCCCCTGTCCCTCATCATAAACTTCAATAACTAGCAAAGAAATTGAATTGGTAATAAAAAATCTCCCAACAACCAAAGTCCAGGCCCAGACGGCTTCCCAGGGGAATTCTACCAAACATTTGAAGGAGAGTTAATACCTATTTTTCTCAAACTGTTCCAAAAAGGATAAATGGAAGAAAAACTCTCAAACTCATTCTACAAGACCAGCAATATCTTGATTCCAAAACCACACAAAGACCCCAGTAAAAAGGAGAAGTACAGGCCAATACCTACACTGAACACAGATGCAAAAATTTTCAACAAGATACTAGCAAATTGAATCCAACAATACATTAAAAGAATCATTCGCCATTATCAAGTGGGACTTATTCCTGGGCTACAAGGGTGGTTCGATATTCACAAATAAATCACTGTGATATATACCATGTTAATAAAAGAAAGGATAAGAGCCATACGAACTTCTAAATAGATGCAGAAAAAAAACATTTGGCAAAATACAGCATCCATTCTTGATAAAAACTCTCAACAGGGGCGCTGTGTGGCTCAGTCAGTGAAGCGTCTGACTTCGGCTCAGGTCATGATCTCCCAGTCTGTGAGTTTGAGCCCCACATCAGGATCTGTGCCAACAGCTCAGAGCCTGGAGCCTGCTTTGGATTCTGTTCCCTCTGTTTCTTTGCCCCTCCCCCACTCGCACTCAGTCTCTCTCTCAAAAATAAAATAAAAACATAAAAAAATAAATAAAAAAAATCTCAACAAAGCAGAGATAGAGGGAACATACCTCAACACCATAAAGGTCGTATACAAAAGACCCGCAGCTAATAAGCTAATATCCTCAATGGAGAAAAACTTAAGAGCTTTATGGTCAGGAACAAGAGAGGATGTCCATTCTCACCACTGTTATTTAACATAATACTAACGTAATACTGGAAGTCTAAGCCTCTGCAATCAGAAAATGAAAGGAAAGAAAAGGCATCCAAATTGGCAAAAATAAAGGCAAACTTTCATTATTTGCAGACAACATGATACTCTATGTAGAGAACCCAAAAGATTCCACCAAAAAATTGCTAGATCTCACAAACAAATTCAGCAAAGTCAGAGGATTCAAACTCAACATACGGAAATCTGTGGCATTTCCATACACTAATAATGAAGCAGCAGAAAGAAATCGAGCAACTGATACCATCTATAATTGCACCAAAAGCCATAAGATATCTAGGAATAAACCTAACCAAACAGGTAATACATCTGTACTCTAAAAACTATAAAACACTGATAAACGAAATTGAAGAGGACATACAAAAATGGAAAAACATTTCATGCTCATGGATTGGAAAAACAAATACTATTAAAATGTCTATATTACCCAAAGCAATAGACACATTTAATACAATCCCTATCAAAATAATATCAGAATTTTTCACAGAGCTTGAAAAAATATTCCTAAGATTTGTATGGAAAAGACCCAAATAACCAAAGCAATACTGAAAAAGAAAACCAAAGCCTGAGGCATCACAACTCTGGACTTCAAGCTATATTACAATGTAGCCATCAAGACAGTATTGTATTGGCAGAAAAACACATATAGATCCATGGTATCAAACAGAAAACTCAGAAATGAACCTACAACTTTATGGTCAACTAATCTTTAACAAAGCAGAAAAGACTATCCAATGGAAAAAAAGACAGTCTCTTCAACAAATGGTGTTGGGAAAACTGGACAGCAACATGCAAAAGAAGGAAAGTCAACCACATTCTTATACCATACACACAAAAAATTAACATGGATGAAAGAAAGACCTAACGTGAGACAGAAACCCATCAAAATCCTGGAGGAGAACACAGGCAGCAATTTGTTTGATATCAGCCATAGCAACTTCTTAGTAGACACGTCTCCAGAGGTAAGGGAAAGAAAAGCAAAAATAAACTTTTAAAACTTCAACAAAATAAAAAGCTTCTACACAGGGAAGGAAACAATAAAACTAAAAGGCAAACTTCAAAATGGGAGAAGCTATTTGGAAATGACATATCTGATAAAGGGTTAGTAGCCTAAATCTATAAAGAACTCCTCAAACTCAATACCTCCAAAAAACAAATTATCCAGTTAAGACATATGCAGAACACATGAACAGATATTTTTTTCCCCAAAGACAATATACAGATGACTAACAGACACATGAAAAGATGCTCAACATCACTCATCATCAGGGAAATAGAAATTAAAACTACAATGAAATAACACCTCACACTAGTCAGAATGGCTAATGTCAACAATACAAGAAACAGATGCTGGTGAAGATGTGGAAAAAGGGGAATCCTCTTGCACCGTTCATGGGAATGCAAATTGGTGCAACCACCCTGGAAAACAGTATAGAAGTTCCTCAAAGAGTTAAAAATAGAACTACCCTATGATCCAGCAATTGCACTATTAGGTATTTACTCAAAGGATACAAAAATACTAACTCAAAGGGATACATCTACCCTAATGTTTATAGCAGCATTATCAACAATAGTCAACTTATGGAAAGAGCCCAAATGTCCATTAACTGATGAAAGGATAAAGACATTGTGATATATAAATATACAATGAAATATTACAAAGTCATCTAAAAGAATGAAATCTTGCCATTTGCAAAGACGTGGCTGGGGCTAAAGTGTATTATGCTAAGTGAAATAAGACAGTCAGAGAAAGACAAATACCATGTGATTTCACTCATTATATGGAATTCAAGAAAGGAGACAGATGAACATGGGGGAAAAAGAGGCAGGCAAACCATAGAACAGACTATTACCTATAGAGAACAAATTTAGGGTTGTTGGAGGCGAGGTGGGCAGGGAGATGGTGATGGGTATTAAGGAAAAATGTTTTTCCATTTTTGTATGTCCTCTTCAATTTCGTTTATCATCATTACTTGTGATGAGCACTGGGTGTTGTATGTAAACGATAAATCACAAAAATTCTACTACTGAAACTAATATTACACTATATGTTAGTGTAACTGGAATTTAAATAAATCTTAAAAAAATAAAAATATTTTTTAAAAAAGGATAGATGTTTATCGAATGGATTATATATGAAAATAACCATAGTATTTTTCTTTTGGGGGGGAATTGCTTAAATAATGAATATCTTTACTGAACTATTCCTACATTCGCCAACAAACTTCACTTGGTTGAAAGATTAAAAAAAAAAACAAAACGGTATCTTTCTACTCTCTGTCCATCACTTTTCAACAACTCCTCCCAACCAGAGACTTTCTGTTTTCAACAACGTATGTCTGGCACCTAGAGAAGAGCTAGTATAAAGCATTTTATGTGTCACTTTCTCTATATTTTTTTAACAAACTCTAATTTTTATTCTAAATTTGCATATGATAAAACAGAAAGCCCAAGTTTATAGCCAATGCTCCCCTAACATTTCTTTTAAAACAACAGTATTAGTTTTAAGTCTTAGGTCAAAAACTCAGTGACTGTTACCCATAAGTAACATGCCGTGAGTGAGCATGTGTGTGTATCAGTGCATGTATGCTTAGGTAAAATACATATGGTTGCCACAGAATGAACAAAAGTTGGAAATGTATTGGTGGTAACAAACACAATGACTCTTACTAGGTTCCTCTTGTGATTATGATCAAGAGTACATATTTGCTGATAGGTTTAGGGGCTCTTTGGCCAGGGAAGATATCTGTTTCAAAGGGAACATATTTATTACATAGGAAAATGTTAGATCAGAACCAGTGTAAGACCTCAAGGTCTCAGAAACTTTATTTTCATGCATTTTTTTAAAACCTCTAATGTAGAAAAGGTTGATTTCAGTGAAACTTCTGGTTTCTAATTCAATAATCATAATAACTAGTTTTCTTTACTCTTGTAAAAAGTAGTACATAAAACTATTAACACTGAACTATTCTCTACACTATTCCTGTATCTGGGGGAAAAAAAATTCTTAACTTTGATGGCTTGACCTCTTACAGTCCTCACAGTCCTCATAGAAACCTTGCGATAATACTTAAAAAATAAAGATGATGTGTGTAATCCTTTCCTAAAACTTAATTTCCCTAAAAAATGAGTTATATATAAGAGTTTATTAACTCTTGTTACTCTTCCTCTCATGGAAAATTCAAGTTTTAATCAAGTTATTTGTAGAAGGACCAGTTTCTTCCTTTGTCAATAAACTATGTGAATATTGAAAAGGTAAAAACATGTTTACAACATTAGAAGCCATGATAGGGAAAAAGAAAGCTTTAGAATTTTCAAACGTAGAAAACAACAAATTTGTTTATAAAACGATTCTTACCATATTGAGCAATCTGAATCATGAAAGTAGTGATTGACAGTATGCACAAATTAAAGTTGAGATGTAAGTAACAGGATGGTCAAAGTAAAGATGAAGAACCTTACGGAAGCTATTTGTCTGTTTATTTATTTATTTTGAGAGAGAGAGAGAGAACACTCGAGTAGAAGAGGAGTAAAGAGAAGAGGGAGAGAGAATCCCAAGTGGGCTCTGCACTAACTCACAAACTGTGAGATCATGACCTGAGCTGAGGTAGGATGCTTAACTGACTGAGCCACCCAGGTGCCCCTATAAAAGCCATTTTAAAACCAAACCAAAAGGAAAGTAATTCTGGTAAAAATCATTTCATCAATTTAATTTTTATGTTCTTCGTATCCTCCTTACTGTCTAAATTTCTTATCAGAAGCATGGATTATTTTGGTAAGCAGAACAAGAAAAAAAAATATTTCCTTTCAGGGAAAAAAAAAATAAAGGTCAACTTGCTGCAACCTATAAACCAGAAAGTAGACAGCACTAAGTTAGTTAAGAAAATAGCAAGAATAAACAGAATCCTGTGCTACTTAATATATGCATTGCTCAAAATACATCTTTTAAATCAGCTTTATGAAACTAAAAATACATAAAAATCCAGAACCATATAGAGCTAGAGCTCATATATCTTAGATACTATTGTTTTCTTCCAAATAAGACATCTAAAATAACATTTTCCTTTTGCTTTAATCACAAGGAAACACACAATAAGCCAACTTGCATTAACAAGGTTGATAAAAGCCATCACTCCTAGGTGAATTCCAGATCTAGTATGAATTTCATGGTTAGTTTAATAACACAGTGTTTCTCAACCTTCATATTCTGTATTCTTAGTGCTCCCTAAGTCTGTGGGAGAAAAACAAAGGCGATGTTACAGTGGGACCTATACAGAGCCTGCTGCCTCTTATCTATGCCAAAGCCAAAGCTGGGTATATCCCTGGGAATGGGTCAAACATGCAAATGCATCCACCATGTGTGCTGTCAAAGAAAAGGGTTGTGAACTACTGATTGTCTAAATATTCTGTTCTTAACAAAAAACAAGAGGGCATCTTGCAACACAGAGAACCTCAGAGCTGTTCAACTACTTTTCACTATGCTTTTGTGCTTTGTTGTCTTCAGAGTCCTTCTTTTTGCTACCTTGCTTTTATTTCTCATAGACAAGTAGTGTGTTTTTCTCATACCATTGCAACATATAACTATATAAGCCAAACTGACATTAAGGAATTCAACTCACATAAGTTTACAAACTTAGCTTTGTATCCCTAGAGAAAACATGATAGATTGATAGATTTTACCCAAGCTTTAACATCTATCAGGAGCAGGCACCTGAGTGACTCGGTTGGCTAAGTGTCCAACTCTTTTTTTTTTTTTTTAATTTTTAACATTTATTCTTTCTTGAGAGAGAGTGCGAGAGCGTGAGCAGGGGAGGGGCAGAGAGAGAGGGAGACACCGAACCGAAGCAGGCTCCAGGCTATGCGCTATCAGCACAGAGCCCGACGCAGGGCTCAAACTCACAGCCTGCGAGATTATGACCTGAGCTGAAGTTGGACACGTAAACCACTGAGCCACCCCGGCGCCCCAGTAAGTGTTCAACTCTTGATCTTGGCTCAGGTCATGATCTTGTGGTTCATGGGATCGAGCACCATGTTGGGCTCTGCACGGAGAGCACTGAGCCTGCTTGGGATTCTCTTACCCTCTCTTTCTGCCCCTCTCTGACTTACACACTCTCTGGCTCTCTCAAAACAAACAAACAAACAAACAAATCTTAAAAGAACCTTTCAGGAGGAACAAAATGCATAGGAACGAAATGCATAGGAACAGAAGCTCAAGTTTAATTTGCAAGGTTGACAGACTAATTTTCTTAATCTCACTAATTACAGATCATATAAGAGGGTATTTAAAAAAACTTTTTGCATTGGTCAAGGCAATTTTATTAGTATATTTCTGTAGCTAAGATGATCTCCTCCCCAGGAATGTTACCAGCAGAAATATTCTGTCTGAAAGTTCAACTGACTGACCATAAATAAGTATCAGCGTGTTTACTGAGGCCTTAAAAATACCAGTTCCAAAGTTTACATTCCAAAGAAAATTATCTTCTCCCCAGCAACTATTCAGAAATATAGCAATATTTCTTTTCTCATGTAAGGTTTAACATTGTTAGATCTCCAATATAAAACAGAAACTGTATTGGAAATAAGTAGAACAGTGGCATGTGGCCAGAGTATTTAAGTTAAAATGTAGAAACAGAAAACCAAATTCTTCTGATTCATACTTGATTTATCTATACCATCCAGACAGTGCCTTAGTTTGCTGGCCTTAAGAGCCTATTTCACATATTAAAATATTTATATCCTAAAAAGACACTCCATAGTGGTTTTTATTTCTACTTTAGGAGTACAATGAAAATAAGAGTACAATGAAAATTAATGTTTGTTTTCACCTGTATTTGGTTCTTAAAAGAAATACATCTAAACTCACAAAAGAGACAAACAAGAAAGACAATTCCAGGGAGGGGAATAAGGTACTGCACTAGATTTCAGACAATAGCAGCTTCTAATCTTGATACATCCGCCTCTGTGAGAAGACCACTACAGGTTGACAGTAAAGTTCTGATATTGAAAACATCATGAAGGGTGGGAAGACTCTAATCAGAATTTGGCTGTCAATTCATTAGTTATTTGGGACCACTCCACTATACCGAAGAATGTGAATTCGTATATGCATATGAAAATTAACACGGTTTGGAAATTATATTACTTTATATAACAAAGGCTCATGCAGTGCTTATTTGTGCTAATCTATTCTAAGAGCTCAGCAAATACTAATTTCCTTAAAACTCATAACAACCTTATGAGATAGATACTATTGTTATTCCCTTTTTATAAAGGAATAAACTGAAATCATTTAACCAGTAGGTAAATGTGAGTATTTAACCAGTAGGTAAATGGAAGAACCAGGATTCAAACAGAAAGTCTGGCTTTAAGGGTCTCTACTCTTAACAACTACACTGTGCTACCTCTCAGAACATAATATGTTAAAACATAAAATTAAGATCAAGATTAATTGTTCATTCAATAAGTGTTTATTACTCGAAAAGCTTATTTTAGGGTTAATTCCTTCTATTTTTAAATGCACCTGAAGAATATGGATCTATGCATATAGGACCATGATTAAAGACTGTAGATTCAAGAATGAGTATTTTCAAATTCTAACATAGTCAAATAGATTACTTAAGAAAAATATGCACACTGTGCATCCCATTTTCTTTATTTTTTTAATGTTTATTTATTTTGAGAGAGAGAAAGAGCAAGAGAGCAAGCATAAGCGGGGAGGGGGAGAGGCGGGGAGTAGGGAGAATCCCAAGTAGGCTCCCTGCTGTCAGTGCAGAGCCCAATGTAGGGCTCAATCTCACAAACTGTGAGACTGTGACCTGAGCCAAAGTCAAGAGTCAGATGCTTAAGAGACTGAACCACCAGGCACCCCCTATTTTTCTTTTAAAAATCCAGATGTGGGGTACCTGAGTGGCTCAGTCGGTTAAGCGTCTGACTATAACTCAAGTCACTGTCTCACGGTTGGTGAGTCTGAGCCCCGCATCTGGCTCTGTATTGACAGCTTGGAGCTTGGAGCCTGCTTCAGACTCCGTGTCTCCCTCTCTCTTTCTGCCTCCCAACTCACGCTCTTTCTCTCTCAAAAAAAAAAATAAATATTAAAAAGAAAAAACTAAAAAAAAATCTGGATGGGAAAGCTAAAAGTTTGAAAGATATGGCTGTTTACAGATACATGTGCATTTGTATGAAATAATGTAAGGATACCAGTGTAAGCATAATTATATGACAAGTTTATGACTTTCAAGTGTACATGAATTAAAGACTGCAAGAGTCATTTAAAAAAACAGTTGAAACTAGTTTGGTTTCTTGAGTAGGCTACATATACTTTCTTGTTTATGCTATCATTTGTTTAGCAAACTGTTCACATACAAACTAAAAACATTCAGATTATTATGAATCCTGACTTGAGATTAAAATCAGTGAAATTTTACCATATAGAAGTGGCATCTTTGGACAAAAGTCTTATTCTATTTCATTATAATAAGCAAGTGAGAACCTACTGCTTATACTCTTACAGCTATCATGAAACAAGACAAGGAATTTTATAAAAACACAGTTTTTGAACATTCCCTACCAAAGTGGAAGACAAATTTATGAAAAAATTGGAAATGAACAGCTTCATGACAATTCTGTGCAATTATGCTAACTGAAACACTGTGGAACAAAAAACAACATAAACAGGGGAATAGTAGAGAATACATGGAAACCCAGGTACATTACATAGACTTACACTTGCTAACAAGTAAAGACTTAGATCTTTGTAATTTGGCTACATTCAAGGTTCTTGTTTGTTTCTTGAGTTGGCTTGAAAACAGACACACTTCACATTATTTCTATTAGACTTTACACAATAGTACATTGGTTCCAAAGAGATAGTTCAAGAATTCTTTTGAATGATCCTTAAAAAGTTAGTCTATACAATAACACAGTGTTACCTTTCAATTTAATCAAACTAAAATCTCAGCTCCAAACATTGGACTTAATTTAAATATCATTCTTGCCCTATATGAAGCCAGTCATCTTTCACTCTAACACAAGTTATTAGAATTATTTTAAGATCTGGAGTAGTATATGTTATGTAACCTGGGGAAAAAACAACTGGGCAAGTTTTTTGTACCTACTTATGAAGATAATGTAGTATTTGAAATTTTTGCATTGAAAGGGGCTATTATTAAAATAGAAACAAACTTATAATTTGTGTAGCCAACATAATTCTAATATATTTATGAGAGCCACAATAAATGCTCTAGCACCACACACTTATATATGTTTTAATAAGAAGTTGTTCTCAAATTAATAGTCTTTTCCTGTCACAACCTGAGGAATAATGCAGACAAGGACACAAAAGCATTCCACTTCTTTATTAATGACAATGCTCAATGATCTGTGAATAACCTGGAAAAAAATGAAGAGTATTAAGTTACTTTACCAATCTATCCATCCATCACCAGAGAACAGGTTTCAAAATGATGGATTATCTCACCACCCTGCTGTTTATCCCATATAATATTCTCTCCTCAAGGGAAAAATAAACAAATGATCATACAAGCATAATCATGCTTACCTTCTATACCTTATGTATCATTTCTATGCCAACATCAACTATTAACTAGAGGGAAAACTGTCTTTAAAATTGTATACAAAAGGTTCAGAAAATGAGGTATACTGCTCTGCTTATTTTACCCTTCATGATTCTACAATTTATAAAAACTATTCAAACAACAGAACTCCAACATTTGGGAAACAAGCTTTTGGTTAACCTATTCAACATTGCTCTTCTAATTTAATGAGGGCAGTTCTCAATTAAGATGATACAGTGCAGTGGTTCCTAACCTTCTTGGGAGGTGACAGATTCTCTTGATATATTGATAAAACTATGAACTCCCTTCCTAGAAAAATGCAGCCACGTTTATCACACACACAAAACTTGGCATGCAATTTCTGAGTATTTACCCCAAAACCAAGATGACCGATTACAGGTATTGGATGCCAGGTTAAAGACTCTGCATTTGAAGAACTTCTCTTACTATATACTCAGCCTTCCAATGCTGTCTGTTTTAAACTGTCGGATACGTGTTTTTAAAAGGATGGCTCTAAGTCTGCTTATGTTATAACTGAAAATGGCCAAATAAAAAAATATCTGCATATGAAATTATATTTCTTATATAATAAAGACATGTTAATTTTAGTATGGTGACACTGACAATAGGAAAATAGTTAAATAAACTGTTATATACATCCATATACTAGATAGCTATTCAGCCATTAAAATTTTATAAGGATGCAAGTATATACACACATATAGATACCTATGTAAGCATGGAAAAGATGGTAAGATATACAACTGAACGATGGTTAACTCTTGGGGTGGGATTTGAGGGTCGGAAACAAGGCTTGTATTTCTTTATAAAAGTGAGTGTGCTTGTTTTTTTTTTTCAGTATTTTAATTTTTTCTCTACTAAGATGATATGTTACTCAAGAATTTGCTTTTTAATGGCTATTTAGCATCTTCTGTAAGTAAGGAACTTTGCTAAATTACCTGAATAAGTTATTCCACTGATTCAAATGTCAAATTTTTTAAAAATGTCTTGTCCTTAATTTTTTTACATAGTTCCAGATTATAGAGCCAAAAACTGAGTAATAAGATTTTAAGAAAGATTGGCAAGAGTACTTTATTCTCCCCGCCTTTCAACATTTTAGCTACAGTTGACTATACCAATTCGATACATACTGAATTGGACTAAACCATTATTTCTCAAACAGGGATTGCTTTGTCTATAGGATATTTGACAATGTCTGGAGACATTTCTGTCTGTCACAAATAGGTGGGTGAAGTAGGTGGGCAGAGGCCAGGGATACTGCTAAACATTTTATTACGTATAGGACAGCCCATCCCCTCAACACGGCAAAGAATTATCCTGCCAAAATGTCAAATATCCTGTCAAAGATGAAACTGAGAAATTCTGGCCTAAACCAAAAGCCTCAAAATAATTCTTTACCTCACATACATGGGCCATGTTCAATGACAGGAGGGATCAGACCTCTGATGGTACTTGGCTCAGAGTAGAACCCAATCTTATTGCTCTTTTCTGGAAATGGATAGGTTAACTGAGCAGTCTGAGATTCCTGATGTTCCAGCAAACCATCATCTTATATACCTTGATTAAATTAATTTCATATTGTCTCTATTTATGCTCTTTCTGATCATTTCTGAGTACAAATGTCATTCATACCTATGTGACACCCTCTGAAACCTGATGAAACATATTTTCTTATTCTGTAATTGGTCCATGAATGAACATTTTCTTTCTTCAACTGAAGTAAACACTCCTGACATTAACATCAAAGTCTGTCTATGTCATATTCTTTTTCATATACATCTACATACCTAAAAGAGTACTAGTCAGAGTAAGTAAGCTTTAAAAATTTGCTGTTGAATTAAATGGGAAGAAATGAAAATAATCAAATTTATAAGAAATGACATGGATGCTTCTTCACAAGATAACTGTCACTGACTAAATCCTTTTCTTCTTGTTGCTCAGAATTAGGCCCAGAGAGCAATTCCCCTGGTTATTTACTCTTTAGTTGTGTTCCCTAAACAACTAGCAGCACTTGGAAACTTACTAGAAATGCAAATTTTCAGGCCTCATATCAGATCTAAAAGTCAGAAACTCTCGGAATGGGGCCCAGTAATTGTGTTAAATTCTGACACAGATGAAAGCTTGAGAAATACTGCTTTATCATTTCTTTTACAAAATTTTTTTGCAGCAACTCATAAATACCTACAATTCATTAATTTATCTATCAATACTTAATGAAGGACTAATATACACCAGACATTGCATTGAGGGAATCTTATAATATCTCCTAATATAATGGTTTTATAAAAAAAAATTATGATTATATTTAGTAGACAAAAGACTATTCAGTTGATTAAACTGGGGTCAGAAAACCTACCACCTATTTTGTAAATAAAGTTTTTGGAACACAGCCAAGTCCATTCTTTTCCATATTGTCTATGACTGTGCATAGTTTTGATGGAAACTACATGTCTTGCAAAGCCAAAACTATTTACTATCTGACCCTTTACAGAAAAAACTTGTTGACCCACTATATTAGAACACCAAATCTGACTCACTCCCTAATTTGGCTTCATACTTACCCTGATGGCAATTTACAACAATAGTAGCAGCAGTAGTTGTAATAATCATACTAACAGTGACAGTAATGACAGCTAACACTTATGTAGTACTTCTGTTATAAGACAATCAATGTTTTAAGCACTTTCTAGATATTAATTCATTTTAATCCTTACAACCTATGAAGTAGATGCTATTATTATCCCCATGAAAAATGAAGAGACTGGAGCACAGAGAGGTTAAATAACTGGCCCAAGGGTACACAGCTAGTAAATGGCAGAACCAGGACTTGACCCCGATTGGTCTTGTTCTAAAATGTACCCTCTTGTTCATTATAATATACTTAACTACTTTTTCACAATACTAGAGCATAATTATCTGCTTATATCTATCCCAAGAGGTGCCTGTAAATTCCAGTTCCAATAGCAACATTTTCCAACTTTTCTCATTGCTCTCCAGACTTTACACTCCAGAAGCACCTTTGTTATAAACTCTTTAGGACCTCTCCTTTTTATAAGTGCTTAAGGAATGATCATCTGAGTAAAAAATAAAGAATGTTTTTTTTGTGTGTGTGTAAATTCATTACATTAGTCCTCAATCCTTGTTTTTATTTTTTTTATTTTTTTTTAATTTTTATTTTAAATTTTATTTATTTTTAAATTTATATCCAAGTTAGCTAGTATATAGTGCAACAATGATTTCAGGAGTAGATTCCTTAATGCCACTTACCCATTTAGCCCCACTCACAACCCCTACGGCAACTCTCTGTTTGTTCTGTATATTTAAGAGTCTCCTATGTTTTTGTCCCCCTCCCTGTTTTTATATTATTTTTGCTTCCCTTCTCTTAGGCTCACCTGTTTTGTATCTTAAATTCCTCATATGAGTGAAGTATTATGATATTTGTCTTTCTCTGACTAATTTCGTTTAGCATAAACCGTCTAGTTTCATCCACACAGTTGCAAATGGCAAGATTACATTCTTTTCGATTAACGAATAATAGTCCATTTTATGTAATACCATATCTTCTTTATCTATTATCGATGGACATTTGAGCTCTTTCCATACTTTGGCTATCATCAATAAAAACATTGGGGTACATGTGCCTCTCAATCCTTGTTTTAGGTCCTGGATGACTATGAAAATGCGATGAAACTATGAATTCTTTTATAAACATACACATACAGCATTTTGTATGTAAATTCCAAGGACCCTTTGACCCTAGTTATGGAGCTTTGGCATATCTCAATGCAGATCTACTCAGCTGCAGTGTTGCAAAACAACAGTGTGTAGTGATCCACAATGAAAATATTTCTTACTTAAATATATGATTTGTATACTCAATGTTCATTTAATTAATGTTTCTATTGAATTCACTTTGGCAAATATTTAACATTCAATTTCAAAATATTTCAGGCTCAATTCAATAATCAAGTTTACACATACACAATTTGGACTGATCAAATATACCAATTAGATATAAGTTCAGTTCCTACATGTATAATTTAGGTGTTATCATGGATTTCTACCTATCACACTGTGGGAGGGAAACCAATGGTGTTGGGAGCATGAAATAGAGGAATGCAAACCAGCCACGGAAACATATAAAATCTAACTGCAACTGGGCTCATCTGCATTATTGTTTATCAAATGCACACATACAAGTTATTGGGGTGAAGGGGAAATTTATTGGTTCATGATCTGTTTTTCCCTTTACCTTTATCTATTAGGTAAAATGGGGGAAGTTGAAAGAATTTCTTTCTTCATATAAACTGGTATTTCCTACTGGGCACAAAACAGGAACATGTTTCTAGAATACTGTAAGAATGGCCCTGTTTCGAAGGAGGGGGCAAACATGGCAGAGGAGTAGGGGAACCTGGTATTCCCCGTGTCTTACAAACTAAGAAGGAACGAAATGAAAGGACTCTCAACTCCAAGAGTCTGAGAGGAAAGGTGTTGGAGTCTACAAGGACTAGAATGCGAAATCCAGTAAGAGCCCCAAGGAAGCGGGAGTGCAATCTGGGGGAGATAAAACGAGCAGCAGAGGTACCGAACAGAGGGGAGGGAGATCCTTCTGTGGAAAGAAAAAGGGAAGAGGAATCTGGGAAAATGGAAAGCGGGCCACATCCGAACGAAAGAAAAAAAGGACAAAGAGAGAGACCACCATCCAGTCCCTAACTGCAGGGCTTTTGAAGAGAAGTTCCTTTGCTAACAGCAGAACTCTTAGCAGAACTCTCCTTGCAGTAGCCCCAGCAACGGTGGCCCAGTCATCCCGTGTCACACACAGGCGCAGAGCGGCCTCTAGATAGCTTCTACCCCAGGGACACAATATACAGCGAAACCCAGTGTAGCAGGCTAAGAGAGTCAAACACTCAGATAAGAGTGAGGCATGCGACCTCCCAACAAATCACACTACACCTACATCCCGGGCAGCATGAGGACTGAAACAAAGGGGTGAATACTGACTCCGGGACTGGGAAGAAGGGACTGAGTTACACCACTGGTGTCTTGCACACCCACAAAATCCACACCCAGGAATCCATCTACGTGAAAGTGGAAGTGGGACCCACCAACACCAAACAATGCCACTCCCCATAGGAGAGATATCCTTCGGCAGAAGCCATAGACAAAGAAACCAGATTGCTGCCTGGAGATACTCCAGGGTGACCTCAGGAAACAATCTAAAATACACCTAGCCAAATGAGGAAATGGAAGAAATCTCCTAAAAAAACTTACAGGAAGTAGTTGCAGCTCAAGAATTGATGAAATCAGATATGAGCAACATAACAGAACATGAATATAGAATGATAAACATGAAACAAATTGCTGGGCTTGAAAAAAGCATAGAAGAATGAAGGGGGTCCCTCGCTGCAGAGATCTAGGACTTTAAAAACGGTCAGGAGGAATTAAAAAATGCTTTAAAAGAGGTACAAAACAAATTGGAGGCGGCCACAGCACATTTGAAGAGGCAGAAGAGAGAGTAAGTGCATCAGAAGAAAATTCATGGAAAAAGAGGAACCAGAGAAAAACAAAGAGAAGCTGATTCAGGAACAGGAAAGGAGAATTCGAGAACTGAGCAATGCATTTAAATGGAACAATATCCTTATCATAGGAATTCCAGAGGAAGAAGAGAGAGAGAGAAAGGAGTCGAAGGGGTATTTGAACAAATCATCAATGAGAAATTCCCCAACATGAGGAAGTAAACGGGCATAGAAATCCAAGAGACACAGAGAACTCCCCTCAGATGTAATTTGAATAGACCTTCTGCATGACACATCACAGTTAAACTGGCAAATTACAAACACACAGAGAGAATTCTGAAAGCAGCTAGGGAAAAAAGGGCCCTAACATACCAAGGTAGACACATAAGGGTTGTAGCAGACTTATCTACAGAAACATGGCAAGCCAGAAAGGAATGGCAGCATATCTTCAATGTGATTGATGAACAGGAAGGATATGCAACCAAGAATCCTGTAACCGGCCAGCTTGTCATTCAGTATAGAAGGAGAGATCAGGTTTTCCCAAACAGACAAAACCTGAAGGAATTCATCACAAATAAATCAGCACTGCAAGAGATCCTGAGGGGTACTCTATGAAGGAAAGGTTGCAAAGAACGCAAACTACCAGAGATATCCTTACAAGCATGAAACTTACAGATAACACAATGACTCTAAACGCATATTTTTCAATATTAACACTGAATGTAAATGGACTAAATGCTCCAATCAAAAGACAAAAGGTAACAGAATGAATTAAAAAACAAACCCATCTATTTGCTGTCTTCCAGAGACTCATTTTAGACCTGAGGACGCCTTCAGGTTGAAAGTGAAGGGATGGAGAACAATATACCACACTACTGGAAGTCAGAAGAAAGCTGGAGTAGCCACACTTATACGGGACAAACTAGACTTTAAAGTACATGATGTAAGAAGAGATGAATAAGTGTGTTATATAATCATCACAGGGAATCTCCAGCAGGAAGAGCTAACAATTATAAATATCTATGCGCCAAATTTGGGGACACCCAAATTTGAAAAATAATTAATTACAAACACAAGCAACCTTATCCATAAAAATGTCCTAATTCTAGGGTACCTTAACACTCTACTCTCAGCATTGGATAGATCCACTAAACAGAAAATCACTACAGAAACAAAGGCCCTGAATGACGCTTTGGAACAGATGGGCCTAACTGACATCTTCAGTGTCCTTAATCCAGAAGCAAAGGTATTTACATTCTTCTCAACTGCACACGGGATATTTTCCATGATGGACCACATTCTGGGGCATAAGGAAAATCTTAGTAAATATATAAGAATTAAGATCATACCCTGCACACTTTCAGAACACAATGCTTTGAAACTTGTAATCAACCAGAGGAAAAAGTCTGGAAAACCCCCACAAACATGGAGGCTAAAGAACAACCTACTAAAAAACGAATGGGTGAACCAAGCAATCAGAGGAAAAATTTAAAAAATACATGCAAACAAATGAAAATGAAAATAAGACAATCCAAACGCTTTGGGATGCGGCAAAGGGAGTCCTGAGAGGGAAATATATTGCAGTCCAAGCCCATCTCAAGAAAAAAGAAAAATCACTAACACAAATTCTAACAGCACGCCTAAAGGAATTAGAAGCCGAACGGCTAAGACAACCCAAACCCAACAGAAAGGGAGAAATAACAAAGATCAAGGCACAAATTAATAACATGGAAATCGAAAAAGTAGTGGGACAGATCAATGAAACCAAGAGCTGGTTAACTGAAAAAATGAACAAAATTGATAAACCTCTAGCCAGTCTTCTCAAAAATAAAAGAGAGAGAACCCAAATAGATAAAATCACGAACAAAAAGGGAGTGATTACAATCAATTCCTCAGAAACTCAAGCAACTGTTAGAGAATACTATGAAAAATTATATGCCAACAAATATGACAATCTGGAAGAAATACACAAATTCCTAAAGAGCAACACACTACCAAAACTCAAATGGGAAGAAATAGAAAAATTGAACAGACCCATAACTAGTGAAGAAATTGAATCAGTTATCAAAAATCTCCCTACAAATAAAAGCTCTGGAACAAATGGCTTCCTGCAGAATTTTACCAGACATTTAAAACAGAGTTAATTCTTATCCTCCTCAAGCTATTCCAAAAAACTGAGACAGAAGGAAAACTCCCGGACTCATTCTATGAAGCCAGCATCACTTTGATTCTCAAAACAGATAAAGATCCAGCAAAAAAAAGAGAATTACAGGCCAATATCCCTGATGAATATGGATGCAAAATTTCTCAACAGGATACTAGCAAATCGAATCCAACAGCATATAAAAAGAATTATTCACCATGATCAAATAGGATTCATCCCTGGGTTGCAGAGCTGGTTCAATATTCCCAAATCAATCAACATGATAAATCACATTAGCAAAAGAAAAGATAAGAACCATATGATCCTGTCAATAGATGCAGAAAAAGCATTTGACAAAATACAGCACCCTTTCTTAATAAAAACCCTCGAGAAAGTCGGGGTAGAAGAAACATATTTAAACATCATAAAAGCCACATATGAAAAGCCCACAGCTAATTTCATCCTCAATGGGGAAAAACTGAGAGCCTTACCCCTGAGATCAGGAACACGACAGGGGTGTCCACTCTCATCACTGCTATTTAACATAGTGCTGGAGGACCTACCATCAGCAATCAGACATCGAAACAAAATAAAAGACATCAAGATTGGCAAGGAGGAAGTCAAACTTTCACTTTTTGCAGATGACATGATACTTTACATGGAAAACCTGATGGAATCCACTAAAAGCCTATTAGAACTGATCCATGAATTCAGCAAATTTGTAGTATACAAAATCAATGTATAGAACTCGGTGGCATTTCTATATACCAACAATGAAGCAAAAGAAAGAGAAAGAAGTGAATCCCATTCAAAATTGCACCAAAAACCATCAAATACCTTGGAATAAACCTAAACAAGGATGTAAAAGATCTCTATGCTGAAAACCATAAAAATCTTATAAAAAGGAAATTGAGGAAGACACAAGGAAATGGAAAAACATCTCATGCTCATGGACTGGAAGAATAAATATCGTTAAAATGGCAATACTACCCAAAGCAATCTACACATTCAATGCAATCCCAATCAAAATTGCACCAGCATTCTTCTCAAAGCTAGAGCAAACAATCTTAAAATTTGTATGCATCAGCAGTCCTGGATCTCTTGGGTAGATTTCTAACAGTGCTGTTGCTGGGTCATACGGTAAGTCTATCTTCATTTTTTTTAGGAACCTCCACAGAGTTCTCCAGAGTGGTTGCACGAGTTTGCACTCCCACCAACAGAGGATGGAACTGGAGGATATTATGCTGAGTGAAATAAGTCAGGCAGAGAAAGACAGATGCCATATGTTCCCATGCATAGTTAGGCTTTGGAAGACCTAGCAGAGAACCAGGGGGGAAGGGAAGAGGGGAAGGGGAAAAAAAAAAGCCACAGAGAGGAAGGAAGACATGACATGAGAGACTCTCAAAGAATAAGGAAGAACTGAGGGGAGAGATGGATGTGGGAGGGGGGAGTGTGGGTGGTGGGCACAGAGGAGGGTGCTCGTTGGATTGAGCACTGGGTGTTGTATAGAAACCAATTTGACAATAAACTATTAAAAAAAATTTGTATGCAACCACAAAAGACCCCGAATAGCCAAAGTAATACTGAAGATGAAAACCAAGGTGGGAGGCATCACAATCCCAGACTTTAACGTCTACTCCAAAGCGGTAATCATCAAGACAGTATGGTACTGGCACAGAAAAAGACACATAGACCAATGGAATAGAATATAAAACTCAGAAATGGACCCACAAACATGCGGCCAACTAATCTTTGACAAAGCAGGAAGGAGTAACCAATGGAAAAAAGACAGCCTCTTTAACAAATGGTGCTGGGAGAACTGGACAGCAACATGCAGAAGAATGAAACTAGACCAGTTCCTTATACCACTCACAAAAATAAACTCTAAATGGATAAAGAACCTGAATGTGAGACAGGAAACCATCAAAACCCTAGAGGAGAAAGTAGGAAAAAACCTCTTTTACCTAAGCCGCACCGATTTCTTACTCGATACATTTCCAAAGGCAAGGTAATTAAAAGCAAAAATGAACTACTGAGACTTCATCTAGATAAAAAGCTTTTGCACTGCAAAGGAAACAACCAACGAAACTAATAGGCAACCAACGGAAATGGAAAAGATAATTGCAAACGATGTATCGGATAAAGGACTAGTATGTAAAATCTCAAAGGAACTTACCAAACTCTACACCTGAAAAATGAATAATCCAGTGAAGACATGAGCAGAAGATATGAATAGACACTTCTCCAAAGAAGACGTCCTGATGGCTAACATGCACATGAAACAATGCCCAGTGTCACTCATCATCAGGGAAATACAAATCAAAACCACACTGAGATACCACCTCACACCAGTCAAAGTGGCTAAAATGAACAAATCAGGAAACTGTAGATGCTGGCGAGGATGTGGAGAAACAGGCACCCTCTTACACTGTTGGTGGGAATGCAAACTGGTGCAGCCACTCTGGAGAACTGTGTGGAGGTTACTTGATAAAATGAAAATAGAGCTACCCTATGACCCAGCAATAGCACTGCTAGGAATCTACCCAAGAGACACAGGAGTGGTGATGCATAGGGGCACGTGTACTCCGATGTTTATAGCAGCACTTTCGACAACAGCCAAATCATGGAAAGAGACTAAGTGTCCATCAACTGACAAATGGATAAAGAAGAAGTGGTAATATATACAATGGAATACTATGCGGCAATGAGAACGAATGAAATCTGGCCATGTGTGGCAACATGGATGGAACCGGAGGGTATTATGTTGAGTGAAATAAGTCAGGCAGAGAAAGCCAGATACCATATGTTTCCACCCATAGGTGGACTTTGCAAGACTTAACAGAAAACTAGAGGGGAGGGGAAGAGGGGAAGGAAAAGAGACACAGAGAGGGAGGGAGACAAAACATAACAGACTCTTAACAACTAAGAACAAACTGAGGTTTGAGCGGGGTATGGGAGGGGTGAGTGTGGGTGACGGGCAATGAGGAGGCCACTGTTGGTATGAGCACTGGGTGTTGTATGGAAACCAATTTACAATAAAAAGTTTCAAAAGAAAAAAAAATGGCCCTTATTCTCATCTACTTTTTTTATTTTTTTTGGAAAGTGACTATGTCATCATAGTAAGAAAAGAAGTCATAGCAAATTACAAGTTGTTAAAAGCTGACAATGACCACAAATATTTTTAAAACCCTCCAAAATAAGAATATTTTTTATTAATTATCTACTTTTAACTTTTCAGAAAGTGCTTAAAAATCATGTAAGAGGTAAGTTATGAAGAATGCATACCAGCATATCTGGTTTCTAGACTCAACCTATTTTTATCTTTCCTCGTTTATAAAATTAGACAACCAATCAAAACAATATAGAAGCATTCTTTTAATTCTAACGATATTTTTTGTTATATTACTACCAGAATAGTATGGAGATTTTTACAAGAAAAGAAATTAAGGAAAATGCTGATAAAGGGGGAAAAAGTAATGAACTGGTAAAGTATCTAGACCTATAATCTAACCCATACTTAAGGAGTGGAAAGGCATCTCTAGAGTTGGTGTTTCCATTATGCTCTCTGGTCCTTTCTAGGGTTTGTTACTTTTGGTCTTTTTTTTCCCCCTCAACTCAGAGTCCCCCTTAAAATTTATTGCAAGGCTGGTTTAGTGGTCACAAATTCCTCTTCATCTTTCCTTCTATTCTGAATGACAGCCTTGCTGGATAGTGTCTTCTTGGCTGCATATTTTTTCCCATTTATAGCACGTTGACTATACACTGCCACTCCTTTCTAGCCTCCCTAGTTTTTATAAACACATCTGCAATGAACGTGATCTGTCTTCTCTTGTATGTTAAGGACTATTTTTTCACCTTGCGGCTTTCAGGATTCTTTCCTTGTCTGTGTATTTTGTGAATTTGACTATGATATGCCTTTTTGATGGCGGATTTTGTTGAATCTAATGGCGGTGCTCTTTACTTCTTGGATTTGAATGTTTTTGTCCTTCCCCAGATTAAGGAAGTGTTCAGCTACAATTTACTCATATAAACCTTCCTCCCCCCTTTCTCTCTCTTCATCTTCTGGGAGACCTATGAAACGAATGTTTTTCCATTCTAATACTCTAAGTTTACTTTTGTGATCCATTTTGTTTCCCTCTTCTTTTCACCTTCATTATTTTCAATAATTGTATTTACTCATTCACTCCTCTGCCTTGTCCAATCTTGTTTTTATGGCCTCCATTTGGGTCTGCATGTTGGTTATAACACTTTTAATCTCGACCTGACTTAATAAAGTAGCAGAAAAATAAATCAAGGAATTGATTCTATTTGCAATTGCACCAGAAAGCATAAGATATCTAGGAATAAACCTAACCAAACTGAGTAAAAGATCTGTGCTCTGGAAACTATAAATCGTTTATGAAAGAAACTGAAGAGAACACAAAGAAATGGAACAGAATGACATGCTCATACATTGTTAAAATGTCTATACTACTCAAAGCAATCTACACATTTAATGTAATCCCTATCAAAATATCACCAGCATTTTTCATAGAGTTAGAACAATCCTAACATTTGTATGGAACTACAAAAGACCCCGAAGAGTCAAAGCAATCCTGAAAAAGAAAAACAAAACTGTAGGCATCAGAATTTTGGATTTCATACTATATTACAAAATCTACAGTCATCAAGACAGTATGGTAGTGGTACAAAAATAGATACATAGGTCCAAGGAACAGAACAGAAAACCCAGAAATGGACCCAC
The DNA here is from genome assembly GCA_030068075.1 of Paguma larvata. Taxonomy (NCBI): domain Eukaryota; kingdom Metazoa; phylum Chordata; class Mammalia; order Carnivora; family Viverridae; genus Paguma; species Paguma larvata. The sequence continues at coordinate 66,744,829 of CM057830.1, forward strand.
AGCTATATGTCAATTAATCTTTGACAAAGCAGGAAAGAATATCCAATGGAAAAAAAGTTTCCTCAACAAATGGTGTTGGGAAAATTGGACAGCTACATGCAAAAGAATGAAATTGCACCACTTTCTTACAACATAGATAAAAGGATGGAAGACCTAAATGTGAGACAGAAAGCCATCAAAATCCTAGAGAAGAACACAAGCAGCAACCTCTTTGACATCAGCCAGAACTTCTTAGTAGACACATCACTGAAGGCAAGAGAAACAAAAGCAAACATGAACTAGTGGGACTTCATCAAGATAAAAAGCTTCTGCACAGCAAAGGAAACAATCAACAAAACTAAAAGCCAGCCAATGGAATGGGAGATGTTTGCAAACAACATATTTGATAAAGCATTAGTGTCCAAAACCTATAAAGAACTAATCAAATTCAACACCCAAAAATCAAACAACCCAATTAAGAAATGGGCAGAAGACATGAATAGACACTTTTCCAAAGAAGACATCCAAATGGCTAACACACACATGAAAAGAGCTCAACATTACTTATCATCAGGGAATTACAAATCAAAATCACAATGAAATACCACCTCACACCTTTCAGAATGGCTAAAATGAGGAACACAGGAAGCAACAGGTACTGGCGAGTACACAGAGAAAGGGGAATCCTCTTGCACTGTTGGTGGGAATGCAAACTGGTGCAGCCAGTCTAGAGAACAGTATGGAGGTTCCTCAAGAAAACTAAAACTAGAACTATCCTATAATCCAGCCATTTCACTATTAGATATTTACCCAAAGGATACAAAAATACAGATTCAAAGCTGTACATGGACCCCGATATTTAAAGCAGCATTATCAACAATAGCAAAACTATGGACAGAGCCCAAATGTCCAATGATTGAAGAATGGATAAAGAAGATGTGGTATACATATACAATGGAACATTACTTGACCATCTAAAATAATGAAATCTTGCCACCATCTGCAACAATGTGGATGGAGGATGCATTGTGATAAATGAGACAGGTCAATCAAAGAAAGACAAAGGCCATATGATTTCACTTATTTATGGAAATTAAGAAACAAAACAGACAAACAGATGGGAAGGGGAGTAAGAGGAGAGAGGGAAACAAAACAGAGGAGACTCTTAAAGCCAGAGAACAAAATGAGAGTTGATGGAGGGAGGTGAGTGGGAGTTGGGCTAGGTAAGTGAGGTCTATTAAGGAGGGCACTTGTGATGAGCACTGGGTATTGTATGTTAGTGACGAATCACTGAATTCCACTCTTTAAACCAATATTGCACTATATGTTAACTAAAATTTAAATTAAAAAATAAAAGAAGCCTTCTCAATTTTGCTCTGACTTCACATGCAATTGAATAGGTAATCTCATAAAATTTTTGACTGGCATAATCTTTGGCCAATTTTAATGCTTCTCCTGGTTTTCTAATCTGTTGATCTGGTTAACAAATGTCTCTTAGATTTCTGAAAATTCCCTAAATAAAAAAGGTTGGTTGTTAGAGAATAAAATAGGCAGGTTACTTTGGTCTGAGAGATGTTTGCTACTGAGTTCTCCAAATACAACAATAAACCCTTAGTAATGTGTATGTTTTGTTCTTGAACTTTGGACTAAAGCTGAGGAAAAAGATAAAATAGTATAAAATACCTTAAAACTTATATTAAAAAACAAAGTTCATGATTATAACAAAATCACCATAACATCTTTGTGGCCCCTTGTAGGCATCGTTCTTCAAGCCGTTACTGAATGAAAATATCAAATGGGAGATTCCTTTTCCTATCTTTCCCATGCTATTCCTATAATCTTGGGCAAGTTACTTACATAGTTTGGACTTTGGTGTTCTCTCATTCTCTTTTTAAATGCTGTTAAGTTAGAGATCCACTTGTGTTCCTCAATTTCCTGAGGTAGATCTTGCATCTATTTGATTCTCCACATTCAATACTCAGAAAAATGTCACTTGAGTGTGAAAACCTAATAAAACCTAATAAAAAATATTTGGTGGCGATCTTATGTGCATGTGTATGTACAATATTTATATTACATGTTAAAAGTTAAAAAAAAAAAACTTATCTTTTCTCTTTTAAGAATCCTACTACATTAAATGGAAAAAAAAATTAGGCCATGAAAAAATAGAAGACTGAATTACTCAGTAAATTATCAGTTAAATAGACTCTTTTTACAAAAATCAAGTAACAACCTCTGGGCAGTCTAAGTCTACTTATTAAAAATTGTATGGGGCACCTGGCTGGCTTGCTCGGTTAAGTGTCTGACTCTTGATCTCAGCTCAGGTCATTATCTCACAGTTCATGAGTTTGAGCCCCACACCAGTCTCTGCACTGATGGTGTGAAGCCTGCTTGCGATTCTGTCTCTCCTTCTCTGCCCCTCTCCTCTTTTGTGTGTGCATGCTCTTCTCTCTCTCTTTCAAAATAAATAAATATACTTTAACCAAAAAAAAAGAAAATATTAAAAAAATGTAAAGTTTGATCCTGCTGGTTTTGCTCAATTTCACAGATTATCACATAGTATATGAAACCTATTCTGAACTAGAAAGTATTTCTAAAGGCTACTATGTTACCAACCATACAGATAACAGAAATAAATTAGAGCTTTAAAAGGACTTTTGTTTGGAAGATATATTGTGAGAGTCTAAAAATACATATACTGCATACATATCCTGTCCAGTGTGCCAGAAAAACATATTAACCAACTAATATATGATAGAGGAAATTCTATGGCTTGCTAGACTAGAAAAAATATATAGGTTTCAATGACTTTTCTTCCAAAATGGTTCAATTTATGATATTAATGAGTAGTAGCTAGTACAATAAATAAGCTTCATATTCTTTACTCAAAATAATCTACCTATTTAAATCGATAAAAACCTCAAAGAGCATTTATTCATGAAAGTTATCTCTAGTAGTTAAAATATTATATACTGTTTATGCAGAATTCACTTAGAATACAAGGATATGACTTACAAATGTCTTTGAATCCTCATATAAATATGCATCCTATTCATAACAGTAGCCTTGATGAGTACCCACTGTAACTGACTGAGAAATGCTTAAGGGGCTTATACTAAACCAGAATATAAACTGTGGTTAGAAATCACAGAACAGGTGACACTTAATTCTGATAACTTGATGATAAAAAGTGCAGGCTTTGATGTATAGATGGTACCAGTGTTAATACTTTACGATATAAACAAAACTACACTTATATGAAATTATAAAGTATTATGTAGAGAATCAAGTATAAAATTAGGTTAATATATCTAGGTTAAATAACTGCATTTTTATTATAATTCACATACATATATAAGTGTATGTGTGTGTGTCTATATTTCATATATACTTTTATATAGGGAGACCTCAGAGTTAATTACCAAAGAATCACCTCAAAGTTTAATAATATGCTACTTCAAACACAAGAGTTTTTGTTTTATTTTGTTTTTAATCAATTATCTACCTACACATATATACATTTAATTATATAATCCCCTGAAAGTATCACTTCAAATTTGAGGATGAAGTATAATTTTTCTAATAAACATTAAATCTGAACTGTACACAGAATTCTGAGATAGGTTCTGTAGAGAATAAAAAGATATGGAAGGTTGGTAACAACTCACTCTGAAAGAGGTTACAATCATTTTATGGGAAAAATGTCTTCTTTGCTTAGGATTCAACATATATGGGTCTCATTATGATATTTCATAACAGTATAAGACAAATACAACTTTTCTTTTTTTTTTTTTTCATTTTTAAATTTCTTTGGTTTATTTAGGCAACATAGGTGGGTCTTGCTTTTTTTTTTTAAATCCAATCTGACAATCTCTGCCTTTTAACTTTTTATTTTTTAACATTTATTGATTTTCGAGAGTGAGAGAGACAGAGTGAGAGTGGGAGAGGGGCAGAGAGAGAGAGAGGGAGACAGAATCCGAAGCAGGCTCCAGGCTCTGAGCTGTCAGCACAGAGCCTGATGCGGGGCTCGAACTCGCGGGCCGCAAGATCATGACTTGAGCAGAAGTTGGACGCCTAACCGACTGAGTCACCCAGGCACCCCCAAACAAAACTCTTCAATGTCTTTTCCTTTAAAAATAACAAACAGGGGTGCTGGGTGGCTCAGTCAGTTAAATGTCTGATTTCAGCTCAGGTCACGATCTCAGGGTTCATAGGTTCAAGCCCTGGATCGAGCTCTGTGCTGGCAGTGTGGAGCCTGCTTGGGATTCTCTTTTTCTTTCTCTCTCTCTCTCTCTCTCTCTCTCTGTTACTCCCATTCTCTCTCTCTCTCAAAATAAATAAACTTCAAAATAAAAACAAAAAACAAATAAAAATAACAAATAAACACCAAATACTATTTACAAGATGTAAATATGATCTGAATTAGGAAAATAAATATAGGGATTTAGTGGAAAAATAGGAATGAGGCTAAATATTTCACTTTCAAAAAATACTAGTAAGGAAACCAGTGAGCTTCTACTCACTCCCCAGTCATCTGTTTTTTCTGTCTGTATTCCTTACCTAAAAGCTCTGTAGGAGTGAGTAGTAAGTGGCAACACAAAACAGTGTGGCTCCTTCTAAATTAGGCAATGCCACAGGAAGAGGAAAAGAACGATTAAAAAAACCATAGGGGCACCTGGTGGCTCTGTCGATTAAGCATCCATCCGACTCTTGGATTTGGCTCATGTCATAATCTCATGGTTCTTGAGATTGAGCCCTGCATCGGGCTCTGGGCTGGCAATGCAGAGCTTGCTTGGAATTATCTCTCCCTTTCTTTGTTCCTCCCCACTCATGCTCTCTCTCTCTCAAAATAAATAAATGTCAAAAAAAAGAAAAGAAAGAAAGCAAACCATAGAACCTCCCCCTCCTTTTTAATTTAAATTGATAGGAGGACCTCTGCTCCTGTGGGAAATGACACTGTCTATTCATGTCTACTTTGGCAAGTAATTGGAAGAGGAAGAGCTTTTCTGGAAACATATAGACCTATTATATTCAGAATTAAATTACTTTCAAATTTATGACATTCACACCTCCATTTGTCAACCACATGGTTAAGAAGCATGGATACCTACTTCCGGCAATATACTGGATACTTTAAAGGGATCTCTTGTTTCTACCAAAAAAATGACTTTTTATATTAAACATAATTTTTACTTCATCGCCGAGATTGAAGGCAATAAATGAAATGTCTACAAGAAACTCCCTAACCCCAAACACACACACACACACACACACACACACACACACACACACACACACAGAGTACAAACCCTGAGCTGAATTCAAAGCTTTTAAAAAAAAACGCTGCAATTAAAAAAAAAGAAAAAAATAAGTCTTCATTCTAGCCATAACTAACATGTCACTAAGAGATGCATTTTCTATTTTTTTTAAGTTTTACTTAAATTCCAGTTAGTTAACATACAGTGTAATTTAATTTTCAGGTGTACAATATAGTGATTCGACACTTCCATATAATACCCAGTGTTCATCACAAGTACACTCCTTAATCTCCATCACCTATTTAACCCATTCCTCCAGCTACCTTCCATCTAGTAACTATCTTTTTATTCTAAGAAATGCATTTTTAATAAAGCTTTACCTTTATGTTAAGAAAAAATGTCTTGTTGCTTGTATTTATCAGTGTGAGAGCTATATCTGGGGCTCCCTTATTAAGCAACTTTCCCCTGAAAGAGCTGAAATGGTAACAAATCTTAGTACCTTCTGTCTGAAGCAAACACATATAATCCTTGAAGGAAAGCATCCTTAATCTGGGTCCCCAGATTTCCAAAGATTAAAACTAATCAAATATAAACTATCAAAGCTAAGCATGGCACAAGAAACTAAACTAATAACATGAATCAACAGAAACAATACGTGGCAGAATGTAAAATATATGAAAAAAATGAACAAGCAAAAGAGAATATCAAACAATGACAAGAAAGATTTGGGGAGAGGCGGAGCAGAGCGTCTATAAATGAAATGAAAGATTAAATGAGGTAAAAAATGCAAGAGTTAAACTACAGGTTTGACAGAAGTACAGAGAATTACTAAACTGGAAAAGAGATCTCAATAAAGCACCCAGAATAGCCAGAATAACAAGGAGATAGAAAGTATGAAATAGAGACTAAGAAATAGGGATGAGAGGATACTAAATTCTAAAACATTTCAATTTAGTATTCCAAAAAAAAATGAGAAGAGAGACAATGAAGGAAAACTGTATTTGCAAAGATACTGGCTGATAATTGTCCCAAATGATACATGGCAATTCACAGATAGAGGAAATACATTGCAGTTGCTTGAACTATATGGAATTGTAGACCAAAATGGTTGAATATTGTTAATTATATATTCTTCAACCTATACCAAGCTAGATAAACACAAAAAAACTAACATCTAAATTCACTGTAGTGAAAATGCAGAACATCGAAAACAGACAATCTTAAAAACAACTTAAGAGAAAAGAAATACCATTTATAAAGAAATGACAATTAGGCTGACATCAACTTTTCGACAGCAAAAAGGAATCCAAATGACAATGGAATAGAATTTTAAAGTACTGAGAAAAAAAGAATTGCCAACTTAGAAATGTTCACCTCACAAATCTTCACTCAAGATAAAAGGCAAAAAAATATTTATGTTCATATACACACAAACTAGGCATTTACTACCAAAAGACGTAGACTAGAGGAACTTTTGAAATTAGACACTTCAGAAGGAAGGAATAGACTCCTATTAACAAGACTCCATCCACTTGGTAAGAAACAGAGATTGTCAGACAGGATGAAAAATATGTAATTATTTGCTATTTAGAATCCCAAATATAGACGCAGAAAGGTTGAAAAAGAGAGATGGGGAAAGATGTACCAGGTAAATAGTAATAAACTGGAGTAGCTATTTGAATATCAGGGAAAGTATACTTAAAGTTTAAAAATGCATTATTATGGGTAAAGAAAGTCAGAAAATAACGTAAATATTAAATTTATCAGAACGATTAAAGTTATAAATTTATATAATCTTAATAAATTGCCTCAAAATAAATATAAGGTAAAAACTGACCGAATTATAGGGAGAAACTGACAAATCGAACATCATAAGGGGAGATTTCAAAACATTTTATTACTGGTAGATCAAAGGAAAGAAAACTCAATAAAATTTGAAAATTATAACTCAAAGCCTGACTTACTAAACTTTAAGACCAATAATTAGAGAACCTTATGCCCTAGAACTAAACAAATTCTTCTTGAGCACAAATGGAAAAATTATAAAAACTGATGACATACTAAGTCATAAAATAAAGTTCGAAGTATTAATACCATAAAAACATATTTTCCAGATACAACTTAATTTTCTACAATAAAATTAGATGGTAAGAGAAAAAGAATCCACCAAATTGGCTATTTAAAAACCTCTCAAAACAACGTATGGGTCAATGAGAAATCATAACGGAAATTAAGATACTTAAGACTAAAAAATAATTAAAATAACACATGACACCTGTGAAGAGTCAAACAGTAGTTAGAATTTTATCATCTTAAATGCTTATATTAGAAAATAAGAAATAAAAATATTTAACTCATTGAGTTTCAGCCTAAGAACTGGCAAGGGCAGAAAAGGAGAGGGATGACCTGAACAAAACTCAAAGAAAGTAACAAAAAGGAGACAATAAAGAATAGAAATTCATGAACTAGGAACACAAAGCTATAATAGAAAGAATAAAAAAGCCCCAAAATTGATTCTTTGAAAACATACTAGAGAGACTGTGAAAACTGCTCAAGGTTACATGGCTAATAAATGGAGGAGCCAGAACTTAAAATCTAGGTAGTCTATCTCCACGGTCTAGATTTTAAACTACTATGTTTCACTATCCTAAAAGTGCTAAGTATAAAAAAATATTGTTATGTTTGACTACATTAACCTTAATGACTTCCATGCAACACATATAACTAAGAAAAGATTAGTATTCATAATAAAAACTCCTACAAATCAATAAGGAAAACACAATAATCCAATAGATAAATGGGCAAAACATATGAACATCATCTCCCCAAAGAGAAAACATGAATATCCATAACCATATGAGGAGACGTTCCACCTCATTAAGTGTTCTGGGAAATGCAAAATAAAAGTACAATGAGAGGATATTTTATGTGAGTTTGAGTGACAAAAACTTAAAAATCTGTAACAAATGTTGGCAACAATGTAAAGTTGTTGGGAGCCGTTTTGGGCTCACAGGTTGAGACCCCTCCCTGCATGGGAAAGGTTGAAGCAAAGCTCCCACCAGCCAAACTGGCGCCTAGTTTTACCTCCTTCTAAATAATGTTTCAGGCCTGGATTTCTTGAATTGCTCTCCTTGGCCTAAGGGATATAATGCTCTTTGGTTTTATGGCACATGGAAAAGGGGACCTGGAGTGTGATGTCTTGATGGACAAAATCTGAATGTGAGTAACCTGGCCAGAAGTAACCTCAAGGTTGCCTCTTGGGGATAGGTTACACAAATTGATCATATAGAATAGCAGCTATGAGTTGGCTAGAAATTGGCAGATGTTAGGCCCCAAGACTCCTTGAACCAAACTAGATTTTCCCTGCAGGTATCGCTCCCCTCCGCCCCACCATAAAACCTCAAGGCACATCTCGGCAAAGCTTCTCTCAGAATTAACACACTGATGGGAAAGATTGTAAAGAGACTTAGGACCTTCCCCGAAGGTTATCCTCACCCAAAAGTTAGAAGCACTGTTTATCAGCAGCAAATATTGAGCACCTCCCTGAGGTTAACATTTCGCAAATCCTTTTGTAATTCTCATCCCCATGCTCCCTTATAATAAAAAGGCAATAACAAAATACTCTTACAAAAGCTACCATAAACCTATAGATGACTACATAGGTCTTGTGACAACAATGTATGCTGTAAAGAATGCCTTGTCACTGATGTAATGTCACTTGCTACCTTTAAAAATAAAGACACTGAGACCAGCAAAGCAGAGATGCCAGAATTGCCAGGGCTGCCTGCTTGGTCATCAGATTCCATCTCACTCGTGGCTCTCTCACTTCATTCCGCCTGACCGTCCATCCTTTGTGGACCCCTAGATTTGCCAGAACAAGGACCCTGGCATAAAGCTACGGAAATTCTTATATATTGCTGGGGGATGTAAACAGCTATAATACTCTGGAGAAAGAGCTGGGTACTATCTTGTATGAACATTCATATATCCCGTGACTTGGGAATTCCACTCTAGATATGTGTCCTACAGAAATTCTTCAGTATGTATATTCTGAAACACACACAAGGATGTTAATAACAGCAAAAACAAAAACTGGAAACATCCTGTATCCATCAAAAGAAAAATGGAAAAATAAATTGTGGTATATTCACAATTGAATACTACATAGCAATGAAAATAACTGTAATTATACACAACAAAATGATGCTTTGAAACATTATATTGAGTGAAATAAGGAATTTACAGTAGAATCCTATTTTATGAAGTTCAAAAACAGGCAAATTGAATGTATCATTTAGATAGGTAGGCAGGCAAATATATAGATTTATAAAAGAAGAAAACAACAAGTATGTTTGTATATACTAAATCCTGAATAAACCTTATTTTTGTTTTTTAAATTTTCATCTATGGGGCACCTGGGTGGCTCAGTAGGGTAAGCGTCTGACTCTTGATTTTGGCTCAGGTTATAACCTCAGGGTTAATGCGATCCTGCATCAGGCTCTGTGCTGACAGAGCAGAGCCTACTTGGGATTCTCTCTCTCTCTCTGTCCCTCCTCTGCTCGCATGTGCTCACTAGCCTGCTCTCTGTCTCAAAATTAAACTTTAAAAATAAATAAATTTTCATCTGTTATTTAAATATTAACTTAAGAAAATACAAGAGAATCAATGTCAGTCTTACCTGCAGAAACACTGAGGAAGTTCTCCTTGACCGTATAAAGGAAATAAAAATGGAGTGTTGCCATACCGTCCAAGACAGTGAAGAAAGTTTTTGGTAGCTTTGAGACCATCTATGGTATTGCTGGCTGTCTCTGATGTCATTGCAATTGAATGCAGGACAAAGTACTGGAGGTTGGGGGTTAATTTTTGAGTTTTTAAATACTCAGAAAATGTAATCTCCTCATAAGCTATGAAAAGATGAAAATTTAGCAGTTAAAATCAGAACCAAACTTTAATTTAAAATGACTGCACAAAAGAGATCAAGCCTGTTTAAGACACTTGGCAAAGAACCCAAATGGTAATATTACATTTTGGACAGAGACCACAGATTTCTTACTAAAACTAAGAACAATGAACTATGAGTATAAAGTAACGAAGCTAATTTCTGTGTGGCTAATGGAATCAGTCTTAAGGTCTTATATCATACCTCAAAAGATAAGGGACCCCTAAAAACTACTCAATTAAAGCAAGAACAGAAAAAAATGTAATTGGACTGTTAATGGTAGGAAACACAATTCCATGACAAAAGAAAAAAAAAACAAACATTATAAAAATTTACTGAGAGAATATATTTACACCACTGTGAAGAATAATAAGACAGTATCTAATGGACATGAAGCTTTAAGAGCAAGGGCTAGATTTCTAATATTCCACAAAGTAAAAAAAAAAAAAAATACTGCTGTATTTCTTATAACTTTATAAATAAAACATCAATAGTATATTCCTATTTTGGATAACATTTCCAGCTCAATCCCCTTCAAAGTATTAAGCTCTGATACTAAAGTGACATATTCAATTTTCAACAAACTGTGAGGTAATTGTGTGATTTGGGTCAAAGCCATGACTAGAAACTATGCCCTCTAATCCAGTGGTTCACACTCCCCATACCATCTAGCCTCCTTTTCTAAATCAGTCAAAATGAATAATTCAATATACCAAGCAAAAGTAATCCTGGGGAAATGAAAAAATACACATTTTTAACTGATAAAAAATTAATGGAACAATGAAAAGAAAATATCATCTATGAAGAACCAGTGGACAGCAGTATTTAATTAGGAAGAATAAAAATTAGCACCAGCACAGCATTTCCACAATGATTAAAATGTTCTATGGCTATTGAGCACTTCAAATATGGCTAGTCCAACTGAGGAACTGAATTTTAAATTTTATTTAATTTTAATTAAATTAAATTTAATTCTAATTAATTGAAATTTAAATAGCTACATGTTGGTAATGGCTAACCTATTGGATAGTGCGGAGTAAGAACATATTTTAAAAGAGTAATGAGCGGCTCACTACATCAGAGCAAGTATATTAAAATAAGAAAGCTCAAATAATTAGAGAACACAACTTAATGGAAAATAATACCTTTATATTCATCAGGATGTTTTTCATATTCCATACAAAATGTAAGAAACTTCATTAGCATTCGCTTTTCTATCACAGTAAGTTGTTTGCTATTAAAGACATCTGCTCTAGAACAAGGAACCTGAAAAACATGATTTTAAGTTAGGAAACTGATTCCTAGTGATAGAAGTATTCCAAATTACATTTTTTCCCCCTTTAACTATAACAAGATCATTATTTTCATTATAGTCAGGCTGTTTCATGTTACTTTCCATCAGTTCTAATGACTTCTCAGCTGACTTCAGAGCTAATTAACTTGTGAGCTGTCTTACTTAATTCTACCAAGTTGCTCCTTATGCCATTAAAAGTACAATGGTATGTCACCCTTACCTGGAAACAAATGACAGTTCGAATCTAGGAATAATGCCAGAAATTAACATTTTCTTAACAGAAACATCAGGCTGAATAACTCGTGAAAAAAATTAACACTAGAAATTTTAATTGAGTAATCTCTTACTATTTACATTTATCATGCAGGATTGGAATTTGCTGCTTCGCCAGGAAAATAATAATCTTATTTGTTTATACTTCCAAAACAAACCATAATAACTTAAGCTCATACCCAGTTACAATACTTGATCAGCAAAGTACCTGTTCCACTCTTCCTTCTCGAAATGCAAGAATTCTGGTAATATTTTTGAACTCTGCGTATCGACTTACATTAGATTTGATTAAAAGATCAATTAGTAATCCTCGAGAATACAGCAGCTGTACAAAGAAAGTATTTCACAGGATGAAATAAAAGGTAAAGTTGTAGAAAAACTAACATACATTAAATAGAGATACATAATTTTGTTATATTTTAAAATATTTGTAAAAAGCATTATACCTATTAATATTGGAGTATAGAACACAATTTACTACAGGTTTACAATTGATTGATTATCTGAAATTCAAAATTCAAAAACTCTGGATTTATTATCTGAAATTCAAAATCCAAAAAACTATGGAATACAAAGGTTTTCATAACTACTTTGGTTACAAAATGACCCAAACTGATATAAGGCTCTTCTCTATTTGCCCGACTTACTGTGAATATTCATACACTTGACTGCAAAAATATTGATAGGTTTAATTATAAAGTGCCTCCTCCGACCGTAAGAATGTCACACCATATATAGCATATCAACATATGTACTGTATTACTTTCTAAAATAATTTTTTTATCTAAATAATAGGACATACCAGACCCAAGGATTTTGAATAAGGGACTGTATCCTTACATTAAGCCAGGTGGTTATTAAAAAGAAACCAGGGGGTGCCTTGGTGGCTTAGTTGGTTGAGCATTTGAGTTCTGTCTGACTTTGGCTCAGGTCATGATCTTAGGGTTTGTGAGTTGGAGCCCCACATCAGGCTCGCTGCTGTCAGTGCAGAGCCCACTCAGATCCTCTGTCCCCTGTTTCTCTGCCCTTCCCCTGCTCATACCCTCTCTCTCTAAAATTATTAATAATAATAAATTTTAAAAATCTTAAAAATTAAAAGAAACCAGCTTCCTGGACCTCCTCGTCAACCAAAAAAGAAAAAGACTGGCTATGTATTGCCACCAAAAGAGCTGAATGATAAGGTCCCTCTATAATCCTAGTAGTCTAGATTTATGAAGTTATGTCTTTTTCAAGAAGTGAGAATGATGGTTATTGCCAGCATGAATGTAATTGACTTAACGTTTTGCATCTCTCATAACCAATATCAGAGAGACAAAAACAACTTGAACAGTATTATTTAGCATGTTCTAAATTTAATAATATGGTTAACTGCAACAGATTTGACTATGCCCTATACTGATATACCTTTAAGTGTCTATCACTCAGTAAATGTTAAAAATGTAAATGTTACATCTGTAATGGGGAGGGGAAGACAAATAGCTTTACTACAAAAAAAAGGAATTTTGAAAATTAATCCAAACCATTAGTCTTGATTATCCAAAAGGTCAGTAAAGAATTTGTATATCAGTATCAGTTAGGTGAATTTTTATAAACTATTAGCCCAGCATTGTGTAGAAAACAGTGACATTGCTTTTTATTTTTTTAACTAATCTAATTACTCTGATAAATATAGCATGTTATTTCATTACTTTCTGCCTAATACCCTACATAGCTGATATAGCCCAAGTTTTTAGGAACATATTGCCAAGCCTTAATTCTGTAATTATAATTAAAAAAAAACAGGTAATTCAAATACCTAGTTTAAAAACAAATACTTAAAATCAATGATCCCTCAGTAGTCATAATTTCACAAATATTAATACATCAAACAAAAGATGCATTTTCACTTAATAGATCCAGTGAAGCTTAAGATTTAATGCCAGCTTGAAAATAATGCATTTAAGATAACAGTGAAGAGTGAAAACATGTTTTAATTAAAACTATACTAAACTTTTGTCTAAAACTTAGTAGTACAAGTAAGTATGGTGTTTAAACCTAAGTCTCTTTTTCACCACTCTTTAAGTTCTCTAACAGAAATTTCAGTGATGAGACATTATAGAATACCAAGTATCCATCAATAGAAGAATGGATAAAGATGTGGTATATATATATACATACATATACACACATATATATGTATGTGCATATATATGTATGTATGTATGTGCATATATATTTATACACGATGGAATATTACTCGGCCATAAAAAATGAAATCTTGCCATTTGCAACAGCATGGATGGACCTAGAGGGTAGTATACTAAGTGAAATAAGTCAAAGAAAGACAAATACTGTGTAATTTCATTCCTGTGTGCTATAAAAAATGAAACAAATGAAGAAACAAAAAAAACAGACTCTTAACTACAGAGAAGGGAAGCGGGTTGGTGGGGTTGGGTGAAATAAAGGGAATAAAGAGGTACAATCTTCCAGTTATAAAATAAATAACTCATTGAAATGAAAAATACAGCACAGGAAAAATAGTCAATAATACTGTAATTATGTTGTATGGTGACAGATGGTGAGTAATTGTGTTGAGCAATGAGTAAATGTATAGAATTGTTCAATCAATATGTTCTACACCTGAAACTAATATAGCACTGTATGTTAATTATACTTCAATAAAAATAAATTAAAAAGAATACTTCAATTTAATTAAAATATGGATAATGAGATTTAATTAATCATTTTTTGCTTCACTTGGCATGTTGGTTCCTTAATTACTAAGGGTACAGAGTTTCTCACAAATAGTTTTAAGTGTAAGAACTTCAACTTTGATTTTCTCTATTAGTCTAAGCAGTGTAATACTATAAAGTATTTTATTAACTAATCTACCCTAAGCTGTAAGACTACTTTTAAAATTTTTTTAATGTTTATTTATGAGAGAGAGAGACAGTGCGAGCTGAGGAGGGACAGAGAGAAAAGGAGACACAGAATCTAAAACAGGCTCCAGGCTCTGAGCTGTCACAGGGCTCAAACTCACAGACTGTGAGATCATAACCTAAGCCAAAGTTGGATGCTTAACTGACTGAGCCACCCAGGTGCCCTTATAAGACTACTTTTTAAAAAGCTATATATGTGGATGTGTTTTGTAAACTGTAAAGCACTACAGTTATGTGTCAGTTTTACCATCATGAGCTTGAGATAGAATGCATGTAGAAACGTCAAGTAGTTTGGAGACATCAAACTGGACTTCAGGAAAGAAGGAGGGCTTGAAATAGATATTTGACAGAGCACTTGGGTGGCTCAGTCAGTTAAGTGTTCAATTCTTGATTTCAGTTCAGGTAATGATCTTGCCATTTGTAGGGTCATTTCAGACTCTGCACTGACAGCATGGAGCCTGCTTGGGATTCTCTCTCTCCCTCTCTCTCTGACCCTCCCCTGCTTGTGCAGGCTCTCATAGTCGCTCGCTCTCTTTCTCAAAGTAAATAAACTTTAAAAAATAGATATAATTTTTTAGCAGCAATCCTAAATCTAGATGCAATAACTGAAATTAGAATAGAATTTCTAAGGAGTAACTGATTGCCCCAATATCATGGAATACACTGCTTTCCACACAGTAGGTACTCAAATGTTAATTAAATGACTAACACTGAAAAATGATAATAAACTTCGTATACTGCTATACTTAAACATTCTTTAGCTACTTTTGCTTTTGAAGAATGAGTTTATTATTATTTTTCAAATATATAAAACCATGAAAACTATGCAGGACAAAGAACAACTGCCTTGATTCCTCTAGACACATCTGTGTTTAATTTACCCTAAAAGAACTACTATTATCAACCATTCAGTCAGACGAAAATACCCAGAAATCTCCTTTAAAGTCTCTTCGAATGTCTCAGCACCTAATTAAATAATCTCCCCTCCACTACAATCAACATTCACCTTCTTTTATACAAGTGAATAATTTCCTACACTAAGTACAAAAATTGATACAGTACCATCTTCTACCCTTTTCCTTTACTCTATTCCAGCTACCATAAGGGTTAGAGACTAGCATTAAACTAGCATTGATTCTTATCCAACACTTATATCACCATTTAAGTTAGGCATTCCAAATCCCAAGTAACTAATTAAAAATGGAATTCTCATAACAAAGCCCATTTATTATTTTACTACTTCAGGTTTTTGTTGTTCTGGTTTTTGGTTTGGTAAAACTTATTTTCTATTCATGAGAACAAGACCATTAGTAAAATATGATTAAACTTCTACTCAGAAATCAATGCCAAGGTAACATGGAAAAAAATGCTAGATTTCAAAGTGTGGCAGGATCATTGTAGCTGGAGAAGGCGGAATAGGTGGTACAGAAATATGAAGTAGGAACAAGGTAGCAGTCAACTTGGGCCAGGACAGAATCAAACACAGAGAGCTATGTGATAGAAAAAAGCAAAAGGTAATAAAAATATATTCATGATTTTAGGCATCAGGTTCAAAGAGAGCAACAGTATGGGGCGCCTGGGTGGCTCAGTCGGTTAAGCATCTGACTTCGGCCCAGGTCATGATCTCTTGGTTTGTGAGTTGGAGGCCCGCATCTGGCTCTGGGCTGACGGCTCAGAGCCTGGCGCCTGCTTCAGATTCTGTGTTACCCTCTCTCTCTCTGCCCCTCCCCCATTCATGCTCTGTCTCTGTATCTCAAAAAAAAATAAAAACATTTTTGAAAAGTTAAAAAAAAAAGCAGCAGTATAAGTATATGAGATTGTATCAGCAAAATGTGAGGAACATGCAATTAATTAGTATCTCTTTTACTCTGTAACTTGGAACTTCAAGAGAGCACATTAAATTGAAAAGCCTAGTTCTAAAGCAAGTCTAATGTTATTTACTGTTCTACACTCCTTCTGTTTAATTTCTTATTGCTTACTCCCAATTTATGGGATTTGGTCTCTTTCTTTCTACTTTCTCCAAGCCCTATATCTAATCTTTAAAGACCACTATCCTTTATCTTACTGGTTTTCTATTCTTTTTGCACTATATTAACCTTGCTTCCTATAAACCCAATACAACACTGTACTCACCAAAGACTCAGGGACCTCCTCTAAAGTCACAATGACCTAACATTAGATTAAGGATTAAAATATAACCAGATAGTACTATTCTTCCCAGCCTCCCTGTCCCCCACTATTAAATTATCCTCTAAAGCCCTCACATATAAACAGATGATTTTCAAAAATGCATTGGTTTATTTAGAATGTTCATCATCATACAGTTGTTAAAATAGTTACTATATAGAAGAGCTGAAAAGAAGTTCGTTTAATAAATTGACCATAAATGACATGAATTTTTAATAAGATTTGTTAGAATTTTTCTCTTGAGAGAATTCATAGTTTCCATGCAGAAGAATGTTAGAGTGAGCTCTGTGCTCCAGTATAAAAGTATCCTTGTGATATCATATGGAGCAGTTTTAACACATTTCAACTATATTTAAAGAATATTTTAACTGAATTATAAATTTCTGGCTACTATCTCTTTATAAAACATAGGTTCCTCACTTCAGAAAATAAAATTATGAAAATTGGGTATATGGTCACAGATGCTATTTTCGACCAATTAAAAATTAGTATTGTTCTATGGTAAGATGAAGAAAACTGCTACTTACCTTTGATACTAAATCAATATTAAATCTCCTGCCTTCTTTAATAATTTGTGAATAAGTAATCCTATTTTTCTTTGATTGCAATGTGGTATCTTCTGCTGTAAGCACATTTTCACTTTTTTCTTCTTCTGAAGCTGACTTCATACAAGTTTTATCTACACAATGCTTTTCTTTTTCCCCTGTTGCTTTGATATCATTTATTTCTAGGGAGGTCTCTAGATCACTCTTTGGAGTTTGTTCTGTGGGTATTTCACAGCTCACAGTGCACATTGACTCATCTTCCGAAGGCGGATAGGCAGAATGTACCCCTTCTGTGGGGTTTGCAGACGTCACAGAAGCATGATTTTTCTGCAGTGCACCAGCTTCTTCAACATCTTCATGCAAATCCTGACTAATGAGAAATTATAACAACACACTTTTGCTAACTGTACCAATTCCACTTTTATATTATTTTAATGGCAATTTTATTTCTTTACTTCATTTATATTATCAAATTCAGCATACATTTTGCCTTATGTAAACCACATACTAAACATTCATCTGTTAAGGTATCAATACAACATGAAACATAATTAATACTTGAAAAACAGACATAAAGATTTCAGAGTTTAGCAGGGCATGTCTCAAGTACACTTTTGACAATTTAAGGCAGACAGGGGAATTATATTTTAGAAACAAATCAAAAGTGCTTATGAGCACAGCCTTCAGAATAAATAGCAAAAGGTTCAAACCCTGACCCTGTGATTAGATAACACTGTTAATTCAGAAAAGTTATTTATCTCTTCTGACCTAAATTATCGATCTATAATATGGACGCTGTATATGACTGTTTTGAAGATTGATTTATTAATCTTCGTGATATCACATGCAAAGAGCCTGTCACAGTGCCTGGCACATAGTGTTAGCAAAATTATTTTTTTAATGTTTATTTTTTAGAGAAAGAGAGACACAGAGTAAGCAGGGGAGGAGCAAAGAGAGAGGGAAACAAAAAATCTGAAGCAGGCTCTGAGCTCTGAGCTGTCAGCACAGAGTCCAACGTGGGGCTCGAACCAACAAACTGTGAGATCATGACCTGAGTCGAAGTTGGACATTTAACCGACTGAGCCACCCGAGGGCCCCAAAGATTATTATTATTATTATTGATGGTGTGATAGAGCTAGAAAGTCTGCCATAAAGTTTAAGCGGGCTTAAAGTGTGGTATCTAAGAGGATCTTTCTGTATTCTTTCCTGCTATATTTTGTTTTAGTATTAGTGTCTATTACTCTACTGTAAGTCCCACTTTCAAAGTTATACTACTATTAACATTCGAAGTCCATATTGCCATGACTGATAAAACTGGCTCCTGTTCAGTCTATCTGCATCATGCATTTCACCTAGAGGGTTTATCCACCATAGAATCTACACTTCATTGAGTTCTCTACTGCTCAACATTAAAATTACTTGTAAATGATAGATATTGGGAAGTAAATATCTGCTAACCAATTGCTCAAGAACTTATAGCAGCTCTTCCTTATATGATCTCTAAGCTCTACCCCATAAAATATTCTTCCTGCCTCTAACCCAAATCGCCCTCTAATTTCTGGTCTCACCTCTCCTGCTTTCAGACATACCATCTCTAATTCTTAATCTATCAACTCTAATCTCCATGTTTTGGCCCATATCGTTTGTTTCTCCTGGGCTCTTCATTCTACTCCCCATAACATCATAATTCTCCTATTCTCAAAAATAATCACATACTTTAACGATCTGTTATAAAAAAATTTAAATATTTCCAAAAAATCTTCTTTAAACCAACCATATACATCATTCTATTATTCCATGCCCCCTCAATACATACAACGCAGTTTACCTTGCATTTATTCATCAGTCCCTTTTTAATAGTCCTTTGGTTGTCAGTATATACTTTACCTTCTAAAGTAGACTTTAACTCCCTTGGATGAAAACTCTAACATCTCTTCTTATGTGTCCCTCACAACACCTACTGAGTACTGTATAGACATGCTAATAAATGCTTGATGAATAAATGGTTTCTCATCGCCAAGGATGCATGTATGTATGTGTATACACACACACACACACACACACACACACACACACACACACATTTAACTATAAACTAACTGAATTTGTAGAAAATAAAAGATATGAGGCCAGAAAAAGCAATAAATTATAATTCAAAAGTCTGAGTGCACTTAATAAAATATCTTATTAAAATGAATACAATAAACACTATACTTAAAAAGGTACAATGAAAGAACGACATTAACTTAAATATCAAGAAACAAAATGTTGAGAAGAGCTAAGATGGCGGCATAGTAGAAGGACCCTAGGCTCATCTTATCCCTCAAACACAACTAGATAACTATCAAATCATTCTGAATACCCAAGAAATCAACCTGAGGACTGACACAACAGACTACACAACTAGAGCGAAAGAAGAGGCCACACAGAAGAAGGCTTAAAAAAAGCATAGGAGACAGCAGAGAATCTACTGCTGTGGAGATCAAGGAACCAAAAAATAGTCATGACAAATTAAAAAATGCTGTAAATAAGGTGCAAAATAAACTAGATGCAGTAACACTGAGGACTGAAGAGGCAGAGGGGAATAAGTGAAATAGAAAATAAAATTATGGAAGAAGATGAAGCTGAGGAAAAGAGAGATAAAAAAAATTCTAGACCACGAGGTGAGAATTAGAGAACTAAGTCATTCAATGAAACATAATAACATCCATATCATAGGAGTTCCAGAAGAAAGAGAAGAGAGAGAAAAAGGGACAGAAGGTATACTTAAACAAATCATAGCTGAGAACTTCCTGAATCTGGGGAAGGAAGGAGTCACTGATATCTAGGAGGCAGAGAGAACCCCGTTCAGACATTAACAGAGATTGATCTTCTCCAAGACATAACATAGCGAAACTGGCAAAATACAAAGATTAAAGAGAAAATTTTGAAAGAAGCTAGGGACATACAGGCCTTAACCTACAGGGTAGACACATAAGTGTAAGTGCAGACCTGTCCACTGAAACTTGGCAGGCCAAAAATGGGTGGCAGGAAATATTCAGTATGCTGAATAGGAAATATCTATGGCCAAGAATCCTTTATCCAGCAAGGCTGTCATTAAGGCTAAAAGGAGAGATAAAGGTTTTCCCAGACAAACAAAACCTGAAAGAGTTGATGACGACTAAACCAGACCTACAAGAGATCCTAAGGGGGACCCCATGAGTGGAATGTTGCAAAAACTTCAAAACACCAGAGACATCACCACAAACATGAAACCTACGGATAACACAATGAGACTAAATCCATATCTTTCAATAACAACACTGAATATAAACTGACTAAATGCTCCAATCAAAAGATATAGGGTATCGGAATACATTTAAAAAAAAAAAAAAAAAAAAACAAGGCTCGTCTATATGCTATCTACAAGAGACCCATTTTAGACCTGAGGACACCTTCAGATTAAAGTGAGGGGATGGAGAACCATTCATGCTGTGGAAGTCAAAAGAAAGCTGGAGTGGCCATATTTATAACAGACAAACTGGATTTTAAACTAAAGGCTGTAACAAGAAATAACGAAGGGAATTATATCATAATTATGGAGTTTATCCATCAAGAGGAGCTAACAATTATAAATGTTTATGCACCGAATTTGGAGGAACCCAAATATATAAATCAATTAATCACAAACATAAGCAATCTTATTGATATATGGAATTTAATACCCTACTTAGAGCAATGGACAAATCATCTAGGCAGAAAACCAATACAGAAAAAATGGTCTTGAATAATACACTGGACTAGATGGACTTGACTCATATATTCAGAATTTTTCATGCAAAAGCAGCAGAATGCATATTCTTCTCGAGTGCACATGAGATATTCTCCATGGTAGATCAAGAAACAGCCCTCAAAAAATGTAAAAGAACTGAGATCATACCATGCACATTTTCAGACCACAATGCTATGAAACTTGAAATCAACTACAGGAAAAAGTTTGAAAAACGTCCAAATGCATGTAGGTTAAAAATGAATGGGTCAACCAGGCAATTAAAGAAGAAATTAAAAAATATACGGAAGCAAATGAAAATGAAAACATGCCAGTCCAAACCCTTTGGGATGCAGGAAATACAGTCCTAAGAGGAAAATACATTGCAATCCAGGTCTATCTCAAGAAACAAGAAAAATCCCAGATACAAAATCTAACAGCACATCTAAAGGAACTAGAAGCAAAACAGCCAAGAAACCCCAAGGCCACAGAAAAAGAGAAATAATAAAGATCAGAACAGAAATAAATAATATAGAATTATAAAAAACAACAACAACAGTAGAACAGATCAATGAAACAAAGAGTCTTTTGTTAAAAAAATAAATAAATAAACGAAATTGATAAACTCCTCGCCAGACTTCTTAAAAGGAAAGAGAGGCCCCAAATAGATAAAATCACGAACGAAACTGGACAAAACAATCAACCCCTCAAAAATACAAACAATTATCAGAGAATACTAAGAAAAATTATATGCCAACAAACGACAATCTAGAAGAAATGGAAAAATTCCTAGATACCCACACACTACCAAAACTCAAATGGGAAGAAATAGAAAATTTAAAAGACCCATAAGTAGGAAAGAAATTGAATCAGTATTTAAAAATCTCCTAACAAATAAGAGTCCTGGGCCAGATAGTTTCCAAAGGGAATTCTATCAGATATTTAAAGCACAGTTAATACCTATCCTTCTTAAGCTGTTCCAAAAAATAGAAATGGAAGGAAAGCTTCTGGACTCATTCTATGAAGCCAGCGTTACCTTGATTCCCAAACTAGAGACCACACCAAAAAAAAGGAGAATTACAGACCAATATTGCTGATGAACATGGATGTGAGAATTCTCAACAAGATACTAGCAAATCCAATTCAAAAGTATATTAAAAGAATTATTCACCATGATCAAGTGGGTTTCATTCCTGGGCTGCAGGGCTGGTTCAATATTCACAAATCAATCAATGTGATACATCACATTAATAAAAGAAAGCATAAGAACCATATGATCCTGACAATAGATGGAGAAAAAGTATCTGACAAAATACAGCATCTTTTCTTAATGAAAACCCTTAAGAAAGTTGGGATAGAAGGAACATACCATAACATCTTAAAAGCCATATATGAATTACAGCTAATATCATCCTCAATGAGGAAAAACTGAGAGCTTTCTCTCTGAGATCAGGAGCAAGAAAGGGATGTCTACTCTCACCATTGTTGTTTAACATAGTGTTGTAAGTCCTAGCCTTAGCAATCAGACAACAAAATGAAATAAAAGGCATCAAAATTGGCAAAGAAGAAGTCAAACTTTTACTTTTCACAGAGGACATGATATACTACATGGAAAACCAAAAAACTGCTAGAACTGATATATGAATTCAGCAAAACTGGAGGATACAAAAACAATGTAGAGACATCAATTGCATTTCTATACACCAATAATGAAGCAACAGAAAGAGAAATCAAGAAATCAATCCCATTTACAATTCCACCAAGAACCATAGAATACCTAGGAATAAACCTAACCAAAGATATAAAAGATCTATACTGAAAACTATAAAAAACTTATGAAGGAAATTGAAGAAGACACCCAGAAATGGAAAAACATTCCATGCTCATGGATTAGAAGAATAAATACTGTTAAAAAGTCAATACTACCCAACGCAATCTACACATTCAATGCAATCCCAATCAAAATTGCACCGGTATTCATCTCGAAGTTAGAAGAAACAATCCTATAATTTGTATGGAACCACAGAAGACCCTAAATAGACAAAGTAATGTTGAAAAAGAAAACCAAAGCAGGAGGCATCACAATCCCTGACTTTAGCCTCTACTACAAAGCTCTAATCATGAAGACAGTATGGCATAGACAGACACGTAGACCAGTGGGATAGAATAGAGAACCCACAGTTGGCCTTACAAATATATGGCCAACTAATCTTTGACAAAGCAGGAAAGACAGTCTCTTTAGCAAATGGTGCTGGGAGAACTGGACAGCAACATGCAGAAGAATGAAACTGGGGGCACCTGGGTGGCTCAGTTGGTTAAGCGTCTGACTTTGGCTCAGGTCATGATCTGTGGTTCATGGGTTCGAGCCCCGCATTGGGCTCTGTGCTGACATCTCAGAGCCTGGAGCCTGCTTCAGATTTTGTGTCTCCCTCTCTCTCTGCTCTTCGCCTGCTCGCTCTTTCTCTCTCTCAAAAATATATAAACATTTAAAAAAATTAAAAAAAAGAATGAAAAGGACCACTTTCTTACACCATACACAAAAATAAACTCAAAATGGATGAAAGACCTAAATGTGAGACAGGTAATCATCAAAACCCTAGAGCAGAAAACAGGCAACAACCTCTTTGACCTCAGCCCTAGGAATTTCTTGCTTGACATAGCTCCAAAGGCAAGGGAATTAAAAGCAAAAATGAACGATTGGGACCTTATTAAGATAAAAAGCTTCTGTACTGCAAAGGAAATAATCAACAAAACTTAAAAGTAACCTACAGAATGAGAAAAGATAGTTGCAAATGACATATCAGATAAAGGACCAGTATCTAAAATCTATAAAGAACTTACCAAACTCAACACCTGAAAAATCAAATAATCCAGTGAAGAAATGGGCAGAAGACATGAAGAGACACTTTTCCAAAGAAGACATCCAGATGGCCAAAAGACACATGAAATGATGCTCAACATCACTCATCATCAGGGAAATACAAATCAAAACCACACTGAGATATCACTTCACACCGGTCAGAGTGGCTAAAATTAACAACTCAGAAAACTACAGATGTTGGTGAGGATGTGGAGAAGCAAGAACCCTCTTGCACTCTTAGTGGGAATGCTAACTGGTGCAGCCGCTCTGGAGAACAGTGTGGAGGTTCCTCAAAAAACTAAAAATAGAACTACCCTACGACCAACCAATAGCAAAGTTAGGAATTTATCCAAAGGATACAGGAGTGCAGATTTATAGGGGCATATGTACCATGATATACATACATATATATATATATATATATATATATATATATATATATATATGTATCTGACAAAATACAGCATCCTGTATACACACACACACACACACACACACACATATATATATATACGCACACACACACACATATATATATATATACACATATATATATATATATATAATAGCGGTGCTTTCAACAATACCCAAATTATGGAAAGAGCGTAATGTCCACTAACTGATGAATGGATAAAGAAGAATTGGTTTATATATACAATGGAAAAGAACTTGGCAATGAGAAAGAATGAAATCCTGCCATTTGCAGCAATGTGGATGGAACTGGAGGGTATTGTGCTAAGTGAAATCGGTCAGTCAGAGAAAGACAGATATCATATGTTTTCACTCATATGTGGAACTTGAGAAACTTAACAGAAGACCATGGGGTAGGAATGGGAAAAAAATAATTACAAACAGAGAGGGAGGGAGGCAAACCATACGAGACTCTTAAATACAGAGAACAAACTGAGGGTTACGGGGGAGAAGTGGAGGGTGAGAGAGGACATGGGTGATTGGCATTAAACAGGGCACTTTTGGGATGAGCACTGGGTATTGTATGTAAGCGATGAATCACGGGAATCTACCCCCAAAATCAAGAGCACAGTGTAAACTCTGTATCTTAGCCAACTTGATAATAAATTATATTAAAAAAAAAAAAAAAAGAAAAGAAAGAAAAGTATTCAAAGGATTCCTCGGACACAAAGGATGGAGACTATTCCCTCTTTTCCAACTCCTTCCCTGAGGACAACAAGCACTAAGACCCCTATCCAGGAACAGAGGAGCTGCATGGTGTCATTTTCTTCTCTGGCCCCTCAGCATAAACATAGAAAAACCTGATGTAAACACCACAGCACCTATAATGGCTGCCTAACTTGCTTACACCAGGTTCAACACCTCTGCACTGGGTACCTACTGCTCTTCTAGGTCATGTTTGACTCACACCCAGGGTGGTGGGCCCCTTCCTCAGAAGACCAGCAGAAACCAGTCTACATCAGTGGACAAGAGAGTTCTGCAAAGCTTCACTTCTACTGGAAGTGGTATCAGGTCTCATTTAACAAGCAGAACACAGAGCACATTTAGTTGAAACTTGCCACATTCCGGCCAAGGACTAAATACTGCCCAATGCAGTCGAGGAGAGCCTCTGCAGAGTACTGGCCTGAAGGATAGAGCAGCCAAAATAGGCAGTAGAGTACACACCACACACACCGGAAACACTTCCTAAAGCACCAGGCCCGGGACACTATATGACTTCTTCATAAAGCCATTACTCTCAGGAGCAAGGAATATAACAAGCTTTTCTAACACAGAGAAGACAGAGCCTTAGACAAAAATTCATCCCAAATGAAACAACAAGATCACAGCCAGAGATCTAAGTGAAAAAGACATAAGCAATATGTATGATAAAGCAACAATCATCACTGAGCTTGAGAAAAGAATGGAAGACTTCAGGGAGACCTTTACCATAGAGATAAAAGAGTTAAAAAACAATCATAAGGAAATGTAAAATGTAATAACAGAATTTCAAACAGACTGAATGCAATGACACGTAGATGGAAGAAGCACAGGAACAAATCAGCGATATAGAAGATTAATTAATGGACAAATATGAACAAAAGAGAAAAAGAATTCTGGATCACAAGAATAGAAGAATAGACTTAGGGAACTCAGTGACTACATCAAACATAATAACATTCCTATTATTTAAGTCCCAGAAGAAGAAGAGAAAGAAAAGGGGGCAGAAAATTTATCTGAGGAAATAATATCTGAAAACTTTCCTAATCTGGGGAAGGAAACAGACATCTATGTCCAGAAGGTACAGAGAACTCTAATCAAAATCAACAAAAGCAATCCAACACCAAGACATACAGTAATTACATTTGCAAAACATAAACAAACAAACAAAAAAAAAGTGGCAAGATAAAAAAGAAGTAGCTAATTTACAAGAAGACCCATAAGACTACCTCCAGATCTGTCCACAGAAACTTGGCAAGCCAGAAGGGACTGACATGATAAATTAAACAGAGAAGTAAAGGACAATATTCCTGATGAACACGGATGCAAAAATTTTTAACAAAATACTACCATATTGAATCCAACAGTACATTAAAAGAATCATTTACCATGATCAAGTGGGATTTATCTGGGCTGCAAGGATAATTCAATATTTGAAAATCAATTAATCTGATACACCACATTAACAAAAGAAAGGATAAGAACCATATGATCCTTTGAAAAGATGCAAAAAAAGTATTTGACAGAGTACTACATACATTCATGATAAAAACCTCAACAAGGCAGGGTTACATGGACATATATCAACATAATGAAGGCCATATTTGAAAAGCCCATAGCTAATATTATCCTCAATGGGGAAAAACTGACAGCTTTACCTCTATGGTCAGGGACAAGACAGGGATGTCCACTCTCACCACTGTTATTTAACACAGAACTGGAATTCCAGACCTCAGACAACAAAAAGAAATAAAAGGCATCCAAATTGGCAAGGAAGAAGTCAAACTTTCACTATTTGCAGATGACACTTTATGCAGAAAATGTAAAAGACTCTACCAAAAAATTGCTAGAACTGATACTTGATTTCAGTCAAGTCACAGGATACAAAATCAATGTACATTTTCAATTGCTCCAAAAAACCATAAGGTACTTAGGAACTAACCTAACCAAAGACATAAAAGATCTGCACTCTGAAAACTATAAAACACTGATGAAAGAAATTGAAGATGACACAAAGAAATAGAAAAACATACATGTTCATGGATTGGACAATCAAATATTGTTAAAATGTCTATACTACCCAATGCAATCTATACATTTAATGCAAACTCTAATAAAATACTACGAGTGTTTTTCACAGAGCTAGAACAAACAATCCTAAAATTTCTATGGAACTACAAAAGGCCCTTAAAAACCAAAGCATTTGAAAAAGAAAAGCAAAACAGGAGGCATCACAATTCTGGACTTCAAGCTATATTACAAAGCTGTAGTCACCAAAACAGTATAGTACCGGCACAAAAATAGACATATAGATCAATAGAACAGAATAGAGGCGCCTGGGCGGCTCAGTTGGATAGGCATTCGACTTCTGCTCAGGTCATGATCTTGCAATTTGTGGGTTCGAACCCTACATTGGGCTTTGTGCTGACAGCCTGGAGTCTGGATCCTGCTTCAGATTCTGTGTCTCCCTCTCAATCTCTCTCTGCCCCTCTCCTGCTCATACTCTGTCTCTCTCTCTCTCAAAAACAAATAAACATTAAAAAAAATTAAAAAAAAATAAAGATAAATAGAACAGAACAGAAAACCCATATATGACCCCACAAGTATATGGTCACTTAATCTTCAACAAAGTTGAAGTTGGGAAAACTGGACAGCAACATGAGGAAGAATGAAACTGGACCACTTTCTTACACTATATACAAAAATAAAGTAAAAATAGATGAAAGACCTAAATGTAAGACAGGAAGCCATTAAAATCCTAGAGGAGAAAACACGGGCAACAATCTCTTTGACAACAGCCAAAGCAACTTCTTACTAGATATAATCTCCTGAGACAAGGGAAACAACTGCCAAAATAAACTATTTGGACTTCATCAAAATAATACCCTCTGCATAATGAAGGAAACAATCAACAAAACTGAAAGGCAACCTACAGAATGGAAGATGATATTTGCAAATGATATATCTGAAGAAGGATTAGTATACTAAATCTATAAATATCTTATAAAACTCAACACCCAAGAAACAAATAATCCAGTTAAGAAATGGGCAGAAGAGGGTACCTGGGTGGCTCAGTCAGTTGAGCGTCTGACTTCAGTTCAGGTCATGATCTCACAGTTTGTGGGTTCAAGCCCACAGAACTCCAGAATAAATTAATAACTTAAGTTTATAAATATTTAAAAGTTATAAGAACATCTTTGCCAGTTGTAAATGAACATGGCTGGATTATAAGCTCTCAATACAAACTATGAGTGCAAAATGCTACTATGATTTTAATATACAACGGAAAAAATTCACCTTAGTTCTTATAAAACTGTTCGACATCAAAAAAGATTGCACAAATGAAATCTAATGTAATTTATATTGCTTATTTGAATTTCAAAGGCCATTTACAATACAGTTTAACAATATTTTTGAGATAATTTGACCTACCTGCAACTGAAGAATACTACTTTGTGTAATACTTTTTATACTGACTGCCAAAATAAATATATAGTCTTGAGAATTTAGGGGTATAAATTCAGGTATTATCCAGTATTGCTTATCAATAAGTTGTCTTAACAAAGTAATATCTTGAAGTGAATACACCTTATTTATGCCTTGTATCATTCACACTTTGAGATGAATCAAATAAAAAAATGCTGAACAACTAGTTAATTTATACAGCACAGGTTTTAACTATTTTTCAGCCATCTGCACCTTTTTCTCCCTACCACAGCTTGTTGCAAAAATTGTAATTCTTTTACTTAGTTGTATGTGCTTTGTTCTAAGTCCAATCATTTCTGATTTGCACAATATATGTTAAACTGCTACCACCCAGCTATTCCTACAAATAAATGCTTAATGGTTATTTAAATGGTTACAAAAATCACACTATCCAAAAGTCGTTGTTCCAGAAACTAGCACTATAAAAAGCCACCATATCCAATTTTGAATTGTTACAATAAAATATATTTGTAGATAAATGTCCCTACTTTCACCAACCTAAAATGTTAATACATATTGTAGAATATAGCTAAAATATAAACTTCCTGTCACATTTCTTCAGGAATAAAAATTCATAAAACGATGATATATGGCAAGTACTACTGGTTGTCTACTCAGCAACCATTAGTCTCTTCCTCCCTGGCAAAAGAGCAGTAATTCTGTTCCAATATCAGGCAGAAAGTGTCTAGAACTAGGGAAAGGATCATGGCTGATTAAAGACAATTATGCCAATTTACAGCCCTTTGCTGGTGATTAAATTAGGAGTGAGCTGGTTATCTAGTTTAGCCAATGAAACAAAGCAGAGTGTACTGGGGCCTCTTGATGAAGACTCTCTAGTGTAATAATAATAATTATTATTGTTATTAATTATTAATATTATTATGCCAGGAAAACTCCCCTCCTTCCCATCATGATTAGATCTTTTTAACTGCATGAAAACCTGTTTAGAATTGTGGCAACCAGTCTGTAACTCTAGATAGAAAGCTAAGAGAAGTGCAGAGCAACCACACCAAAGCTATGATGTGATTAAGATGCTCAATTAGTAAGAAAACCTTCAAAAACAACCACAAAACTAGTAAAAAAAAATGGTGATAAATACATATCTATTGATAATCACTTTGGAGGTAAATTAAATAAATGCTCCAAGCAAAAGACATAGGGTAACATATTAGATAAAAAACAAGACCCATCTATATGCTACCTACAAGACTCATTTACCTGCACATTGACAGTGAGGAGAAGAGAAACATTTAACATGCAAATGAATGTCAAAAAAAGTCAGGATAGCAACACTTACATTGGACAAAGACTGTAACAAGAGACAAAGGACACCATATAATTATAAAAAAGATAATCCAACAAGGGGATATAACAATTATAAATGTTTCTGCACCCAACAGGAGAACACCCAAATACATAAAACAGTTAATAACAAACGTAAATAAACTAATTGATGATAATACAATACTAGTAGGGGACTTTTACAAGTCACTTACACTGATGGACAGATCATCTAAACAGAAAGTCAACAAGGAAATGATGGCTTTGAATGACACACTAGGCCATATGGATTTTACAAATATATTCACAACATTCCACCTTAAAACAGCAGAATTCACATTCATTCATTCATTCATTCATTCATTTAATCTTAGAGAGAGAGCACAATTAGGGAGAGGGGCAGAGGGAGAGAGAGAATCTCAAGTAGGCTCCACACTCAGCATGAGCCCAACACAGGGCTTGATCCCATGATGCTGGGATTATGACCTGAGTTGAAATCAAGCATTGGACACTCAACTGACTGAGCCACCCGGGTGTCCCTACACATTATTTTAAAGTGCACAGGAAACATTCTCAAAAACAGATCACATAATTGGCCACAAAACAAGACTTAACAAATTCAAAAAGACTGAAGTCATATCATGCACCCCTTCTGACCACAACACGATGAAACTAGAAATTGACCAAAAGACAAAAAAAAGGAAAGACCACAAATACATGGAGGTTAAACAACATGCTCCTAAACAATAAATGGGTCAGCCATTAAAGTAAAGAAGAAATTTAAAAAATACATGGAAACGAATGAAAATCAAAACACAATGGTCCAAAACCTTAGTGATGCAGCAAAAGCAATTATAAGAGGGAAGTATATAGCAATACAGGTCTACCTCCAGAAGAAAGAAAAATCTCAAATAAATGACCTAATCTTACACATAAAGGAGAAGGAAAAAAAACAACAAACAAAGCCTACAAAATAAAACAAAACAACAACAACAACAAAAAACACAGAAGGTTCTTTGAAAAAATTTTAAAAATTCATAAATCTCTAGCCAGACTTTCCAAAAAGAAAAGAGAAAGGACCCAAATTAGTAAAAATCACAAATGAGAGAGGAGATATGAAACTAATACCACAGAAATACAACCTGTAAGAGAATATTCTAAATCATTATATGCCAACAAACTGAAAAACCTAAAATGGAAAAATTCCTACATAGAACCTA
This sequence comes from Paguma larvata, assembly GCA_030068075.1. Classification (NCBI taxonomy): domain Eukaryota; kingdom Metazoa; phylum Chordata; class Mammalia; order Carnivora; family Viverridae; genus Paguma; species Paguma larvata. The sequence continues at coordinate 66,775,987 of CM057830.1, forward strand.
CTGAAACTGAAGAAGAAATAAAAAATCTGACAACACCAATCACCAGCAATGAAATTCAATTAGTAATCAAAAAACTCCCAACAAATAAAAGTACACGGCCAGATGGCTTCACAGGTAAATTCCACCAAACATTTAAAGAAGGGTTAATACCTTTTCTTCTGAAACGATTCTAAAAAAACAGAAGAGAAAGTAAAACTTCCAAATTCATTCTTTGAGGACAGTATCACCCTGCTACCAAAATCGGATAAAAACACCACAAAAAAAGAGAACTTCAGGTCAATATCTCTGATAATCATGGATGAAAAAATCCTCGACACAATACTAGCAAACCATATCAAACATTACATTAAAAAAATCATACACTACAATCAAGTGGGATTTTTTCCTGTGATGCAAGGGTGGTTCAATATTTGCAAAAAAATTAACATGACACATCATCACATCAATAAAAAGAAGAAAAAAACCATATGATCACTTCAACAGATGATGAAAAATGCATTTGACAAAGTACAACATCCATTCATGATAAAAACCCTGAACAAAGTAAGTCTAGAGGGAACATAACGCAACAGATAAAGGTCTTATATGAAAAACCCACAGCTAAGATCATAATCAATGGTGAAAAATTAAGAGCTTTTCCTGTAAGATCAGGAACAAGACACGGATGTCTACTCTCACCACTTTTATTCAGCATAGTACTGGAAGTCCTAGCCACAGCAATCGGACAATAAAAATAAATAAAAGGCATTCAAATTGGTAAGGAAGAACTAAAACTTTCACTAATTGCAAATGACATAATAGTGTACATTGAAAATACTAAAGACTTCACCAAATCACTGTTAGAATTGACGAATTAAGTTGCAGAATACAAAATCAATGTACAGAAATTTATTGCATTCCATTACAATAACAATGAATCAAAAATAATAATAATCGAGCAGCAGAAAAGTGAAATTGAGAAAACAATCCCATTTACAATTGTACCAATAACAATACTATATCTAGGAATAAACTTAATCAATAAAGTGAAAGAACTGTACTCTGTAAACTATAAAACACTGATGAAAGAAATTCAAGATGATGCAAAGAAATGCAAAGACATTCCATGCTCATGGTCTGGAAGAAGAGCTATTGTTAAAAATTCTGTACTACCCAAACCAAACTACAGATTTAATGCAATCCCTGTAAAGAGCAAAAGCATTTTTCACAGAACTAGAACAAACAGTCCTAAAATCTGTATGGGAGCACAAAAGAGCTCAAATAGTCAAAGCAATTTTGAAAAAGAAAAACAAAACTAGAAGTAGCACAATTCCAAACTTCATGTTACATTACAATGCTGTAGTATTCAAAACAGTATGGTACTAGCAAAAAAAAAAAAAAAAAAAAAAAATAGACACATAGATCAGTGGAACAGAATAGAAAGCCCAGAAACAAACCCACCATTATATCGTCGATTAATCTTCAACTAAGGATGAATGAATTTACAGTGGGAAAAAATAAGTCTCTTCAACAAATGGTGTTGGGAAAACTAGACAGCAGCCTGCAAAAGAATAAAACTGAACCACTTTTTCCATCATACACAAAAATAAATTTGAAACAGATGAAAGACCTAAATGTGGGACAGGAAACCATAAAAATCCTAGAAGAGAGCACAGACAGTAATTTCTCCGATATTGGCCAATGCAACATTTTTCTAGGTCTCCTAGAGTCAAGGGAAACAAAAGCAAAAAAAAAAAAGCAAAAAAAAAAAAAAAAAAAAAAACGTAGGTACTACATCAAAATAAAAAGCTTCTGATAGAAAACAACAACAACAACAACAAAACTAAAAGGCAACCTACAAAATGGGAGAAGATATTTGCAAATAGCATATCCAATAAATGATCAGTATCCAAAATAAACAAAGAATTTATGAAACTCAACACCCCAAAAACAAATAATTCAATTAAAAAGTGGGTAGAAGACATGAACATGCATTTCTCCAAAGACATACAGATGGCTAACGGACACATGAAAACATGCTCAACATCACTCATTATCAGGGAAATGCAAATCAAAACTACAGTGAGATACCACCTCACGTCTTTCAGAATGGCTAAAATCAAAAACACCAAAAACAAATGTTGGCGAGGACGCACAGAAAAACGAACCCTCTTGCACTCTTAGTGGGAATGCAAACTGGTGCAGCCACTGTGGCAAACAGGATGGAAACTCATCAAAATGTTAAAAATAGAACTATCTTACAATCCAAGAATGATAGTGCTGAGTATTTACCCAAAATACAAAAACACTAAATCAAAAGGATACATGCATCTCGATGTTTAGACCGGCAATATTTACAATAGCCAAATTATGGAAGCAGCCCACATGTCCATGGATAGATGAAGAGATAAGAGGATGTGGTATAGATCTATAATGGAATATTATTCTGCCTCAAAAATAATGGTGTCTTGCCATTTACAACAACATGGATGGAGACAGAGAGCAAAATGCTAAGCGAAGTCAGTCAGTCAGAGAAAGAGAAATACTTTATGATTTAACTCAAATGTGGAATTTAAAAAAGCAAAGTGAATGAGCATGTGAAAACAAAAGAGAGACAAACCAATAAATGGTCTTAACTATAGAAAACGGATGGTTACCAAGCGTGGAGGTGGGTAGCAGGACAGGTCAAATAGGTGATGGGGAGTAATAAGTACATTTATCATGACAGCATTGTGTAATGCATTGAATTGTTGAATCACTCTATTGTACACCTGAAACAAATATTATGCTGTATGTCAACTAGAATTTTTCTTTGAGAGAGAGAGCATGCCTGTGCGTGCGTGAGGGGTGCAAGAGAGGGACAAAAGGAGGAAGAGAGGGAGGGAGGGGGATAGAGAAAGAGTGAAGGAGGGGAGAGAGAGAGAAAGAGGGGGAAGGAGAAGGAGAGGGAGAGAGGGGGAGAGAGAGGGAGAGAGGGGGAGAGAGAGGGAGAGAGGGGGAGAGAGAGGGAGAGAGGGGGAGAGAGAGGGAGAGAGGGGGAGAGAGAGGGAGAGAGGGGGAGAGAGAGGGAGAGAGGGGGAGAGAGAGGAAGAGAGGGGGAGAGAGAGGAAGAGAGAGGGAGAGAGAGGGAGAGAGAGGGAGGGCCGGGGAGGGAGAGAGAAAAGGAGGGAGACGGAAAGAGAGAGGGAGGGAGGGAGGAAGGGAGGGAGAGGGAGAGAGAGAGAATTCAAAGCAGACTCCACATTCAGCATGGAATCTGACACAGGGCTCTGTCCCAGGATGGTGGGGTCATGACCTGAGCTGAAATCAAGAGTGGGATGCTCAACCAGTTGAGCTACCCAGGCACCCCTAACTGGAATGTTTTTTAAAGGTTTTATTTAAATTCCAGTTAACATAAAGTGTAATACTAGTTTCAGGTGTACAATATAGTACTTCAACACTTCCATATATCACCTGGTTCTCATTACAAGTGCATTCCTTAATCCCCATCACCTATTTAAAAACCCACTCCACCCCGCCCACGCCACTCACCTTCCCTCAGGTAATCATCCCTTTGTTTACTATATTAAGTTAATCAGAATTTAAATAAAAAACTAAAAAAATCCTCAGTTAACAAATTCTGCAATGACCAACCTACTGACTGACCCACCTCCTCTCCCACTTACCTATTCTTCCACTTGCTTAAACCACTTTTACTTGGGCACTGTGTCACTTGCAGCCTAAATCAAACTTATTCACAGTGATAAATAACAGCTTCCTCTAAATTGTAATTACAGACCATTTTTCATTTTTTAAATTTATTCTTTTTTCTTATTGATATTACTCAATTTTTGCCCAGAAACTCACGTTACTTATATAATTTTTAAGTTAAAATTTTAGAATCCAAACTAAAAAAAAGAGACTTTTAGATTACTGTTAAAGTAATACCTTTATTTTGTTATCAACTAGAGAGTTGGTTCATTTGCAAATCTAGAGGAAAGTTTTCATCCTGCTTTAACATTCTCATGCCAGAAAAGGAGACACAATGTTCAATATTTGAAAACAAAAACAAACAAGCAAGATAAAAGAGAAACCAGGGCAGAAAAATACAAGTTATTGTCACCACTTCAGAAAGATAATATCTCTTCTTGCTAAAGAAATTACATGACATTATGCAATTAACAGGCAACAATCCTTTACCTAAGAATTCTTTGAATTTGTGTAACTAAGGTGGGGATTCCTGTCTTGTACCTTTTCATCATGTTGAATATTTAAAATAAGAAAACAGTAGCTGCTTTTGCTCCCTCATGTAAACTACAAAAACATCCCGTGGTGTATAAATTACAGTCACAACTAAAGGATACTGTATTCACCCCTTACCTTTGTAACACTGGGAGTTAGGCATTTTTATTTCTTCATTATGGATATGAATACTTTACTAAACAATATTCTAGTAAATTAAGGAAGTAAATGCACCTCATTAAGTGCTAGTCTTCATCATGAAGGAAATACTTTATTCACATGATGCAATGGTTCTCTTGTGCATAAAATACAACATGAAAAAGTGGAAACAAAACAAGCTCCTGAGTTAGACAGGCATAGGTTCAAACCTTGGCTCTGCTATCTCTAGCCCTCCCTGAGCTTCAGTTTATTCATCTGTGATATACACCAACATCTCATGCACATGGCTATACTATAGACTGAACGAAATGAAATGAAATAAGATACATAAAGCACCAGGTTATAGCAGTTACCACAGACAATATCCAATAAATGCTAGTTATTTTTCACTACTGTTCCATAAACCAATTATATAATTACAAAATTTGCTTCAGTGAAAAAAAATCTATGTATAGCAAAAGTATTTTTGGCTCAAACTGGAAATTATCCCACTTATTTCAAGCAGCATTCAAGATAACAAATCTCTGATATAACAAAACAATCTGGATAGTTCCTGATGGAGTTTGTGATATGTGGACAAGTTATGATAATAGGCTTATAACTACAATTTCTGTTTAGGTATTAAGACCAATTTTGCAATAACCAAAAGTACTAAATTTAATGTACAAAAGATCACTAAATCCTTTAAGTTGAACACTTCAGAATTATGTCTGAAAACAAGTAAAGTCAACAACAACAACAAAAATAATGCACTATCCTTTATGTTTATATTAGAGGCTGGGGTTACTGACTTCCCATGTACTTTGAGGTTATTTTCCAAGCAGTGGTAATGAGTTTGCACTGATTTATTTGCATCCTTGTCCTGGACTTTTTGTAATAAAAAATTAAAAATCAAGAGACAACTGGTTATGGCTATAATATGATTTATAGTCATGAGATACATACTCTGTTCTCCCTTGATGAAACAAGTGGCATATGTGATGATCCAATCATAGATTTTAACTTAATAACATCATCTCTATAAATTAGCTAATACATCTGGTCTAAAATGAGAAAACAAGTCATATGTCATTACTCATATTATTATAAAGCTGTCATTACATGATATTTTGGTAATTTACCAAAATACTGGAAACAGTATTCTATATATGTAGTGTATCAAGGACTGAAGTTTGACTTTTATTTGTTTGATGCAACAAGCTACATTAAAATCTTGGCATGAATGACCAAAAAAGTGTAGAATTTTGATAAAGTATCACTTGATCAGATTGTGGATTTGATGTGCACATACTAAGAGAGTAGTGTGCAATACCAAGAAAATTAGCAAGTGGAGATACTAATGATTGGCCATCATTAGGATATAATTACAAAGCCATCAGGAAGTGATAACCTCCTTTCTGAAAAAAAAATGGTCATTTAAGTGAGGCTAAGGATAAGTAGAAAACACAATTTACTTGTGGTATGTGGCTATGTACAGAAAACACATGACTCCCCAATAAGAAACAGACTCTAAAAAGCCAGTGAAGAGAAGACATAAAACTGTTCCTTTTTGTAGAAGACATGACTGTGTATGTAAAAATCCCAAGGAATCTCTAAAAAAAATCCCCAGAACTACTAAGTGAATTCAGCAAGATGTCAGGATTCAAATCAGTGAATAAAAACTAACTGCATTTCTAGATACCAATAATGAACATATGAAAGCCAACATTAAAAGGACAATTCCACTTATAACTGTCCCAAAGACAAGTACTTAGGTATACAAGTAACAAAACATGCACAGGATTGAGATTGTGACAATTATACAATTCTATAGAAATAAATCAAAGTTGACCTATATAACTAGAGAGCCAAACATTGTCAATGAATTAGAAGACTCAAAATAAAAAAGGAATCAATTCCTTCCGAGTTGATTTATAGTATCAATACAATGCCTATAATAATTCCAGCTACATTTTCTAGACATAGAAAAGCTTCTCAAATCATTTACATGGAAAGGCTCAAACTCTGAAATAGCTAAAACAATCTTGACAAAAAAGAACTAAATTTGGAGGAATTATTCTACCTGATTTTAAGTCCTAATATGTAGCTGCGTAATCAAGACAATGGATTACTGGTGTGGGAAAAGACATATAAATCAATGGAAAAGAATATAAAATCCACAAATAGACTTAATCATGTACAGCCCACTGATTTTTGACAAATATACACATTAATCCAATAGAGGAAAAACAGCCTTTACAACAAATGGCACCAAAGCAACTGGATAGATAACCTTATGTTAAAAAAAAAAGTTAACATTGACCTAAAACTCAACACTATACAAAAACTAACTCAAAGTATATCATTGACTTAAATATAAAAGATAAAATTATAAATTAAAAAAATAAATAAATAAAAGAAAATCTTCCCGATCTATACCAAAGAAAAAAGTGATAAATTAGACCTCATCGAAATTTAAAACATTTTGCCTACAAAATGTCTACCTTAAAGAGGATGTAAGACAAGCTAAGACTTGGGGGAAATATTTGCAGACTACGTACCTAACAAAGGACATGTATATAAAACATACAAGTGACTCTCAAAAATCCACAAGAAAAAGCCAATCCAATTACAAAATGAACAAAAGAGCAATCCCTATCAAAATAACACTAGCATTCTTCAAAGAGCTAAAACAAACAATCCTAAAATTTGTATGGAACCAGAAAAGACCCCAAATAACCAAAGCAATCCTGAAAAAGAAAACTGAAGCTTGAGGCATCACAATCCTAGACTTCAAGATATATTACAAAGCTGTAATCATCAAGACAGTATGGTACAGGTACAAAAACAGATGCTCAGATCAGTGGAACAGAATAGAGAACCAAGAAATGGACCCACAAACGTATGGCCAACTCATCTTTGACAAAGCAAGAAAGAATATCCAATGGAATAAAGACAACTTCTTCAGCAAATGGTGCTGGGAAAACTGGAGAGCGACATGCAGAAAAATGGACCTGGACCACTTTCTTACACCACACACAAAAATAAACTCAAAATAGATGAAAGACCTAAACGTAAGACAGGAAGCCATCAAAATCCTCAAGGAGAAAGCAGGCAAAAACCTCTTTGACCTAGGCTGCAATAATTCTTACTCAACGCATCTCCAGAGGTAAAGGAAACAAAAGCAAAATTGAACTATTGGACTTCATCAAAATAAAAAGCTTCTGCACAGCGAAGGAAACAGTCAGCAAAACTAAAAGGCAGCCGATGGAATGGAAGAAGATATTGGCAAATGACATATCTGATAAAGGCTTAGTATCCAAAATCTATAAAGAACTTCTCAAACTCAATACCCAAAAACCAAATCCAGTGAATGGGCAAAAGACATGAATAGACATCGAGATGGGAAACAGACACATGAAAAAATGCTCAACATCACTCATCTTCAGGGAAATGCAAATTAAAACCACAATGAAATACCACTTTACTCCAGTCAGAATGGCTAAAATTAACAACTCAGGCAATGACAGATGTTGGCGACGATGCAGAGAAAGAGGATCTCTTTTGTACTGCTGGTGGGAATGCAAACTGGCACAGCCACTCTGGAAAACAGTATGGAGGTTCCTCAAAAAATTAAAAATAGAACTACCCTATGACCCAGCAATTGCACTAGTTGGTATTTACCTAAGGAATAAATAAAGCTGTTTCAAAGGGGCACACACACCTCAATGTTTATAGCAGTGCAACTGACAATAGCCAAAGTAGGGACGGAGCCCTTATGTCCATTGACGGATGAATGAATAAAGAAGATGTGGCACATATATATGTATATATATGTAGAGTATTACTTGGCAATAAAAAAGAATGAAATCTTGCCATCTGCAACTACATGGATGAACTAGAGGGTATCATGCTAAGCAAAATTAGTCAGAAAAAGACAAATATCATATGACTTCACTCATATGAGGACTTTAAGACACAAAATGGATGAACATAAAGGAAGGGAAGCAAAAATAAGATAAAAACAAGGAGAGGGACGAAACATAAGAGACTCTTTAAGTATAGAGAACTGACAGAGGGTTGCTGGAAGGGTTGAGGGTGGGGGAGAGGGCTAAATGGGTAAGGGGCATTAAAGAATCTACTCCTGAAATCATTGTTGCACTATATGCTAACTAACTTGGATATAAATTAAAAAATAAATAAATTATTAAAAAGAAATAAATAAAAACTAGACCTCCCTATGATCCAGCAATAACACTACTGATATTTACCCAAAGAATATAAAAACCATAATTCAAATGAATACATGCACTCCCATGGTTATAGCAGCATTATTTACCATAGTCAATACATGGAAATGACTCAAGTGTCCATCGACTAATATATACAGGGAATATTACTCAGACATAAAAAAGTATGAAATATTGCCATTTCTAATGACATGGATGGAGCTAAAGAGTAAAATGCTAAGTGAAATAAGTCAATGAGAGAAAGACAAAATACCATTATGATTTCACTCATATGTGGAATTTAAGAAACAAATAAGCAAAGGGAAAAAAATTAGACAAACCAAGAAACAGAGTCTTAACTATAGAGAACTGATGGTTGGTTACCACAGGAGAGGGGGGTGGGAGGATGGGCTAAATACGTGATAGGGATTAAGGAGTGCCCTTGTCATGATGAGCACCTGGTGATGTACATATAGAATTGCTGAATCACTATACTGTACACCTAACGCTAATAGTGTATAGTAACTGAAAAAAAAAAAAAAACTTAAAAAAAATAATGAATTCTCACTTAGAAAGAGACACTTAAAATATTACTTCCCAATATTCTCTAATTTTCAAAAATATGTCCCCAAATGTCATGACCAGTCATTCTGATATTTTTAATTCAAAATTATAATTTTCCATTTTGCTACATCAAATATTATCTAAGAATAGTGCTGTGTATTTTCCATTTTGCTATGTTAAATATTACCTTTTATTTTTTTTTAATTTTTTTTAGTGTTTTTATTTTATTTTTGAGAGACATAGAGACAGAGCGTGAGCAAAGGAAGGGCAGAGAGAGAGGGAGACACAGAATCCGAAGTAGGCTCCAGGCTCTGAGCCATCAGCACAGAGCCCAACGCAGGGCTCGTACTCACAGACCGTGACATCATAACCTGAGCTGAAGTCGGCTGCTTAACCAACTGAGCCACTCAGGCGCCCCTATTTTATTTAGTTTGAGAGAGAGAGAGAGAGAGAAAGAGAGAGAGAGTGAGCGAACACATGCATATGAGCAGGGGAGGGGCAGAGAGAGAGGGAGAGAAAGAATCCCAAGCAGGCTCTATGCTATCAGCACAGAGACCCACATGGGGCTCAGTATCACAATCATGATATCATGACCTGAGCTGAAATCAGAGTCGGATGCTTAACTGACTGAGCCACCCAGGTGCCCTGCACTGAATATTATCTAACAAGAGTTAGAAGAACACTGGAGTAGAATTAAATTATCCTGGGTTTTAAACTTGAGCTCTACCACTCTCTAGCCTGTGTGGCCTTTCTCAATCCATGTGACCTTAAACAAATGAATCTTTTAGCTATACTGAGGATTCTGTAAAAGCTGCAACTAGTACTATCTGCTCTGTCCTAGAACAGGACTGTTGTAAGGCACAAGTCATTAATGTAGGATGTTATTATCATAACCATCCTCTAAGCAGAGAAAACTGAAAGTTATATCTTTTTTTTAAACTTTTTTTTTTTTTAACGTTTATTTATTTTTGAGAGACATAGAGACAGAGCATGAGCAGGGGAAGGGCAGAGAGAGAGGGAGACACAGAATCCGAAGCAGGCTCCAGGCTCTGAGCTGTCAGCACAGAGCCCGACGCGGGGCTCGAACTCACAGACTGTGAGATCATGACCTGAGCCGAAGTCGGCCGCTTAACCAACTGAGCCACCCAGGCGCCCCTGAAAGTTATATCTTAAAAAAGGGTAACCATCATATCAATTCGACTTTTAGCAACCAACGTCAGTCATATGTTGGCTTCTTTTGAATACATGTAAATTAAGAAGTCGTTAACTCAGTTTATCCTAAATAAATACTTTTCATACCTGGCATAACAAAACACTTCCACATGTTGAATGGTTTTGTCCTTCCTGCTAAGAGCAATAGCTTCTTCATTTTCAAGAATCTGTTCTTGCCATACTGGACTTTCATTCACAATATCACTGTTTTCCTAAACAAAATACAGATGAGAAATTTTAATTAAATTGAGCAATGTGAACTTCTACTTTTCGTAAACCATATGTTTTTCTAAATAATGCTTTCCCTTTGATCCCATCAAAATTCTGAAGTGACTAGCATAGTGTACCATGTTCAAAGGAAGAAGAAAATTATATAAAAACCTATCCTGTCAAAAGCTAGCTCTAGTTTACAGATTTCTATCAGAATATCTGATGTTTTGATGCAGTCATTGTACATTGGATGTATCTGTTTTGACATTGTTTAAGAACCAGGACAACTAACCCTCTATCTGCTGAAAATCAAGTGTGTCTGTTGTACATATTACTTGTTGATAATAAAGTTTTTGCATTTTGTTGTCCAAACAGCAGGGTTCACAATTACTTCATTCTACTTACATTTAGGTCTTTGAAGGTTAATCACTAGTCATGTCAAATTTTGATTATATGCAAAAGTATTTTTGAAAAGTATTTAGCCCACTATAACTAAGATCTGTATAATATATGACCTCTAAATATTTTATTTTTAATTTTAATGTTTATTCATTTTTTGAGAGAGACGGACAGAGAGACCGAGCATGAGTGGGTGAGGGTCAGAAAGAGAGGGAGACACAGAATCTGAAGCAAGCTCCAGGCTCAGAGCAGATCCCACGAAACATAAGATTGTGACCTGAGCCAGAGTCAAGATTCTTAACCGACTGGGCAACCCAGGCCCCCCAATGACCTCTAAATATTTTATATTCAAAAAGACAATAGAAACAATAATGTATAATAATGTATGTAAACTGTAAGGGTTGAAAGTGGCCCTACAAATGTTTGGTAATTCCTAATTACATTTTATGAATCTAAATTATATGTACAGCAATATTTGAATACAGGAGATTTTTGGAAATGTCAAGATATGCCTTTTCCAAATGTCAAGGATCAAATTTTAATCTGTTTAAAATTTTAAACTATTTGGTACACATCTGTCATAGAAAAAAAATTTTTAGTAAATTATAAATTCTTGAAGCACTAGTAGTGAAATAGAACTACAATATCCTTGAAGTAAATTCATCTCAGAAAATTTCTAAACAGATTTCATAAAGTAGGATAATAATTATCTTAAAATATTTTTTGTCCTGAATTTAACATTTTAAACTGAAGAAAAGTAGGGCAGACATCTTTTATTATTAAGTGTAATTATTAGTGTTAAAAATTCCAATATAGGTAGAGAGGAAGTAAAATATAGGAACTCTGAATGTGTAGACATAGTGGTTACCAGCCTGAAGAAAGACTGTGGACCAGGGGACAAAGAGCAAAGGGAGAAAAGATATGGTGACAGAGTCAATATGCTGAGCACTAAAAAAAAAATGTCTACAAAAATATTTTTATTTTAATAAATCTAACCTATTATCAAAATTCATTTTCTATAATTCCCTTCATTCACCAGATGCTTTCCATTCAGACAATTGAGGTATTTTTGTTGTCTTTGTTGTGAGAATCTAGACTAAATTTTTTCATGGAAGTACTAAATATACTAAATAAGATGACACACATTTGTATATACTTCCTAAGAATAAGGTTCAAAATAGGGTTTCTGATCAACACAAATATATGAATATTTAGAGCACAAACATAAAACAGTTAAATGTCTACTTGTACCATTTACTTTCTTGATTTATACAGTTTGTATTACATGCAATATTACTTTACAAATACTGGTTGTTTCTCCATAGTCTTATTTCACGCAACGATATTCAAACTGAATCTTCACTGCATCTTCAACATCAATGTCTTTGTCATCACCAGAACCACTTTTTAAGTCATGTATCATAAATTAATCAGTAAAACTACAATGCTTAGTGTGCTGCTTGGCACATGTTAAGTGTTTAAGAAGTCTTAGCTATACTCTTTTTAGCTAAATGAATACGATTTTCTAGGATCTATCATCCTCCTTTCCCAACTGTCTAAATTCTTTTGAGATACAGCAATTTCTGATTCCATGTATGATGGAATTCCTCTCAGTAGGAAATTCATTTTAGTCACATGTACCATTCACATAAAATTAGGATAGCTTTTTAATCTGTCATAAAAATCAGTAAACTCTATGATATAACCAACTCCCAGATTACTATGCTGTAAATGTCCTCTAAAAAACTCCTTTACAATGATATCCAACAGTTGTAGTAGCAAGATCCTACCTTAGAATGAAAATTACTAAATTTATACTAACTTTCCTTGCTTTTTGTTCTTACTGATTCTGTCAGATGACTTCTATAAATATGTAAAACCATCAATGACTCATATCATTTAAAATTAATGTATCTTCCCCAAATAATTGTTTTTTTTTAATATACCAACTGAAAGAACTAGTAATATGTGAGACTTTATGAACGACTGAAATTTTTTTCTGAAAGACTATTTTAGAGAAAAAAATCTTGCCTTATATTTAGGCATATAATAAAAAATGGAATCAAGTAAGTATGATGTATTCTTCTGCCAACTTACAGTTAAAAAGTGGTAACTATATTTTGAAGGCATTGGAAGAATATTAGCTAAAAAGATGACTGCATAATTTTTGTTAAATAAAAATGTGGCATCAGCCTATATCACAGAAACTTCGGGTTTTCTTCAATGTAGGGTTATTGTATGATATGAAATACAACCTAGTAGATTAAAAATCAACTAAGAAGTTTACCTGGTATTCCTTTAGCCAGGACAATAGTCCTGAAAAGCTAAAACTGGCCCAGTTTCCTCCATAGTAGCTTCTTCTGTAACAATAAAAAATAAGAGTAAAGACAAGGGTATAAAAATCAAGTCACTGATGTCCATCAGCAAACCACTCTGGACCCTTCAAATCATTTCAATATTGCTACTTCAGAGTTCAAAACATAATTGGGATGTTTGAAATACCAGGCTGAATTAAAAGTGGGCCTCTCAGATCCCAAAGGTAACTTTTCATTGCATAAGGAGTTAAAAAATCTCTTTGGCTTCCTTAGAGATTTCTCCACTGATCAAATGCCACTGATCAGGGATTGTGAACAACTTAATGTGGGCATTGAGCAGGGAACATGAACAAATTTGACTTCTTGGTTTAAAAAAATGGCTGCTAAGTTTTCTATAAACAATTAAATATCCACTGTCACCACCACCACCAAACCCATACCACATGCCAACACACACACACACACACACACACACACACACACACACACACACACAGAGACACACACACACACACTGACTACTCTAGATCTAGTGGTCCTGTGTTATTCTCAGCCTTCAGGCCCAAAAATAAAAGTAGATCCTGGACACAGTTATTCACATCAAGACTTTTGTGATAAGTAAAGTAAGAACAGTATTCCCACTGATAACTGGGTGAACTATTAATTCTTCATTCCACAGTCCTATGAAGATCATTATTCTGTTTTAGAGAATCCAGAAATCTTCTAATTAGATAAGATAAACCTTGCAGACATTGGACTTTTGATTAACTTCCTTAAGTAGGAAGGAAGGTTACCAGTGTAACAACAAGAACTCTTTAATCCTGCGCTACATAGTAGGTTTCCCAGTTCTTGAAAAATTCTTCATGTTTACTGATTCTTTGTATGATGAGACTCAAAGTACACTTAGTCTCACCTACAATATCCACTCTGGTTCTGGGGTGGGACACACTCTTAGTTTTGTTTTGTCTTTGATTTCAATTTTGCTTCTCTGTGGCTTTCTCTAACGAAACAAAAATCTATAAAAGCTCTTTTTAATATGAAACAAAAGCCAAAACTTTTAATATAATACTCAAAATTACTCATCCATGATGCTACTGGAGATGCCCTCGATATTCTGATATATTTTCTCCTAAACCAAATGTTGACATATGCCTTCAGAACAGTCAGACTTTAGGCTCAAGTATTTTACCGATAAGCACTGTTTTTGCTCTAACATAGAAAATGATTAAATCAAACATCTGTGAAAATAGATCTATTAATACATATCAATCCTTTACTTATAATCTGATAGTTCTCTCAAAGATAATGTAAATTCATACACCATCCAGAATCTCTAGTGGGCTTTCGGGTGCCTAGGTGGCTCAGTCAGTTAAGCACCTGACTTCTGCTCAGCTCATGATCTCATGGTTCATGAGTTTGGGCCCCATGTTTGCTGACAGCTAGGAGCCTGGAACTTGCTTCACATTCTGTGTCTCTTTCTCTGCCCCTCCCCTACTCACACACTCTCTCTCCCTCTCAAAAATAAATAAACATTAAAAAAAATTAAAAAAAGAATACCTACTGGGCTTTAAAATTTAGATTAACAACTCTATTGACAATTCTAGATGGTCACCCTTGTTAACATATTGTAATCAGGAAGCCTGGAAGCTGTAATCCCTTGGGTCAAAGAGAACAGTGGAAGGAGAAGGTAGGCAACAGCCAGTATAGAGAAGAGGGAAGACTGAAGAGAGAGAGGGTGTTAGAATTAGTGATCTTTCCAATAGAAATGTATACCCTCTTTCCCCTTGCCTGAGAATAATACACTTCTACCATCCCTTCCCATCCTCTAAATATAACAGTCAACAAAACTAGAAAATATCCTGGGTGTTTAAAAAAAACACAACTGTCTATATTTTTTGTTGACATAGATTTCTTTTAAGTCACCATAAGGTTCGTGAGATTGGATGCCACATCCACCTCTGCACTGACAGCGTGGAGCCTGCTTGGGATTCTCTCTCCCCACCTCTCTCTGTCCCTCCCCCACTCGTTTGCCCATTATCTCTCTCTCTCTCTCAAAATAAATACAACATTTTAAAAAAATGAATGGGTTAGGCACAAAATAGTCGAAAATATTCCTAAAACATATCTAACAAAGAACTGGTATCCAGGATATATAAAGATCTCTTTCTACTTAATAATATGACAAATATTCAAATTTTAAAATGGGCAAATGGTTTGAACAGACATTTCACAAAGGAAGACAGATGCAGTTCATGAGCACATAAAAAGGCACTCAACATCATTAGTCATTAAATAAGTGCACATTAATCTACGGCCATACTACCCTGAATGTCCCCGATTTGTGTGATCTCAGAAGCTAAGCAGAGTCAGGCCAGGGTAGTACTTTGATGGGAGATAAGTACACACTAAAATAAGTATTAAAAATGAACATAATGGGATACCACTACACATCCATCAGAACAGTTAAAATTAAAAAAGCTCACAATACCAGATATTGGTGTATGATGAACCAGAATGGTCATACTTTTTGGTGGGAGGGTAAAATGGTACAAACATTTTGGAATACTGCTTGGAAGTCTCTAAAAAACTAAACATATATCTCCACTATGACCTAGTAATTCCATTCCTAGGTATTTATAAACCAAAAAAGTATGTGTTCAGAAAATACGTGTACAATATTTTTCATAGTATCTTTATTACTCAATAGTTCCAAATTGGTGGGAATTTAAATACACATCAGTAAGAGAATGGATAAATAAGCTGAGGTATATCTACAGGGCTGACACTATTCACCAATGAAAATGAATAAACTACTGGTAAAAACACAGATGAATCTCAAAAGGTTATGCTAACTGAAAAAAGCTTTTACCCAAAAAGAGTACATTCTTCATGATTCCAATGATATGACATTCTAGAACACGTTAATCTATAGTAAAAATATATCCCAAGACAGATTGCCTTTGAGGGTGGGAGTAAGGGCAGGACTTGACTTGGATGGGGCATGAGAGAACTTTCTAGAATAATGACATTATCTCAATTAGGATCGTAGTTACACAAGTGTATGCATTTCCCATTATTAAATGGTACAGGTAAGAACTGTGCATTTCACCGCATTTTATCCTGAAAAAAGAACCATAAATAAATACTGAAAACTAGTTAATACTATGCACGCTGAAGTGTTCTGGAGTGAAGGTACTGGATTGTATACAACCTATTTTGAAACACACAAAAGAATAAGATGAAATAATACAAAAATGAATACATGGGTAGTTATATAATGAAGCAAATACAGCAAAATCTTAATGGCAGAATCTAGATAGTGATAATATGCTCACAGTACAATTTTTTCAACTTTTCTACATCTCAAAATTGTAATAATTAGAAAAACAAAAGCAACCTAAAGTGAGTTTTCAAACACTGACCATGATGTTCCTTCCTAGTTCCAAAGTATTTTATGCTATTATCAAAAACCTAAAACAAAACTCTAAGAAAAGCCATCTTGTTGTTTCTTTCCAGTATTAAATAATTTTTCCAAAGACATATAGATGACCAACAGGCACCCGAAAAGAAGCTCAATACCACTAATCATTAGGGAAATGCAAATCACAACCACTATGAGACACCACCTCATACCTCTCAGAATGGCTATTATCAAAAATCCAAGAGGAATTTCTGGGGAAAATGGCAAAGCAGGAAGATCCCAAGCTACCTCATCCCACAGATAACACCCACATTGATGTAAAACCCAGAAAATGACTTTAACACTGGACACAACAGACTCTCTTCACATAAACGTAGAGAAGAGTCCACACTGAAATGGGTAGGAAGGCCAGAGAAGTGGTCCAGAGCTGAAGGAACCCAAGGACTGTCCAAGGGAGCTGGGTGGAGGGAAGAGGAGGGAGGAAAAGGAGGAGAGAAACAGACCCTCACACCAGGGCACCCCAGGCATGGGGAACTCCCACTTGGGGGGATGAATCCCCATAATGTTTGGCTTTGAAAACCAGAGGGGCATAATTTTCCAAGTTCTTACAATCAGTACGGCTTCACATCAGGAATTTTAAAAAATCGGCAGGCTTGGTTATGGGAGAGCCATGAGGGCTATCTGAAACTAGGTCCCTGCCCTTAAAGAGACAGCACAACTGACAGCCCTGTGAAAATACGGTGCAGCAGCAACAGTTTGAAAACACCTAGGGTATATAGGAAAGATTTATTTACTAATTTAAGAGCCTGTGCTGGATGGGCAAGGATTGCTGGGAGATTTCTCCAGGAACAAAGGAGCTGCAGACACCATTTCCCTCCCCTACTTCCCAGCCTAGACACATGAACAATTCCAGGTACAAGCACAGTGCCTACACATGTTACTTAACAGTCAAACAGCAAGCCCTGCCCCTGTGTTGTCCTGCAGACACTCCCCCTCCAATATGTCCTTGAACAGAGCCCATCCAAAACAGTGCCACAAGCCTAGTAAGGTATGAGCATTCATGACAGGAACGAACACAGCTCCAAAGTGACTTCTATCCTGGAAAGAGGGGAAGATAATCACACACAACACTCTGATGGCAGCCCCAGTGGTGGGCAGGGGTCAGAAAGCTGGTCAGACTGCAGGCCCTGACCACCAATGAAAGCTTCTCAGGGGACAACACAAGGAAACTACCCAACATTTTTGTACTCCTGGATCTCAGGCAAAAGCCTGGTTTAACTCAACTCAAGCCCAAGGGGGCCCAAGAATGGCCAACTAACAACACGAGGACCAATCCCTGCCCAAAATAGGCAAAGAGAGCCATCAGAGATGACTGGACTGAATGGAAAAGCAACTCAACCACAACAGTAAGGTGAATGCAACACATATAGCAGATATTCCTGAAGTGCCAGGTTCTGTTAAACAGGGAACATTACACTGCAGAGCACTACAGGACCTCTCTAGATAAGGTCACTACTTTCAAGAGACACACACAGAAATAGACACAGAGAATTATATAAAATGAGGAGACAGAGGAATATGTCCCAAATAAAAGAAGAGGACGAAATCACAGCAAAGAGAGCTAAACAAAACAAAGATAATACACTTGATAAAGAATTTAACATAATGGTGATAAAGATATGCACTAGACTTGAGAAAAAACTGGAGGATCTCAGTGAAACTCTTAACAAAGGGATAGAAAACATAAAAAAGAATCCATCAGTGATGAAGAACTCAATAACTAAAATTAAAAATGCTATTATGAAAAACTATATGCCAACACATTGGACAACCTAGAAGAAGGATCAATATGTAGAAACATGATCTCCCAAACTGAATTAAGAAGAAACAGAAAATTTGAACAGATTGCCAGCAAAGAAATTGAATCATTAATCAAAAAACTCCTGTAACGAACAAAAGTACAAGATTAGACAGCTTCACAGGCAAATTCTACCAAACATTTAAAGATTTAATACCTATTCTTCTAAAACTATTCCAAACATATAAGAAGGAAAGTTTCTAAATTCGTTCTATGAGGCCAGCATTATCCTGAAGCCAAAACCAGATAAAGACACCACAAAAAAGGTAACTATAGGCTAGTAACTTTGAGGAATATAGATGCCAACACCCTCAAGAAAATATTACTAAAACAAATCCAACAATATATTTAAAAAATAATTCATAGTTACTAGAGGGAAGGTGAGATGGGGGATGGGTAAAATAGGTGAAGGGGATTAAAAATACACATATCGTGATAAGCATTGAGTAACATATAGAATTGTTGAATCATTATATTGAACACCAGAAACCAATATAACACTACATGTGGACTATACTGGAATTAAAAACAAATGGTACTGTTTTCACTTGATCTAGAAAAGGAGACTTAGTATGAATGTCAATGTTTATTTATCACTGGACAAAGGAAGGAGAGGATTGAGTCTGCCAGAAATGAGTAATTTGGTCAATAAAAATCTATGAGGTAGAGTAGGCTTTACTGCAGTCTAACTGAACTCTGAATCAACACTCCTGACTCTTTTCCATGTAATCTCTAGTTTGCAGGATTTCTGACTCAAAGTAGAGAATAATTTACATACAGAACAAGAGTAGTTGTTCACTGAAATTTTTCTCATTTTAAATAAATTCACTGACAAATATATAAGTAAGTTTTGAAAAATAAGAAAAAGTTTACAGGATCTGAACATTATTGGGATAAAATAAATTTGTTCAATTCATACGTTATCATCTAAGCAAAACTAAAAGATACAATTCCACAAATACTCAATTCATTTTATATATAAAATAGAAGCACTTTTACTAGAAATTACCATTGTTAACATTTTGGGTTCAAGTAGATCACTTAATTGACTTCTTAACTGAAGACCCATTGAAAAGATTATTGGCACTTCCTATTCCTTCTAAACAGTATAATATTGCCTGCCACGATGCACTAGAAAATGAGGACTAGCAGACTTCTGACAATTCTCTCTCCAACTGAGTTCTGTCCATCAGTTATATTTGTACCTAATTCTTAATTCTGTAACTATGTAATTAAGTTATGTGAATTGTGAGCAGAAAGAATGTTAATTCTATGAATACTAGGTTGAATACTTTAGACAAGTTGATTAGTAGTGCTACACATAAGTTGATTAATTTGGTATTAAGAAAGATAGCTATAAAAGATGAATAAAATAGGAGTGCCTGGGTGACTCAGTCGGTTAAGTGTCTGACTTCGGCTCAGGTCATGATCTCGTGGTTCTTGAGTTTGAGTCCCATGTTAGGCTCTGTGCTGACAGTTATGAGCCTGGAGCCTGCTTCAGATTCTCTGTCTCTCCCTTCTCTGTCCTCCCCCACTCATACTCTCTCTGTCTCTCAAAAATAATTAATTAATTAATTAATTAATTAAAAAATAAAAGTTTTAAAAGATGAATAAAATAAGAATCTCAAAAGAAAAAAATAACTACAAATCTATCAACATGATACAACACATCAACAAGAGCAACAATAAAAACAATATGATCATTTCGTAGACGCAGAAAAAGCATCTGACAAAGTACAACTTACATTCACAATGAAAATCCTCATCCAAGTAGGTTTAGAGGGAACATAGGAATAAAAGCCTTATGTGAAAAATCCACAGCTGACATTATCCTCAATGGGGAAAAAACTGAGAGCTTTCCTTGCTAAGGTCAGGAACAAGACAAGGATATAGGTTCTCATCATATTCATTTAACATAGTACTGTAAGTCCTAGCCACAGCAATTAGACAACAAAAATAAATAAAAGATATTCAAAATGATAAGGAAGAAGTAAAACCTTCACTCTGCAGATGACATAATACTATACTCCATGAAAAACCTACTAGAATAAATGAATTCAATAAGATCACAGGATACAAAGCCAATATACAAAAATCCATTGCATATTGTAAACTAATAATGAAACAGCAGAAAGGGAAATTAAAAAACAATTCCATTTTCACTTTTACCAAAAATAATAAAATATATAGAAATAAACTTAACCAAGGAGTTAAAAGACCTGTATTTTAAAAATTATAAAACACTGAGGACAGAAATTAAAGATGATATAAACAAATGGAAAGATATTCCATGCTCATGGACTAGAAGAACAAATAATCATTAAAATGTCCATACTACCCAAAGCAATCTACACATTTCATGAATCCCTATGAAAATACCAACACCTTTTTTCACACAACTAGAACAAGCAATCCTAAAATTTATATGGAATCACAAAAGACTCTGAATAACCAAAGCAATCTTCAAAAAAGAACAAAACTGGTGGTATCACAATCCCAGTTTCAAGACACACTGCAAAGCTGTAGTGATCAAAATGGTATGGTACTGGCACAGTAACAGACACATAGATCAATGGAAGAGAATACAGAGCCCAGAAATAAACTCATGATTATATGGTCAGTTAATCTTCAACGAAGCAGAAAAGAATATTGAATGGGAAAAAGACACTCTCTTCAACAAATGGTGTTGGGAAAACTGGACAGCTACATGCAAAAAATGAAACCACACCATTTTCTTACAATATACATAAAAATAAATTCAAAATGAACTAAAGACATAAATGGGAGACCAGAAACCATAAAAATCCTATGAAAAGGCTCAGACAGTAATTTCTCTGACATCAGTTGTAGCAACATCTTTGTAGATATGTCTCCCCAGGCAAGGGAAACAAAAGCAAAAATGAACTACTGGGACTTCATCAAGATAAAAAGCTTCTGCACAGCAAAAGAAACAATCAGCAAAACTAAAAGGCAACCTTCAGAATGGGAGAAGATATCTGCAAATGACTTATCTGATAAAGGGTTAGTATCCAAAATCTAGAAAGAACTTATGAAATTCAACTACAAAAACAACACAATTAACCCAATTAAAAAATGGTCAGGAAACATGAACAGTCATCTCTCTAAAGGCGACATTCAGATGGCCAACAGACATATAAAAAGATGCTCAACATCATTCATCATCAGTGAAATACATATCAAAGCTACAATGATATATCACCTGAAATCTGTCAGATTCACTAAAATAAAAAATACAAGAAACAAGTATGACAAAGATGTGAAGACAAAGGAACCCTTGTGCACTGCCGGTTGGAATGAAAACAGTGCAACCGCTGTGGAAAATGATATGGAAATTCCGCAAAAAATTAAAAGAGAATTACCATATAATTCCACTAACTTAGATATTTGCCCAAAGAATATGAAAACACCAATTCAAAAAGATATATGCGCCCCTATGTTAATGTAGCATTATTTACAATAACCAAATTATGGAAGCAGCCCAGGCGGTCATATATATACATGGATAAAGAACACACACACACACACACATACACGAGGAAATATTAGCCACAATAAAAGAATGAAATCTTGCCATTTACAACATGGATGGATCTAGAGAATATAATGCTATATGAAATCAGAGGGAGAAAGACAAATACCATGTTTTCACTTGTATGTGTAATTTAAGAAACAAATGATCAAAGAAAAGAGAGATCAAAAAACAGATTCTTAACTATAGAGAATAAACAGACGGTTACCAGAGGGGAGGTGGGTGGGGTGTTGGGTGAAATAGGTGAAGGAGATGAAGAATACAATTATCTTGATAAGAACTGAGTAATATATAGAATTGCTGAATCACTATATTGTACTCCTGAAACTAATAACACTGTTAAGTATATCAGAATTAAATTTTTTAAATAATAAAAAAAACATTTATTAAATCAAGAAATAACAAGTGTTGGCAAAGATGAGGAGAATAGGGAACCTCATGCACTCCTGGTGGGAATGTGAATTGGTACAGCCTCTAGAGGGAACAGTATGGAGTTTCCTCAAAATATTAAAAATAGAACCACTATCATGATCCAGTAATTCCACTTAAGGATATTTATCCCAAGAAACACTAACTCAAAAATTTATATGTATCCCTATGTTCATTTTAGCATTATTTACAATAGCCAAGATATGGAGAAAAAACCTAACTGATAATGAATAGATGAATGGATAAAGGTTTACACACACACACACACACACACACACACACACACACACACACGACTACTACTCAGGCATAAAAAAATGAAATCTCGTCATTTGAGACAACATCGATAGAACCTGAGGGTATTATGCTAAGTGAAGTAAGTCAGAAAAAGGCAAGTACCATATGATTTCACTTAAATGTAGAATCTATAAAAGAAAACAAACAAAATGAAACCAATGTCATAGATACAGAGAACAGATTATTGGTTGTCAAGGGGTGGGGGCTTGGGAGGTGTGTGTATAAAATAAGGGGATCAAGAGGCACAAACTTACAATTACAAAATAAGTCATGGGATGTAACATACAGCATGGTGACTATAGTCAATAATGCCATATTGCAAATTTGAAAGACTAAGAAAGTAAATCTTAATAGTTCCTATCACAAGAAAATACAAAGTTTTAACTTTGGTGACAAATGTTAACTAAGTTTATCGTGGTGATATTCCCAATGTATGAAAGTGTCCAATCATTATGTCCTACACCTGAAATTAAGATAATGTTGTATGTGAAATATACTTCAATAACAAAGAAAATATGAAGCCCAAAATACTATAGCACATACAGGTTGTTTACAGCCACACACTTATGTAAGAAAGAAAGCAAGTGTGAGGTTTCTCAGTTTCTTGGATAATTATTTATCATTTAAAAAACAAAATCACTCGTGAAAAAATATGCTACATTTGGTTAATTCTCAAAGAAAACAGATCACTACTTCACAGAGTAAATTGTAAAACTTGTATTTTATGTTTCACACATTTTGGGTGAAACAAACAATTCCAATCATTTTTCTAACTTCAATAGTTTACATATGACAAATAAAGACACATATGTACATACACGTGTGCATTTAAATTGTGATTTTGTATAGAGATATTTAGGAAGTATTAATGCTACCATTGATAAACTTACGAATCAACATGCAGAACCCTCTGGCCACTTCTTGAACATGCAGCCGCAATGATGGATTCAGGCAAACCTATAAAAACACACACCTATATCACTTATAATGTAGAAATACATACATACGTATTATACAAATAGTTCAACGCATGCCGTCACCGTATAAAAGAGTTTAACAAGAGACTCATCCTTATATTCAAAATTATAAAGTTTATACTATGATAACCATTGGATATTTGTTAACCATATACTAGTTATACTAAAACTTTTTATTATGTGGAAGAAATTTTTAGAAATCAAGTACTGGGGCGCCTGGGTGGCTCAGTCGGTTAAGTGTCCAACTTCGGCTCAGGTCATGATCTCACAGTCTGTGAGTTCAAGCCCCGTGTCGGGCTCTGTGCTGACAGCTCAGAGCCTGGAGCCTGCTTCAGATTCTGTGTCTCCCTCTCTCTCTGACCCTCCCCTGCTCATGCTTTGTTTCTCCTGCTCTCAAAAATTAAAAAAAAAAAAAAAAAAAATTAAAAAAAAAGAAATCAAGTACTATATTTCATTTTATATGCAAATTTCCATAAATGAGCAATTGTCAAAATATTATTCATGTAGCACTTTGTTATTAAGAAACTATGTTCACACACTAGCTCCTCTCATTTTCTCAACTATACTGAGAGATAAGCACCAATGGCATACACATTTTAGAGAGTAAATACTGAGGTGTAAATATGTTAACTTGTTTCCCAATGCTTTAATATTTTTTTTCTCTTGTTGAAATCTGAAACCAAATCTAACTCCAAAGCCACAGTGACTATGAGGGGGAATGGCATACCTTTTTCAGTTTAAGCAATAGGTTAACTAGTTTAAAAGGAGGCCATTTATTGAGACCTGAAACCATAAAACTCCTAGAAGAGAATACACGCAGTAATTTCTTTGACATCGGCATAGCAACATTTTTCTAGATACATCTCCTAAGTCAAGGGAAACAAAACCAAAAATAAACTACTAGAACTACATAAAAATAAAAAGCTCTTGTTCTGCAAAGGAAACTATCAACAAAAATAAAAGATAACCTACTGAATGCGAGATGTTTGCAAATGACATATCCAATAAAGGGCTAGTATCCGAAATATATAAAGAATTTATAAAATTAAACCCCTATATAAATAAATAATCCATGTAAAAACGGACAAAGGACCTGAATAGGTATTCTTCCAAAGAAGACATACAGATGCCCAACAAACACATGAAAAGATGCTCAACATCACTAATCATCAGGGAAATGCAAATCAAAACCACAATGAGATACCATCATACACCTGCCAGAATGGCCAAAATCAAAAAGACAAGTAGGAAGAGATACTGAGGATATGGAGAAAAGGAAAAAAAAAAAATTGTGAACTGCTGGTGGGGACGCAAACTGGTGTGGCCAATGGAAAACAGTATGAAGGTTTCTCAAAAAATTAAAAATAGAAATACCATATGATCCAGTAATTCCAGTATCAGGTATTTACCCAAAGAAAATAAAAATACTCATTCCAAAAGATATATGCACCTCTACGTTTATTGCTGCATTGTTTACAATAACCAAGATATGGAAGCAATGCAAGTGCCCATGACAGATGAATGGAAAAAGAATTTGTGGGTGTGTGTGTGGTGTGTGTGTGTGTGTGTGTGTGTGATACAATGTTAGCCATAAAAAGGGATGAAACCATGCCATTTGTGACAAAACAGATGAGTCTAGAGGACATTATACTAAATTAAGCCAGTGAGACAGAGAAAGAAATACCATATGATCTCACTTATATGCAGAATCTAAAAACCAAATGAATAAACAATCAAGAGCAGAATCAGACCTATAAATACAAAGAACAAAGTGATGGTTGCCAGAGGGGAGACGATTGGGGGCAGGGGAAAAATGTGTGAAAGAGAACAGAAGATACAGGTTTCCAGTTATGAAATAAGTCACAGGAATAAAAGGTACAGTGCAAGGAATACAAGCAATGGCATTTTAATAGTAATGTATGATGATGACACATGGTAGCTACACTTGTGGTGAGCATGGCATAATGTATAGAGAAGTTTAATCACTATGTTGTACAACTGAAAATAACAAAACAGTGAATGTCAACTGTGTCTGAATGAATGAATGAATGAATGAATGAATAAGAAAATACTATTTTTTAATTTTTTTAGCGTTTATTTATTTTTGAGTGAGAGACAGAGTGCGAGAAGGGGAGGGGCAGACAGAGAGGGAGACACAGAATCAGAAGCAGGCTCTAGGCTCCGAATCCTGTCAGCAGAGAGCCCAATGTAGGGTTCAAACCCACAAGCCTTGAGATCATGACTTGAGCCAAAATCAGATTCTTAACTGACTGAACCACCTAGGCATCCCAGACAATACTGATTTTAAAAAGAGGCTTTACAAGATATATTATCTCACTTTCTGGTTAATACAGCAGTTTGAAAACAGCATTAGTGTTTGGAACCAAAGTAAGCCACAATATAAAGCTGGTTATCACGTAAGGAAATATATAAAACTACCACAAGTACTAACAAAAAAAAAAAATCACAAATTACCAAAGAATGATTTCATAACAAAACAATTTCAGATGTTCAGGATAAGCTAGTTAATACCCTACATTGTACATTCAAGACTGTTACATAACTTTTTATCGTAAGATCTGCCACTTCAGTAGAAGCTATTAATCATTTCTATCGGTCAGAAAAAAAAAAAAAACGTTTTGAAAGTTTAATGCAATTCTGTGGTGCTACCATTGACTCTTTCACTACAATGAAGCACAATTTTTTTTGAGGGGGGCAAGAGTTTAAACTACACACTAAGCACCAAAGATTTCAAGAAAAGAGAACAGTTTTCTTCTTTATGTAAAAACCAATATGCATATGTAAGCAATTGACAGGATCTAGTTAAAAACCATATTAAACACAAGCTCCAGCTGCATTCACAAAAGAACTAAAGTTTTCCAGTAGTGACTACTGTGGGCATATAGTGTTTGGTTCAAAAACAAAGTTCTGACCAAAAGTACTGAAGACAGACATTAAATATAAATTACTGGAAATAAGCCAACATAATCTTTCAACCTTAACTTTGGATAATAATTCCAAGAGAAAAGATGGGTGGCTCAATCAGTTAAGCATCCGACTTGGTTCAGGTCATGATCTCACAGTAAGTGGGTTTGAGCCCCACATTGGGCTCTGTGCTGAAAGCTCAGAGCCTGGAGCCTGCTTCAGATTCTGTGACTCCCTCTCTCTCTCTGCTCCACTCCTGCTCATGCTCTGTCTCTCTCTGTCTCTCAAAAAATAAACATTAAAAAAAAATTCAAAGAGAAAATATAGTAAAAATGTGTGGTATAGAAGGAACTAGGAGAAAGAAGTTTAAATAGTTAAGTTCACTTAGTTCTTCAGTTAAAAATGTATTTTTCTATCTTTTATCTTAAAACTATCTGAACTTTTTACACCTGAAGAAATAAGTTTTCGTATTAATGAAATGCAGTCACAATTGTGCTTTAAAAGTTGCTGCCAAGCATCTTAGTTAAAAAGGACAACAGGAAATATTCAGGAAGCAAAATTAGTATATTAAGGCATGTAAAAAGATGGCATTAATAATATACCACTGAGCATTAGTGTAGGGCTTTATGGTTGACAGTATCTTTTCACATACATCTCCTCACATTCCTCATTATAGTCCTGGGAGGCTGGCATTATTATCCACGTGACAAAATGGGATGAGAAAGATTAAATAACTTGCCAAAGATCAAGTAATTCAGTAATTTGATATTTCAAATTCCAATTACCATGGTAAATCCACTCTCTTCAACTTAGACATGAGTCTGAGAATGAGGATTCAAGGGAAAGAGAGCAGTATAAAGAAATGGGCATGGTCTCAATCAGACAGACCTAGACTTAAATCTTAACTTTGCTGCTTCATTGGCTGTGTGACCTCAGACAAGTCACTTGCCATGTCTGAGCATTTGTTTCTTCGTCCATCAATGGGAATGCCACCATTTACCTCAGAGGGCCATTAAGTTGCTAGCAGAGGGTACTTATTCTATAGAAACAATCTACTTTTATTAATCCTCAGTATGGTATTTTAGAAGCAATACATTTTCATCTAAGTACTACTCCAAACATACACCTACTTGTACCAGGGGCCAACTCCAATGGCAAGCAATAACAAAATTACTCTCCTCCATTTGGCCCAAATTAGCTGTTACTTTGGATAGGCAAATGTGCATGTGGTTAATCCATGACTGCAATCAACTGTCAGAAGTCATGCTTCTGGCTGACAAAGGAACTCCAAGGACAGATTTCAATATTGACCATGATCTGAGTCCAAATTACACAAAACCAAAAGAACTATAATTTATGTTTTCTCTTAATACCTCTATCCAGACATTTCCCACTAGTTTGTAAAACTGATAGGCTGTCCCTACATAAAGGCAAGGATCTATTATTTTCATACTTAGAATGATTAAAATAAGAGACTAATACAGTTAGTAATGTCCTCTGAGATTTCATATTTCTTCCCACCCATTCAATAAACATGGAATTAGCTCCTTGAACAGAAGCACATAGTGGATTCTCTATAAATATTTGTTAAAGGAAAGAAAAGGAGAAAGAAAAAAAGGGGAAAGGTAAAATAGGGAAAGGATGAAGCAGACTTGGAAAAGTGATGAGGAAAAAAGGTAAGATAAATACAATTCTGAGCCTAGAAGAGCTCAGTCTAAAGAATAAAAATTTAGGGGTGCCCAGGTGGCTCAGTCAGTTAAATGTCCATCTTCAGGGACGCCTGGGTGGCTCAGTCAGTTAAGCGCCTGACTTCGGCTCAGGTCATCATCTCACAGCTTTTGAGTTTGAGCCCAGCATCAGGCTCTGTGCTGACAGCTCAGAGCCCAGAGCCTGCTTCGGATGCTGTGTCTCCCTCTCTCCCTGCCCCACCCTTTCTCACCCTCTGTCTCTCTCTCTCTCAAAAATAAATAAACATTTTTAAAACATTTAAAAAAAAAACAAAAAAACAAAAAATGTCTGTCTTCACCTCAAGTCATCATGTCATGTTTGTGAGTTCAAGACCTGCAATAGGCTCTGCACTAAGTGCAGAGGCTGCTTGGGATTCTATCTCCCTCTCTCTTTCTGCCCCTCTCCCCCAAAAAATAAACTTTAAAAAAAACTTTGGATCTTAAAAAAAGAATAAGGATTTAAAGGGATTAAAATAATAAACATAATTAAAATTATTATAGGAACACAATGGAAGGATGCATTTCCCCTGTAGAAAAGAGTCACTGAAAGCTCCAAAGAGCAGGGGACACTAGCTGTGTCTTTCAGGATCTGTAATCCCACTGAAGAGTACAGAAGGAAGAGGTGAAAGGAAAAAAGAAAAAAAGGAAAGTAGAAGGAAGTATTCCTGGCAAAGGTAAAGAAAGAGAGAACCAAAAGGTGATATTCAAAAAGAGTTGTTGGAGCCACACTGTGGAGTCTGAACTTAGAACCTGTAAGCAACAGGGAATCTTGA
Source organism: Paguma larvata (assembly GCA_030068075.1). NCBI lineage: Eukaryota > Metazoa > Chordata > Mammalia > Carnivora > Viverridae > Paguma > Paguma larvata. The sequence continues at coordinate 66,805,211 of CM057830.1, forward strand.
ATTAGCCAGAAGAACAGCATGGTCAAATCAGTAGTTCAGAAAAGAAAAAAAAAAAGAAACAAAAAACAAACAAACAAACAAAAAACACCTCTGGTAACAGCATGAAGGATGAACATGTATAAAATTGGAGCTTGAGGCACCTGGGTGGTTGAGCATCCTACTCCTGATTTCGGCTCAGGTCATGATCTCAAGGTTCCTGGGATTGAGCCTCGTGTCACGCTCTGAAATAAGTGTGGACCCTGCCTAGGATTCTCTCTCTCCCCACCCCACTCTCTGCCCCTCCACCCTTCAAAATAAATAAATAAACATTTTTAAAAATTGGAGTTTTCAGTTTCAGGTTTTCTTTATTGATTAGGAAAAGTTAATATATATAAACTTTTTGGAGTTATTGAAATTTAACAAAATAAGTAAAATAACCACTTGTTTTGTTTAAATTCCTATTTATAAGTTCAATTTTAATAGCGTTTAAACCCTTGACCAATTAAAAAATAAAACCTTTTTTAAAACTTGGCACCATATAAAGTGAACTACTTTTGAATCATTACTCAAATACACACAACATTCTGTGAGGTCTTTATACAAAACATATATAAACTTATAATGAATTATATAGTTTCTCTCACAAGGAAAAGCAAGAATGAGTTAGAAACAGATAACCTAAATCAGAGTCAAATCACAAAGCATTATACTGGAAACACACTGTAAAATGTATGAGAACGAATATACAAGCATGATGTTTTCAACTACAAACGGGGCTTATAATATATCTCATACGAATGTAGGGAGGAATAGGTACAAAGTAATATAAAACATCTTACACAGTGCCTTTTAGCATGTCACTGACCTTCAATAAATACTGGTCTGTTCCCTTCTCTTCCTACCCCTACAATAAGATTAGTTATTTGAAGCAGAAAAAAAAAAAAAAAAAAAAAAAAACAAGTGTTAACTATTTACTTAAGTTATCTTAAAGATCCAAAAACTTGGGGCGCCTGGGTGGCTCAGTTGGTTAAGCATCCAACTTTTCAACTCAGGTTATGATCTCATGGTCCATGAGTTCGAGCCTCGCATTGGGCTCTGTGCTGACAGATCAGAGCCTAGAGCCTGCTTCAGATTCTGTGTCTCCCTCTCTCTCTGACCCTACCCTGCTCACACACACATTCTCTCTCAAAAAATTAATAAATAAATAAATAAACATTAATAAGAATTTTTTTAATGAAATAAAGATCCAAAAATTTAGGCCTTTTCTATATATTCACTACAGAAGGTCATCATGTAGTATCATTTAAACATTTCACACTATTAAGTATGAATATTAAATTCATTTGTTTGGACCTATCAAAGAACTCTACCAAAGGATTGTAGAAAAAATATATAATTCGGATTCAAGACCAATAACTTTTGCTTGCAAGTCATTTTTATCGAACACAGGTAAATATTAGGTATTAAATTAGCATTTCATAACAGTTTGTAATGGGAAAAAAATATATATATATACAAACCAAATATATATATGTTGTTTGTTACATCATGTCCCTTTCAGTTGAAATTTTGTATAAATTTGACAAATTAGAAAAAATATATTAGAAGATTATGGGATGTTATATGGCCATATAACAAACATGTATATTCCCAGATTTCTGCAATTTTGCGAAACCTGTCTAGATAAGCTAGAGATGCATCATTCTCAACTGAAGTAGCTACGCTAAAATCGGGACCAAAAAGGTATGAAATTAGTATTTTCAAGAATCTTATCTAAAATATTTTATAGGAATGAAACTATTGTTCATTCGTTTTTCAAAATCCCCTTTTAATCCAAATCCTTAATGTTGAACTTCACCATTTACAACCATAATATTAAGGTCAGTTCTCCATGACCTATTCTTAAAACTGTATTAGTATCTGGAATTGATTTTTGCTGATGCTAACCTTACATAAGATAAACATAAAATACTTACACCACTCCCAGCATACTGAAAAATAAATAATAGATTCCCCTGACAGAATGTTGATGACCTGGCAAAGCCCAAGTGCTTTCAGCTCAAATCATATGAAACCATAAATCACTATTTATTTTATAGAACATTTCAAAATGGATCCCTGTTTTCCACCTTGAAAGTCATTTCATGTGTTGTTTATAACTAGTGAGGACGAGAATGCAAAGAAAATTACATAGAACTAGAAAATTTACTGTGACTGTTTTTTATAAAGAACTTTTTTTAGGAAAAAAAAACTGAACTAATGGCAAAGAAAAATGTGTGGGTACAGAAGAATTTAGACAGCCACATTCTTTACTACTTAACATGATGTACAGACGTTCTGCACCATTGTAAAAAAGCATAAATAACATTAGGTACAGAACTGAGTAGACTGAACAATGCAAAGGTAAAACCACACACTTAATTCATGTCACAGACACTTAAAATAATGATATGACAAAACTAAATGGAAATTCAACTTCGACTCAGGTTCAAGTAGTTTTGTTTATTCCTATTAAATACTAATTAAAAGTTTATATATTTAGTTTTTAGTTGTTATCTGAAAAAGAGACAAAAATGCAAGTGAAATGGCCCAAGGAAATACCAAGAAGTACAGATAAAAATAGTTCTTAAATTGAAAATTATTTTAATTCACTTTGATTCATACAAAATAATGAAGATATTATATAAGTAACTGTACTAATTTAATATCTATGGATTTCCTTCTCATGGGAGAAAACGGTTATTAATATCTATGTAATTTTTAGAATTTTACAAAAATATACCATCCATTAAAATATTAACTCACAAAATTTATGTTAACTTTTTAAAATTCAACATAGGGGCGCCTGGGTGGCTCAGTCGGCTGAGCTTCCGACTTCAGCTCAGGTCATGATCTCACAGTTCGTGAGTTTGAGCCCCACGTCGGGCTCTGTGCTGAGAGCTCAGAGCCTGGAGCCTGCTTCGGATTCTGCGTCTCCCTCTCTCTCTGCCCTTCCCTAGCTCGCTCTCTCTGTGTCTCTCTCAAAAATAAACATTAAAAAAAATTTTTTTTAATTCAACGTAGTGTGAGGTTTTGGGGTTAAATAACAAGAACACTGTTTTAATATTCAGAGTACTGAACTAAACATCCAGAAAACTAGATTCTTGTTTTCAGAATTATACTAAATAGCTGGAAAGTAATTTAACCTCTTTGGAATTCAGCTTCCTCATAGATATCCTTATAGATAAAATGAAGGGCTTGAAATAAATGACCCATAGGTTCAAGGGTGACTATTAATGGTAGATCAACAACTAGGCCTGTGTTTATGGGTAGATGACTTGAACTTAAAAAATAAAAACAGAATTCTGGGAAGATGGCATTAGCAGCAAAGTTGTTAAATCTCCCCCAAGACTACCATAAAAACAGACAGTATAACAGTGTAACCAAGATATCAAAACCAAACAAATACCCAGCGGCAACATCTATAACAAAGGCAGGTGACAAAATATGATGAACACCAAAATACAAGTGGGTCATTAAAAATCTATTAGATACACATGTTTTCAGAAAGTATCCATGAGAAAACAAAGGGAAGACAAATCTGTGACAGCCCTGAAAGTCAAAGAACCCATAAACCAGGCATTCACTGGAAACTTGGCAGGCCATTTAAGTACAGCAGTAGAAATTGGGAGGAATTTTGCAGGGTCCAACCTATGAATGAGGGCAAAGGAACCCCTGGGAGTGCTAGAGTAATGGAGAGAGTGGGAGGTTGACTTGGGTCCTATAAACTTTGGAAACCAATGAAGCAAATTCTTACTCTAGATATATCTCTGCACTGAGAAGTAACTATTGGGAATCTAATCCAAAATCAGCAGAACAGGAAAAATAGGAGCAAAGGAAAGAGAAGCTTCGTACAAAACTAAGGGAAGGTAACACAGCCAGCAGGTCTCAGGATATATTTTTTATTACTTTGTGAAAACAAAGAAAAGAGAGATCTAGAACAGTGATGTTAGAAAAGCTTTCCTGATCCACACTCCAGATTAAAAGCACATAGAAAAGATTTACTTAAAAATGAGCAACGTAAAAGGATCTTAGTTGAATCCTAGTAATTGTAAAAAAATATATGTACAGAATAAGGAGTGAAATAATATCCTAAACAATATAAAATCCAATAATACAGTGAGTAAGCCTATTCAGTGTAAAAAAAAATACAAAAAAGAACTGAAATAATATCACAAGATGATGAAATAAAGGCATGCCATTAAGATATGCTCACAAATTAAGTGAAAACTACAACCTATGGTAATGTAAGTAAAAACAATGAAAGAAATATAAGAAAATGATAGAAGAAATGAAAGAGCAACATAAATCATTATTAGAAAAACTCAGAAGTGTGATTAGAAATAGGAACATTTGAAAAGAGTGAAATGATTCAAGAAGAAAATAAAAAACCATTTCAGAAATAAAAAATGAGAAGCATTAGAGTGGAGAAACACAATGAAAAAATGTCTTAGGAAAAAATGAAGATGCAAACAAGGGCATGAAGCTACTGTAGTTTTGGCTAAAAAGGAGAGGCCTTATCTTTTAGATACATATTGAAATATTTACTGGTAGAATATGATACCTTGAATTTACTTAAAAATAATTTAAGGTTGGATAGTGAAATGAGAAAATGGAAGGTACAGGGAAAATGAGATCACCCATAAATTGATAAATGTTAAAACTGGGAGACTGGTACATGGGGGTTATTTTCATCTACTTTCAGATGTTTGAAATTTTCCATAATAAAAAGCTTTAAAAATAAAATTTAGTACCAAATTTTCCATAGCTAATGAAAGGTGGGGCCTACCAAATAAATAATCTCTTTGAAAGTTGACATTTAATATTTTGTTTTTACTTACATGGAGAAAAACAGATCAACTCAAATTCTCTTAATGATAAGAGTTTTACTAAGTAATGTAACTACTTGTTAAACATTCCATGCCAGGAAATGAAATAAGCAGATTCCACTACAACTAAATTTTACTTGGTTTTCTTTATACTAATATTTCTGTTGTATCAATTTAAGTAACCAAAATGATCTTTTTCTAAAGTTTGTTTGTTTATTTATTTTTTTATTGGACATTAAACAACATGCTACTAAATAATAAATGGATCAACCAGAAAATCAAAAAAATTTAAAAAGTTCATGGAAACAAATGAAAATGAAAACACAAAGGTCCAAAACACTTATGACGCAGCAAAAGTGGTCCCAAGAGGAAAGTTTACCATAATAAAGGCCTACATCAAGAAGCTAGAAAAATCTTAAATACACAACCTAACCTTACCCTTAAAAGAGCTAGAAAAATAACAAACAAAACCTAAAACCAGCAGAAGTAGGGAAATAATAAAGATTAGAGCAAAAATAAATAAAATAGAGAAAAAAAGAACAGATCAAATGAAACCTGAGGATGGTTCTTTGAAAAAAATTGATAAACCTCTAGCCAGACTTATCAAGAAAAAGAGAAAGGACTCAAATACATAAAATCGCAAATGAGAGAGGAGAAATAAAAACCAACACCACAGAAATACAAACAATTCTAAGAGAATATTAAAAATTATAAGCCAACAAACTGAGCAATCTGGAGGAAATGGGTGAATTCCTAGAAATTTACAAATTACCAAAACTGAAATAGGAAAAAATACAAAATTTGAACAGACTGATAACCAGCAAAGAATTAGAGTCCATACTAAAAAACTCCTATCAAAAGTCCAGACCAGATGGCTTCACAGATACATTCTACCAAACATTTGAAGGAGATTTAATTCCTATACCTCTCAAATCAGTCCAAAAAACTGAAAAACAAAAACTTCCAAATTCATACTATGAGGCAAATATTACCCTGACACCAAAGCCAGATAAAGTCACGACAAAAAGAAGTAAACCACTAGCAAATATCTCTGATAAACAGAGATTTGCATCTAACAAAATATCACTAAATCAAATCCAACAATATAATAAAACATCATTAATCATGATCAAGTGAGATTTATTCCTGGATTGCAAGAGTGTTTCAATACCCACAAATCAATGTGATGCATCACATCAACAGAGCAAGGATAAAACCATATGATCATTTTTTTTTATTATTATTTGAGAGAAGCGAGCACACACACAATGCAGAAAAGGGGCAGAGACAGGGAAAGAGAAAATTCCAAGGAAGCATAGCACTGACAGCATGGAGTCTGACACAGGGCTCCACGAGAGGCTCAAACCCAAGAACTGTGAGATAATAACCTGAGCCGAAACCAAGAGTCGGACACTTAACTGACTGAGCCACCCAGGCACCCCCATATGATCATTTCAAGAGACACAGGAGAAGTATTTGACAAAGAACATTCATTCATGATAAAAAGCCTAAACAAAGTAGGTCTAGAAGCAACATACCTCAACATAATAAAGGCCATATATGAGAAACTCACAGCTAACATCATCCTTCATGGGGAAAAACCAAGAGATTTTCCCCAAAGGTCAGGAACAGGATGTTCACTCTCACCCCTGTATTCACCACAGAACTGGAAGTCCTAGCCACAGCAATCAGATAACAAAAAGAAACAAAAGCCATCAAAATGGTTAAGAAACAAGTAAAACCTTGACTATTTGCAGATGCCATGATACTATATACAAAGCCCTAAAGACCACCAAAAACCTGCTAGAACTAATGAGCAAATTCAGTAAAGTCACACAATACAAAATCAATGTACAGAAATCTGCTGCATTTCTATACACTAATAATCTAGAAAGAGAAATTAATAATTCCATTTACAATTGCACCAAAATCAAAAAGACACCTAGAAATAAACTTAATCACAGAGGTAAAAGACCTGTATTCTGAAAACTATAAAACATTGATGAAAGAAATTCAATGACACAAAAAAATGGAAAGACATTCCATGCTCATGGACTAAAAGAAATATCATTAAAATGTGTATAATACTCAATCTACATATTTAATGCAACCCCTATCAAAATACCACCAGCATTTTTCACAAAGCCAGAAAAAATAATCCTAAAATTTGTATGAAAACACAAAAACCCCAAATAACCAAAGCAATCTTGAAAAAGAAAAGCAAAGCTGAGTCATCAAAATTCCAGACTTCAAATTATATTACAAAGCTATAGTAATCAAAACAGTATAGTACTAGCACAAAAATAGACACATAGATCAATAGAACAGAAAACCCATGGGACACCTGGGTGGCTCAGTCAGTTAAGCGTCCAACTTCAGCTCAGGTCATGATCTCGCAGTTCATGAGTTTAAGCCCCGCATTCAGCTCTGTGCTGACAGGTCAGCGTCTAGAGTCTGCTACGGATTCTGTGTCTCCCTCTCTCTATGCACTCTCCCCCCACCCCATGCTCTGTCTGTGTCTCTCTCTCAAAAATAAATAAATATTTAAAAAAATTAAAAAAAAAAGAATAGAAAACCCAGAAAGGAACTCATAACCATATGATCAACTAATCTTTGACAAAGCAGGAAAGAATATTCAGTGGGAAAAAGACAGCATCTTCAACAAATGGTGTTGGGAAAACTGGACAGCAACATCCAAAATAATCAAGCTGGATCACTTTCTTAAACCATACACAAAAGTAAATTCAGAATGGATCAAAGACCTAAATGTGAGACCTGAAACCATAAAAATCTAAGAGGAGAATACAGGTAGTAACTTCTTTGACACCAGCCATAGCAAGTTTTTTCTAGGTATGTCACTGAAGCATGGGAAACAAAAGCAAAAATGAACTATCAGGACTACATCAAAATAAAAAGCTTCTGCACATCAAAGGAAAACAATCAACAAAACCAAAAGGCAACCTACAGAATGGGAGAATATATTTGCAAATGACGTAACTGATAAAGGGTTAGTATTCAAAATATATAAAGCATTTATAAAACTCAACACCTGAAAATGGGCAGAAGACATAAAAAGTCATTTCTCTAAAGAAGATAAACAGACTGCCAACAGACACATGAAAAGATGCTCACCACCACTAATAAGTGGAACATGCAAATCAAAACTACGATGTGATATCACCTCGCACTTGACAGAATGGCTAAAATCAACAACACAAGAAACAACAGGTGTTGGTGAGGATGTAGAAAAAGGGAAAACTTCCTGCACTGTTGGGAATGCAAACTGGTGCAGACACTGTGGAAAATGGTATGGAGGTTCCTCAAGAAATTAAAAATAAAACAACACTGGAGCCACTGGGTGGCTTAATTAAATGTCTGACTCTATTTTGGTTCAGGTCATAGATCTCACAGTTTATGGCATTGAGCCCCACGCTGGGCTCTGTGCTGACATCACGGAGCCTTCTTAGGACTCGCTCTCTCTGCCCCTCCACCGCACTTGCTTGCTCTCACTCTCTCTGAAATAAAAAATAAACTTAAAAAAAATAGTACTACCCTATGATCCATCATTCTACTGGTATTTACAAAAAAAATACAAAAACACTAATTCAGAGGGATACATGCACCCCTTTGTTTACTGCAGTATTATTTACAATAGCCACGATATGGAAGCATCCCAAGTGTTCATTAACTGATAAATGGATAAAAAAGGCATAGTATATATAGACAATGGAGTATTACTCAGCCATAAATAAGAATGAAACTTGCCATTTGCAAGGATGTGGGTAGAGCTAGAAAGTATAACACAAGGCGGATAACTCAGGCAGAGAAATACCATATTATATCACTCATTTGTGAAATTTAAAAAACAAAACAAATGAGCAAAAGGAAATATATAGAGAAAAAC